>VXAL01006637.1:64377-86496 GCA_013399475.1 Chauna torquata | reverse complement strand
CCTTATGTACGTCACAGTGTTTTGTGATAAGTACAGTAGCACATTTAATGCTTATCTCCCCCAACCCCTCTGTTTTTATAGCTGAGAAGTATATTCTTAATAATAGAGATGCATAAATGGGAAAATTCAGGTGACATGTATAGTAGGGATATTGGTTGTCTCCTCCAACATATATTAGGACAGCTGGAATTAATCTGAGACTGAAATGACTCTGAACAGGGACAGTTAACCAGCTCAAGACTTTGTCTTGGGAATGCTGAGAATCACTGAGTGAGCTGATGGCAGATTTTAATTGTATGCCACAAGCTTGTAAATCAGAAAAGATCCATTGGCTTCATCAGAACTGCTCTAACTTACTTACACCAGCTGAGAATCTGGTCCTTGCAGCTTTTTGTCTATGGCTCAGATAGAGCCAGGGAGGGAAGTTTAAGCTAAATTTTAGAGAACTTAAGCAACCAAATCAGCTGTGGTAACGTGACAGTTGTTGTTCTGTTTATTTTTAAAGTGCACATCTGTTTTGGAAAGTGATTTTCTGATGCCTTTAGTGTTACTCCTCAAGTGAATTTTTAGGTTAATCTAGATTCTTTGTAAATCAGCAAGATGATGGCTGCAGTATTTTTTTATACTACAGCAGCTCTGACATTTCTGCTTGGGGTGGACTGAGGAGACAGTCATGTCAGTTAACTCTTTAATGCTGGAATGAATTCCATTTTACCTTCCTATAATTTACCATCAGTGGTAAAAATTATATTGAAGTCAGGAAACGGCATTTTCAGTTACTCTTTCCAGAACAGAATTGCATTTAATATATAATACCAAGTCAAGAGACAAAGCAAGTTATGTTATAGCAAACATCTGCTAGCTTCCTACATTGGAGACCTACTCTAAACATGGACATTTAGAGACAACTGTAATCTTACACCGCTTTGGTGCTCTTGTTACAGTTGGGTCAACTTGCCTGCAAGAGAGTAGCTTCTCAGTCTAACTTTTTTGGGAAAAAAAAAACAAACAAACTTATAAGAGTATCTTAATGCCATTGTGTTTTTAAAAATGCTGGTATGTAATGCAAGTACATAAATAGCCAAAGTTTTCAATAATTGTTCAGTGTTACTAAATTTGCTTTTATTTAACCTTCCAAGATAACATATTAGGAAGACCTTCAGCATGTTGATACCATATTGAAAAAAGTCTGATCAAGTTGATTATCGCAGATATGCAGTTATTTGAACACATTTCAGGTTTGACTACAATTTGGAGGGCAAAGTTCTAAGATGCAAAACTTACTTTGGAGGAAGTGCACTGTAATGACACTTCAAAGTAACTAATACTACTTTTAAAGAGTGGCATATTGGCAGTTTTTATTCAAACATAATGAAGGTCTTTCCTGAGAAATCAGGTGACTTTTCTATTGCTTCAATTTTTGTGCAAAAAAAAATAATCAATGTATTGCAATCTTTTTCTAAAAATGGGGTGGGAATAGTTAAAGAAAACTATTTTATGTAAGAACTGACAGAGGGATTTGCTTTGTATAATGCAAGCTGGCTTTAAAAAAGCATTGTAGCAAATTATTCAAGTCAATCATATGTTAATAGTTATGTGCAACCAGACATGCAAAACAATTGTATTTTTTTAAATAAATATTTTTAACAAAGTTCCTGATCTTTTGACTATTTTTTCAGTGGAGGAAATTGAAAGTTACAGCTGCAGGGCAGCTTGCTCTGTGATAATGAGGGAGTTCATCAGACCTTGAGCTTAACCTGTCTTGTTGACAGAAGCACAGGCTCCCTCGCATCTTGCTTGAAGGGAGACAGAGATGGAGTTGCTGTTGCTAGTGTTGTAGTGCTGCACAGTCTTTTTGCCAGATCAGGTACTATTCCCTTCTGGTGAACATTTCCTTGGGTGAGTGGCTCCTTTCCATATATAGTGATAATTGCAAAGTGGAAATTTTAATTGTCAAGCACACTTCTTTTACCAAAAGAAGTTCGGTTCTGGAAATAGCAGTTAGTTAGCTAGGTATTGTCTATCTGCAAGGACATAATAGGATGCTTTTTTTTTAATAGCTGACAGCACCTGGTATGATATATATGTAATCTGTATAGATGTCTTTCTAAATAAACTCCCCCAGTTTATTGTTTCATGCTCATTTCCTCTGTACAGAGATGGAGAGAATGCTTTCATAGTGGGAGGGGCTCTATTNCTGGATGTGAGGCAGGAGGGCTCCTGAAGTACATCAATGAGTTAAGCCCTAAGTTCAACTGTGTTTATCCTCCTTCCTGCTTTGACCTAGCATGCATTCACGTTGAGGCATACAACATCAATTCAACAACTCGATGCTTCTGAGAGGATTTCTACAGAAGCCACCTGTGAACATATTTTATGGAAGGTAAGATCTACTGCTTGGAAAAATTAAAATTCCAAAAAAGGTTTAAGAAAGAGCTGTTAGATTCAGTCTAAATTTGAGAGCTAGAACTGTTGAAAGTAGTAGCTGATTGATAGTCTTGGCCACAAAGGGCTTAAGTTACCTGAGTCCAGTCATGCTGAAAATCTAGCAATCAATCACCTTTAATTAAACACTGCTTTATATACACACGTACATATGTACATTGACATACAGCAGTTAAAGCAAAAAGTACATGTCCAATCACTCACTGAAGAAATAGGTGCATGTAGCTTTACATTCTTCTAAAGCCAGTCCTTTCTTCATAGCTTGTAATAGGTCATGCGTGGGTTATAAGAGTACCTTACAGAAGGCACCTGTTATAATAAGTATTGCACAGATTAAGCAGCTGGAGGCTGGCTCCCAAATACCTCTGTTTAAGCTTCAACTGGAAGCTAGAAATAAAATTGCCCTAAAAGACACTGCAACTGTAGCAGCTAAAATAATGACTTAAAGCAAAACAAACCAGCACAACTCATTCTTGACTCTAAAAAAGCTAATGATTTTAATAATCAAGAGGCCCTAGCATGCTGAGTAAGACACTGTCTTAGTGAATGTCTGATACTGTGTCATATACAAGAATCAACTGTGCAAATATAGATAGATCCTGCTACCACTGTGCACTTGGTGGGTTCTACGAATAGTGTAATTTTTCCCATTCGGAAGTATTCAGGGAGATTACGTACACTCCCATGTTGTGCCAAAAAAGGAATTCAAAACCAGTATTGTGCTGTAAATTGTAAGGGCTTCTGTACTTTACAGGCCAAAAGAAAAACCCGTTAAGTTCAATGACTTAAGCCAGGAGATATTCAAAGTCTTACATATGGAACAAACAGAAATTCTTCCTCCCCACCCTCGAGCCTGAATTGGTATGAAAGCTCATTTGCAGGAGTAACTAACTGTTCTCCATCGTCCCTGCCAAATTACTGTAGCCTTTCGGGTGGAGGGTATGTTTATAGTCTTTTTGGTATTTGTGGCACGCACAACTTGTTCCTAGCTTGCCATAGTGTTTTAGGATGGTTTCTTGATTCTGACTTACCCAATCTAATGTGCTTTTGATTGGAGAAAACTTGCATGATTTAGTCATTAAATGTGAAATCATCCTTAATAGTACTGCTTAATTGTGTTGTTTTATTGCTTGTCTAGGGCACGGCCACTTCTTTAGCGCTGATACTGTCCAGTGTCATCCATTACTGCTGGTTTGTCAGGTGAGGCAGCATCCATATCTGCAAAATTAACATTAGATACGTCATCTGAAAGTGCCGATTCTGGTGTGCTTTTAAGGGAATGTGCATGAGCTCTCTCAATGGATGTTGCTATTTATCACCCACCACACTAGAGTGTTTGCTTTGCTGGTCATGGAAGAAAGGCCTCCATTTCCAGTAACTTGAACAAGTTATTTGCCTGTCATGCAATGCTCCTTTTGTGAAAGGTGCTTAAAAAGGAAAATAGTGTATGTAGACTGACACAATAGGTAAGAGAAATCCTTTATCAGCGAGGCTTTTCTCAAGAGCCTGACAGCTGCCCTTAGACGGCAGACCTAATTGCTCCCTGGAATTTAGCCAGGGAACAGCCTTGGGAAGCTAGCTTACTCCTGCTAGCTATGCAGTAGCATGGTAGTGCTAGCACAGCTGGCATCCTATTTGGTTTATAGTTCCTCTGTTACATCCACAGACCATTCCTAGTTTTTCCCTTGCTTCTCAAACAGAAAAGAAAGCAAACCCTGAGTTGTGGCTGCCAAGGCTTTGCGGGCAAGTCAAAGCAGGAAGAGGGGACAGGAAGCAGCAGTAAAATAAACATTTCCTTGCATTTTGCTGAAATGCTGCACCCTGGTTCTGTATTGATGCATATGCCACTCTTCCTCTCATTATAAAAAGCAGGGCTTAGTGCTAGTGCTTGCTTACCTGATGAGGGCTTGGGGTACATCCTGTGGAAAAACAAGAGGAAAGTGTAGAAGGTAAAGGCCAAGCCTCCAAAGATCATCCCACAGACCAGGAAACTGTAGCTGCCCTGATCATGTATAATCTGCAATGGGAAGGAAAAAAAAGAAAAAGGAACAGACATGTCATCATAGCACTCAAATACCTCATTAGCTTTTGGTGGGAGCTTTACTTTTTGATAGCTAAAGTGCTTTTTCCCCAGCAGATACCCAAAACCAGGACTAAGATTTCTACCTAAAAGTTCCACTCAGTTTTTGGCATGCCTGGTCTTTTTCCTTTGTCTACACTTACCGATCCCACCAGTAACTGTAGTACCATCTCTCCAATTCCAGCTCCAGTCACTAACACAGTTGTGGCACAGCCTGCAAAGAAACAGTGCAAGTGATACTGACAGGGAACAGACAATACAGCCACCAGGGCCAGCCTGTAACTTCCTTAAATGGCTCTTTTGTGGACCTCTCTGTACAAGGTGTACAACTACTCAATGGGTGTTTCCATCTAACGTTGAGCTTGACTCTTCTAACTTGGGGGTAGTACAGAAAAGTAAAAGTTTAAGCTAAAAAACATCTCCTGTTCTGTCACTTGTCTCTGTCGGCAGAGGTGCTGTTGCTTCTTGCTGAAAAAACCTTCATTCTTCTGTATTGCTGTCCCAGAGACTGAGGTTGGCAGAGAGCTCCTGTAAGAGCTGGCCAAACTCTGGGATTTTCGGTTCACTGATAACCTGGATGATGCTTTCAGAACAAACATTCTTGTCAGTCCCTGAGAGCCCTAAAGCTGCAGGGAGCTAAGAACCAGTCTGGATCCCTGCCTGTAGAAGTTATTAGTACAGTGAATCCGGGATTTGTGGAGTCTGGTCTTTCCGACTACAAGCTTGAATGAAAATTGTATGCAAAAGCAGATCTTTCTTCCAGTCCTCCTAAGCATCCCTGAAGAGGGAAGGGGATTTGCTAGGTGTGATGGTGTCTGAACTCTAGTCTTGAACACCTGCCTGCTTTCAAAGTCTGCCAGGTGTGACCAAATCCCTGCTTACCTTTGTACTGCAGGATGTCCTCAGTATAGGCAAGCATGCTGGGGAAAGTGCTGCTGAGAAACAGACCCAGAGATGCTGTCCCCACAAACAAAAAGACAACACTGTAGGAGAAAATCAGGAGCAGGAGGAAGGTTATCAGGACTCCAACCTATAAACAACAAACACAGTCAGCAGGAAGGTAAATGCTGAGTTACAATAGACTCTATCTTATTTATTTTTTTCCAGTAGAAAACAAAATCAACTCCACTTTCAGAGTCTTTCAGACTGAAGTAACTAGTCTACCTTTATAGTACAGAATTTGGTCCTTTTTCTAATTGTACTTAAAGTGACTATATGTAATTTATCTGTCTCAGTCTCATTAGGTAGAGACTTAAGATCATGTCTGGAAAAATACTTTTTTGGCTTTAAATACAACAGTACTGCTACCTCCATAATATTTACACGTCTCAATCATTAACAAGTTTTATTCATCAGGCTAAAGAATTCAGTCACTCCCAATAACTGCTCACAACCCTACTACTCACAAGTGGAGTAAAGCCAAAAAGCCAAATAAATTCAAACAAACTTGCTCGCACTTCTGGTTTGCTGCAGTGTACAAGTAATAGCAAAAACATCCAACATGCAGTTAGCCATGGCAAAGAGAGTCAGCAGAGGGAGCTCTGTAATACTAACTCAAGTTATTTTTCTTAATTGTTTAGGCCCTGATTATGGGTGTGTGCATATACACAAGAGCAATTTGGATTCTAAAGAAATTGAATTCAAACTGCAGTTTGCTATAATGCTGCAACGACTGCCAAGAAGCGCTATAGCTTACTACATATAGCAGTCCTAACTAGCAAGCACTGCATGAAGTCAAGTGAATTTTTGGATGATACTACTACTATTGCCTTTAAAGGGAAGTGAGAAGGCTTCCAGTAAGGGTTGAAGGCTCTTCCCTCATCTCTCGAAATGTGAGCAGCTGCTAAATAAAGAAGTCCGGTCCTCAGGTTTAATAGAGCAATCGTGCAGTTAAGCAATTAAGTCAGTAGTAAGCGTCAAGCAGAGGCACAGGACTGCTCACACCAGGTATCTGATCTAGATCTGCTAGGGCTGAGCTTTCCCTGCTCCCATGTAACTAGTGACTATGTCCTGAAATAGGAGGTTATTATACTCATTTTAAAAATAATTGCAATTCATTTGGCTGTAGCCGTTGGTATCTAAATTTTGTTTCTAAAGTGACCAGCAACAAGGTGCCAAGCAGGCTTCCTCACCTGTGGCCGGTCTGCAACATACATTGGCCTAAATCTTCAAAACGTCCCAACATGCACTGTCAACCCTATTCTCTCACCATCCTGTTATATTCTTGGCCTCACAACACTAACTGTAAAACCTGCTATGAAAATAAATTTACAATTTACTTAAACCAGAAGTAACTGCCATCTCTCTTTTTTTTTTTTTTTTTTAAACACAAAGGGGAGATGGGACCAGCTCCTGCCATTGTCTGTCACTTCCTTCTATGCATCTTTCTTGTATATCCTTTCAGGATTCCTTCCCCTTTCTTCAAATGAATGTTTTATTAATTTAAGCAAACTAACATCACCTTGATTTGACAGCTGCTACAGTCTAAGCAAAGAGTTCACTAAACTACCATCCCTTTCCCATGGCTAACACAGGCATTAATTTCCCTATAGATGCCAGAGAAGATAATGTACAAAGTAAATAAAGTTGGCAGACACTTTACTAGGTGTTTTCAGACATCTGACATTAGATTAACTAAGGATTGTACTGCTTTTCTGAACTTGCTCCAGCTGTAAGTCTTAGCTACCTCCTGCGTCTGTCAGCTGCAGACATGTAGAGACAGTGATGCAGAGGAAGACTAACGCAGCTCACCCTGGATGGTGTGCTGGTCAGACTCTGCCTGGTGCAAATCTATCCTAGGTATGCCATGAACATAGCTGCAGCTCCGCACATCAAAACCAAAACTAGACAGCATCTTGGAGGCAAGCAGAAGAAAAACATGGTAAAAACAGCCTTACCACATTGATGAAGACCATAGTTGCTGGCTTCACTCGGTAGGACACAGGGATAGAGATGAGTCTGCCCAGTGTGATGAATCCCCAGAAGAGGCTGGGCAAGTAGCCAGCCACTTTATGTACTACAGAGAGAGGCTCTTCCACTGCATAGCTGTAAATGAAGCCTGAGTACTCACCCTGTGGGAAAAACAAAACAGCATGTCACATTGATGTGGTGATTTACAGGCGTCGCAACTTCAACCTGTCCCTCAAATATTCACAATATTGTGATAGTGCAGGAGAGCCCACCTATGGATTTGCTACTGAACCTCAATGAACCTCCTTCCCAAGAGTTTGCAGCTGGAGACGGGCTTCCACCAGAAGTAGAACACGGGACGTAAGCACTCCTAAAAGGGCAAGACTTAACAGCTTTACTAGGTAAAATGCATGCTAAGCTCTTATCTGTAGAGGTGCTTTCTTCCCTAGGGACTGCCTTGGAATTGCATTCTCTTAACACATCTCACAGTAAGAACCCAGAGATGGTCATCCTTGAAGATGGAGGCCCTAGAAAGTGCCGGTATCTGACAGCTGCTCTGTGTAACCCCACTCATTTTTCAGGACCCTGTTCAATGCCGTAGGGAGGCTCAGCAGTATTTTACCATGAGTGGACTGAGACAAAACCGTTGAAAGAAAAGGAACAGCAGCCAGCCAAGAGTGATTCTTCCTCATCTGGACAGAAGTGCTACGTACAGCGAACCCAGTGTGACTGCGCTGGTGAGGGACATGCTGTTAGGCCACTACAGAGAGACTGCACACATGCTCTCCTCTTGGATTTTGTGGACTCAGGAGACCCATCAAATGAAGAACCACTGTTTCTTATGACATAAAACGAAGCTGTTCTTGCGTCCTGGCTGAAGTGAGAAGAGACCTTCACTGCATACAAGTAGACAACGTCACAACTCCAGCTCTAAACTGGCTAGGTTAGTAGCAGCAGCAACCTAGCCGCAACAACATAGAGCCTAAGAGAAGTCACACAACCCTCCCAAGAAGCAGGGCACATATCAGCCAGACTGATTAGCTTTTAATGAGCTACCTTGGGAACCAGACTGTTGTATAGGCTGACCCTCAGGTCCAGCCCACTGTACATAGGGGATGCGGTTGTCTCTGGGTTTGGGCTGTTTTAAGTGATTTGGAAGGAAGAAAGCCATATAGCTTTGCTCAGACAAGATCCCTCTATCAGCTGAACTCACCACAATCCCATCAGTCATGAAGAGAACAAGAGCCCCAGTGATGTGGACTGCGAAGTAGGCGTAAGAAGCCCCTCTGAAGTTTTTGCTTTGGCAGCAGCTAAATAAGTCATCATGACCTGGTGAAAAACAATGCAAAGCAAACTTAGCTGGAACGTCCCCCTGGGGCTGGGTGGTTGCCAGCCCGCGATGGGGATTTGTTTTGCATTCAGCTGCAGGACAGAGACGTATAGAGGACTGTGAACAACGTGGAACACTGCTAACCTCTGCCAGCAGGACGTCTTTCTTTACCTACCTATAAACATTCCGAAGGAAGACAGCTATGCTTACAGGCTGCTGTGCACAGACTGGGATCCTCACTCTCCAGGATACTCGCTACTTATCTCACAGTAGCTGCTCATGCTCCTCTTCCCATTTAGGAGCTCCACATTGCTGACCCACTCGTACAGTCAAAAGAAATAAGCCACAGCACTCGCGCTCAGAGCTCCTCGTACTTAGGTACCTACTGCAAGAGTCCTGCCCAGGACAGCTCGCATTCCTCAGCTAAACAACTTTTAACCAAACAAGCCAACCCTGGGAAAGAAGGTGATAAACACAAAAGCTAGTGTTGCCTCCTCTGAGTAGACCACTGAGAACAAGAATCTGCTCAAGTCAGCCCGGGATCGGGACCCCAGGCACAACCGACTGTCCCGTCCTCAGGCTCAGACCACACTGCTTCGCAGCTACACTGCAGGGAGTGCAAAGCACCAGCGTTAATGTAACTGCACTTGGAGTCCAGTGCAGGTGAGATGATTGTTCCTGCACTGGCAAAGATGAAATTCTCACTACTTCTGTGGGGAAGGAGGGATTTTGCCAGCACAGACATGTCTGTCAAAGATCACAGTAGTGAGCCATATAGCCTTCCTGCTTCTCTAAGGATTATTCTCAAATGCATATAAGAGAAGGATGGAGATTTGAAGAACATGAAGCTCCAATGGGCTGTATGAAAATGAGCAGCTGGGTTGAGGAAAGAAACCCTCTATCTCAGCTAAGGGAGATGCTATTGGATGAACACAGCCTTTCTAGACACCAGAGAACCCACACCATTAGGCACACATGAATCATTCTCTGCAGCACCTCACCACATCTCTAACTGCCTCCGCCTTCAAGCGTCCCCTAAAATTTTAATGTTCAGGTAAAGCCACCTCTTCCGTAACGACACTCCTCTCATAACTCTATAATGCGATTACTTCCGAGATTCACTACTTAGCTGAAGAATTTACTTTGATATGTTTCTCTTGGGTAGCAAAGAACAATGTCACTATTGTCCACAAAATGGGGTGTAGTCACAAGTTCAAACTATTGCTGGAATTTAACTTTTCGCCTCAAACAAGGGCACTGTCCTTACTCCTTTCAGATTTATAAAAATCAGCATTCTGCAGAATGAGCACCACTTTTAAACTGAACAGTCAGAGAAGCCAGCTCAAAACCTGACTGAAACCCAGAAGAAAATAAAGGGGCACAACTTTCGTGTGTCCTTAAATGACTTGAGAGCCCAGGTTTAATTTCAGTGCAGCTTGCAGGAAAGCAGCCTGGAATCCCAGCAGCACGATACTAACCTCTGTTCAGGGGTTACGGTCCCAACAAGTTTGAGGGCAATTGGGCACCAAACTGGATTGTTTGGGTACTTTTGGATTACGTTCACTTGTATGTTTTGGAAAGCTTTCTCCTTAGACAATAGCAATTAAGCTCACTTGTTAAACTCAATGGAGACATTCGGAAATACGGCTTTTTCTCCCCCAGCTGACTCCCCTTGCCCCAGACCTGCAAGAGAGGTGCCTCCAGCTCACCTCCTGCTGCGTGGGGTCTCTGCACAGAGGTGGAGAGGTCGTCCTTCACTGTAGGTCGCGTTTCCATCGCCAGCTCGTCTGCCGACAGCAGCGGATGACTGCTGCTGTTGAAGCACGGCACCATCCGCTCTTTGTAGAGCAAGAAAAACACCGCAATGGGGACTGGCAGCTGGGGAGGAGCAGAGAGGACAGGTAAGCACAGCACACATCTCACACAAAACACAGTCCAGTTCCCCACTCACGAGGGCCTTTTAGGAAGCTGCATTCCGCACCCACAATAGATGCAGCTGAATTAACCTCCCTCTGAGAGCAACCTCATGCCGCCCCGACCTCGGAGCAAGGACAAAGGCTGGCAAAGGGGTAAGGAGCCGCTGCAGGAGGGATTGAGGCTTGTTAGGAGAACACATCAAAAAAAAAAAAAAAAAAGGCATCAATCTGAGAAGAAAGATTCTCAATCTGGATACTCTGGATGAGTGGGTGCTGGTGGGCCTAGGACCGTTCACCTGGGTTGGGGGATAGGGACACTGGACCAGAAGGCACCCAAATACATACCTCTTGAAGCACCATAACCAACCTTTGAAACCAAAATGTTCTTGTTTCCAAGCATTTGTCTACTTCTGCCCAAAGAATAATAATAAAGTAGCTTTTGCCTGTGGAGAGCAGAGCAGTTTGAATGGGAGACCTTCTTTGGGTGAAATGCTTTGTGAGGAATAAGCAAGCTGCTCCAAGACCTGCTTTTTCCATCTCCAGCCATTAGGAGAGGTTGCTCAGCATCTCGTAAGAGATGAGCTCGCGGTTCCCAAGCCCACGGCCACAGCCCCGCTACAGCCAAGCAGCCTCAAACAGCCCCTTGGTACAGCCTCTGCTGCAGGACCTGGGATGGAAGAGCAACCACCCTGTCCCTCCAGCCCCTGCCTGCTCGGCCACAGCTGCCTGAGAGCCACCCACAAGCCCAGTGTCACCGCTGCGTGGGCTGTCCCACCAGCACCGTTCCCTGCAGTCAGGGCTCTCCACCTGGTGCTACGCGCATGGGGACTGCGGGCTTGTACCTGCCCGCTGGATCCATCATGCGGCAGCCACAGCATCAGGACCCCCCGGCACCGTGCTCCCTCGCTGCCTCGTGTCTGGGGACGAGCCTACATCTGCACACACCCACGACTTGGTGGTGCCTGCAAGCCCGGAGGGACTTGCTCTTTTTTTGGGGAGAGAAAATAGAGAGAAGTAAATGAAGCTGGGTCTGCCCCTGGCCAGCCCTCCCTCCTCCTCCTGCTGCTGCAACCAAGTGGTGTTTATTCTGCAACACACTGGGGGAGAAAGCCAGGAAATCCTAAGTGACAGCTCACTCTCCAGCCGCTGAGCTCTTGTTTTCTACATGTCTTTGAGCAAGTGTGAGCTCTAGCTCCAAATTTCCTGCCTTTTGTTGGCTCGTGGCACTATTTAAATGTATGGAGAATTCCCCCTCCAACCCGCCTCTCTTGCATGAATTCATTTATGAGGACTTCATTGTTCTGGGAACAATGGGAATAGGAACAGTTAGTTCGGTCCCATGGAAGAAAAACGCATTTGCTTGATAGTTCTAATCCTTCCGGAGGTCAGGACCAGATTTTATTCTTCTAAATTGCAGATTTTGCAAAAAATAAAACAAAACAAAACAAAAAAACACACAGAGGGACTGGTCATACAGATAACAGCTCCAGGCACTTAAGGAGCACTCAGCGCCTATGCAGAGAAGGGCTGCAATGCCGGGCTCCCCTGGATCCCCGTGGGACCACGAGCATGTCCCTGCTCCCACATCCCCATCTCCAAAGCAAGCAGGTCCCCTTTCCCTTTATCCAGATGGCGCCGTCTCGAAGCTGGCAGTGCCTCGGGTGCACAAGAGCCCTGACCCCATCAAGACTTGAGCTGGTTGCTGATGGCTCACCAGCACTGGCTGTTTCTGGTAGGAAATGCCCAAAACCTGGAGTCTGGCTTGCTGTCAAGCGCAGCCCTCGCCCCTGGGCCACCACCACACCAAAGCAAGCTCAGGGAAGAAGGGAAAGCAAAGCTCAAGAGAAAGCAGCTTCCCAGGGCCCCATCCTGAGCCAGTCCTGTCCCCTGCCCATCAGCCTGCTGGCTGGGTGCCTGGGGACAGTCACCCGTGACCACCAGCCCCGTGGGAGAGCCCAGCCACAAATCCAGGGTGCACACAGGGGACGGGGCGTCCACGAAAGCACTTTGCTTGTTACACGGGCAGGTGGAGAGGAGCAAACAGAGCCGAACACCAGAGCCCTGCCAGGGCACATTTCACCCAGCAAAGGGACAGATCCATGCCGCAGGTGCAGCCTACCCTGGCCCCAGGACGAAGAAGGCTCGAGGACCGTCCCTTCCACTGCCGCAAGCCCCCGCAGCCCCCGCACAGGCCAGCTGGAGAGGTGGAGCAGCGAGGACGAGCCCGGCTCACGGAGGGACATGGGAGCATCGCGCTGGGAGCCTGCACGGGGTGAAGGGCAAAACGCGCAGGAAGAGCCCTGCTGCCTGGAGCCACCGCTCCAGCCCCACGCACTGAATTGACGGCGACGTTAACCCCAGCCCCTCGCAGTTTTTAACCGTTATTGTAAACTCAACGAGTTGCTGCATCACACAGTTAAGTGTGTGTATAACTCCAGGATCCTTTCCTCCAGTTTCTATGCCTACTTCCCCCCACGAGCACGGGATCGTTCCCTGCCGTTGTATCCAGGCTACTTTTAAGCAACCTAAGCACAATGGAGTGTCCCGCACTTCCCCTGGGAAACCACCTTCCGGACAAACACATCCCTCTCGGAGGAACATTTTCCTGATATCCAACCCCTTGGAACGGGCTGGATGATGAAATTTCCGTTCTGTGGGAAACTGAATTTTAAAATGTGTTTTTGTTCCAAATCTGGATGAAAAGCCAAAATTTTTCATTCTAAGAGAAAATGTTGGCTGGGAGTCATCCAAGCACTTCATTTTGATAATGCCGAACCATTTAATTTTAATAAAGCAAAAACATTCTGCTTCAGTAACATTGAAACAACTATTCTGTCAGCTTTACACTTTGTATTTATGCCAAAGTCAAATTGAGACATTTCAACTTGAAACAAAGCAAGAAATTGAAATGAATCATTTCAGCTGTCCTGTCAGAATACACACAGCCCTGTGCAAACTGGCATGGCATTGTGGTTTTGACCATTTAAAAAAAAAAAAAAAAAAATTCTGGTTTCCATTTCTACAGCTTACTCATTCCATCCACTTTCTTGGGGCTTGCAATACCGAGAGTCATCTCCTTTCTCTGACGTGCGCACCTTAAAGAAGGGTCAGCTCTGGAGCACAGCTCCAGCACACCCGCGGTATCTCCAGCCAGCGGGCTGGCTTATTTCGTTTAAACAAGGAATCAAGTCAACTCCCTCAGCGAGGCTTTGGGAAAGACAATAACGGCTCTGCTTTGGCAGGGAGACACACTCGAGCTGCGTGCGCAGCGCATGTCCGGCTCCCCAGCTGCTCCGATGTTTGTTACCTAATCCTCAGCCCGAAGCCCACCCGCGTCCCCCTGCCCAGCGGCTCCCCGCTGCCTTCCCAGTGGTCCGGCTCGCTGCGTGCACAATCAACCCGCACCGACTCGCACGCAAACAGCGCTTGAGCTTGCAGCGATGCGCAAGCCCAGCTCACGACCTGCCCCGCATCAGCTGCTGGGCGCGGGGGGACTCAGCCCGGGGCCCCATCCTGATCCCATGGGCAGCAGCAGCCAAATGTCCACAGGCCACTGCTGGGAGCAGAGCGGGGTCTGGTGACCGCCCTCCCACCAGTGCTCCGGGCGTCAGACACATGTCATATTCAAGGCAGATATTAAATGCTGCCTTTGAAACTAAATTAGCTTGCTCAAGATAGACTGGCAAAATAGATAACGCTCTGGTGTAACTAAAAGCGGATTTCCCATGGCATACACAGAGTCAGAGGTAATTAAAACAGGCTTCTCGTAGGCAGAGAACATCCTTTTCGGTACCTCTGCAGAGAAACTCATTTCAGCACCTCCCCAGATATTTAGGTTTGTCCGCTCTTCTCCTCACATCAGCGAGCTGTGTGGGCCTGATGAATGCCACTGGATTAGGTGCGCTGGGGTGTGTTTTAGTTAATCAGCAAACAGGCAGACCAAGAGCAGAAAGAAACTGTTCCCTTTGCCCAGCACAGACAAAGCAGTGGCAGATCAAGGACTGCTCGTCAGGCTGGGATGGGGAGAAGGAGCACCAGCGCATCCTTACATTTCGGGAGAAGCGCAATGGCTAAACTTGCACAGCTGTGGGCAGCAACCAGCCACTGTGCCAGCTTCTAAAAAACTGCCCTGATGGTTGGTAGGGAAAAAACGAAAACACTAAACAATTGCACTAACCATGCCACTGTGCACACAGCCCAGCTGGGCGCTCTCTTCAGGTTTCTAAGCCAGCGCTCAGAACGCAGCTCGATGCTGAGCTGCCCTCAGCATCAATCCAGGCACCAGCAGCAGCAGTCGATAGGGCTGAGGCTAGCTGCAACAGCACGTGCAGCTCTTATCGCTCCAGATCTACACGGACAATTGCACGCACGCTCGCAGGGCTGCTGCCACCAGGGGAGCAGCAGCTCCAGTAACTCAGTCCATCGGTGGGCATTTTCCTACAAATGCAGAGGCTGCGAATTGCCCTCCTGCCGAGCCTTCCCCATGCCATCAGCCCCATCCCCAGGCTGACCGCAGGGGAAGATTTTCTGGCTCTGAGCATCATGAACTGGCTTAACGCCTGGCTACAGGGATGCTGGAGGTACAAGCAGCTTCCAAAGAAAGCAGACAAACCCTGCAGGACAGCACAGCAGCACTGCATCTGATGGAGCAGCCACCGCAGCTCAGCACCATGAGCTGCACGGTCGCACTCCACGTGCATGTCCTGCCCCGGACACCTGTTCCCTGCTGCTGCAAACCGGGCACTTGGCAAGCACGACCCTTTGCTGCGGCCCAGCACAACCATCCTCACGCCTCCTTTGTTACTGGCACCGCCTAACAGGCACCAACACCCCCAAACCCCACCGTGGTCCGCAGCACACCAATGTCCCCAGTGGCCGCTCGGGCCGCCCTGGCTGCAGCACTTACGTTGATGAGGGCCATGATCCAGAAGGCGTAGGAGACACGCGTGACCACCATGCCTTTCATCGGCAGGTCGTAGTGAGACAGGTTGCCCGGATGGTGCGGGACCAGGGACTTGCGGATGTGAGGGAGGTTGCTGGAGGCATTGGCCGTGGCGTTTGAGAGGATGCAGTTGGTGTCGGAGAGGAAGGGGTCGGCTATCAGTGGGCTCAGCAGCGCTCCAAAGCCCACGAAGAAATGAAGCGCCTGCAAGAGGTGACACGCGCGCAGAGCTGGTGGTTATGGCTCTCTGTGCAGAGGCTGGCCGAGCCCCTCCCTCCTCTTCCTCAGAGGAGGAAGCACAGCCAGGGAGAGACGCGGGCTCAGTGCTCACCTGCAGGAAGATGGCCGAGTCCTTCTGGTAGATCTTCACCAGCTGCATGTTGGAGATGGTGTCGATGCAACCCATGGCCAGTCCCGCCACAGCCATGACCACAGCCAGGACCACCACATTGTGGCACAGAGGGATGATGGCAAAGACTAGGGAGATGGCCAGGGACGAGGCGAAGAGTGCAAACAGCGACTGAGCCAACCTGAGGCGGGGAAAGAAGAAAGACAGGACATTATTACAACCACGAGAGGAGCGACCACAGCACAGCACTGCCTTGCGTTTTCAGCCCCAGGTCAGTTGGTGGCAAAGGCATTAGCAGGCGAAGCACTCATAGGCTGTAGCTCCTGCTAACGCTGCTCCAGCACATGCCCCTCTGACACGGGGAATGCTTTGCACCCTGTCCCCCCCGACACCTCCACATCCAGCCGTAACCAGCCCAGGGCACCGCCATCTCCTGCCTGGAGGGTGACGCCTCAAAGAGGTGGATCTTCCAGCCAGCTTTCGAGGAGAAGAGTAACCACCCCTTCAAACCTGTTCTGCACATTGCAAGGCAGAAGGCCTGAGAACCTTCCCTTGTTAACTGCACGGATCTGCCGTTCCCCCTCCGCGCCCTGTGCTGCGCTTGCTCTGGCAGCATCGCCCCGTCCCCCAGCACAGTGGGGCAGGGCGCAGGACCGTGGCCGTTCCCGGTGCAGTCGGCCGCTCTCCCACCCGCTCTGCCACGGGAGAAGCCCGAGGGGTGGGCGCAGCGCAGGAAGCTGGTGCATTGCACCTTGAGCCCGGCCGCGAGCCGAGCGCCAGCCAGCTCGCTGGAGAACGGCGCCCAGGCTGGCACCGCGCTGCTCCGGAGCTGCCAAGTTGAAAGGCAGGAAGGAAGGAAGGAAACAGGGACCAGACAGCGAAGCACTGGAATGACTGAGGCTAGCAGAAAGATGGGACTTTATAGTCACAGCAGCGAGTAAATAGCACGGGCACATCTCCTCCCAACCTGGGCTTCCACACGCTGCTAGAAGCCTGGTGCAACGACCCAGGAGCTCACTGCAAGGAGTTGCCAATTAGCAACCAGGCTCTGCAGCTGGGGGAACACGCAGGTACGTCCCTAGCACGGACACGGAACCAGCAAACGAAACGCCCGCGGCTCGCTCCCCGAGGGCACTTCATGCTCTGCCCAAAGAGGCAGGAGGAGGCTACGGGGAGGCACAAGCTGGAGCCACCAGGGAGGGCCTGCTGGGCACCACGGTCCCAGTCCTCCTGCCCTGGCTGCTTGTCCAGAACGGCTCAGCCTCAGGCACATCACCGTGTTTCTGCGTGGCCCTCAATCATCTGCAAACCCACAGTAATCTGGCTTTCCACATCCTGCTTGTTGTTTGCACTGCGTTTCAACAGCACTGGGAGGAAAACGGTCCAAAGGCAGCTGTTCTTTATCCTCCGGCCCAGCGGCACAAGCTTGGCGGTACCGGAGGCTCAGTGTGCCCGTCACCCAGCCCAGCCTCGCCCACCCATCACCCAGACCGTGCTGATGGAGGAGCCAATGTTTTGCAAAGCCGTAGCTCCTGATCTTCCTCTGACAGCAACACGGGGATCCAGTGTGGGACTTCTGGGGGAGGGAAGAAGAAAAGAGAGATGTGCACAGCCACGGCAGGAAAAACAACTAGCACACGAGGGAGAAGCAGCTTCGAGCCCGGAGACATGAGGTAGCGCTCTCCAGGGGACAGCAGGAGGGTGAGCAGCAGAGGCACCAGCAGCTGGTGAATCCAAGGCTGGGAGCGATGGAGAAATGCGCACAGAGACGTCCCCGAAACACCTCTTCTGTTCTACAGCCCTAGCAAGACAACCACAGCACTGCTTGTGCCTGGCTAGGGTGCACACTCATTACTGGAGTTAAACATTAATTGCAAATGATGTGATGTCCTTAAAAAGCAGTAAACAGACCACCTAACTGTTCCCCAAAGAACAAAAATTCCTGCCTACAGCCATAAGACATTAATCACACGATTGTGCCCTCCCCTAGACAGCAGCAGCGTGCAGCCTGGGGTGCCACGCAGCCCCGCTGCCCCCTTCCCTGGCTCTGGCATTAGTGGGGGGGCCAAGGAATCGCCCCCTTCCCACGCAAGATCACCTAGGTATACTTGAGGGACACTGCCCAGCAGCTAGGGAGGCATCACACAGCCAGCTGGGGAGGTCTTCAGAAACAAACCTCTTTGAAAGCATCCTCAAATGAGGTACCCCGGGACTTTCCGAGCGGGTCTGAACCCCATGCCTTGATGATGTGAAATCAACGTACCCGTCCAGAGGGCTTAAAAAGCCACCCTGATGTTATGTCATGACCCAGCTTCCGACATTGCTGCCCTGCCCATCACTAACTGGTCCCCGCATCCCCGGCTGAGCCGTCCCAGCTGCAGCCGTCTCCTGTCCCAGGGCAGGCTCTGTTTCAGCAGGGCGTGAAATGAGTCTGGTAACGTCATGGGCAAAAGCTCACTTGATCTTGATTTTCAGTACAAACACAGACTGTGAAAGTGGGGCCTCACGATCCTTCTGACCTTTAGGGTTCCTGGAGCACCCAGCGCACGTCCTGGCTCCATCGCAACCCTGGAGGGAGGATCCGCAGCCTGCCACCGAAAGGTTCAGGCTGATCTCCTCCATAGGTTATAACGCCGGGCTGCAGTCGCTGCAGCAAAGCTCGCCCTCTCCCTCCCATGCAGTGCCTATAAGCCCCAGCTTGCTGCTCCTGTTGCAGTAGGCACTTTCCAACTTCAGGGATGTTTTTCCCTGCCTCAGGAAGCATTTTCTAAGTCCTTCACATCAAGAAGAAAAATTACGATCAGGTTAATTCCATTTAGCAAAACTGACCATTAAAAGCCCAAAGCCCTAAGGGGACAAGTGAGGACACGGAGGAAGAAGAGGGCATGGATTATCCCACTCCTGCCTTCAGGTACCCTGGTCTCCAGTGGGAAGCACTGGCCGGGGGAGCCTGGCTGGGCGGCGTTGCCTCCCCCGAGGAGCCCGTGCTTGTCACCGTGCTCTGTGCTCTCCCAGCAACAAACGGCTTTGCTCTCCCTTGCAGTGAGACGGGTCCTGCGTGCACCAGCCACGCGCCTGAGCAGAAACCTTCAGAGGACGGGTGTCTGAAGGGCAGGGAGGGAATGGGGCCATCTGCTCCCAGCGGATGCTCTGTGACGTGAGCCTGGCGTTCAGGTGAAAGAAGGGTCAGAGGGTGCCCGTCTCATAACCCTGCTGGTCCTGGTGTGGATCGTGACTTCAGGCAGAGCCTGCATGGGGTTCCAACACAGCAACAGACCCACCAGCCCCCTCCTCTCCTCTGCTAATGCCAGTGGGACGAGCTCAGGCTGACCCGACACTGGCAGCAAAAGCAAAAATGCAGAAGGATGCAAAAATGCAGTTTTGGAATGAAAAAAAGCCAGCTGGGGCATGGTTGCTCAGTTACCCTGATGCTTCTGTCACAAGCACGTGAGGCACAGCAGCACAGAGGGAGCATGACTTTAGCTTCACAACGCATTCACAATGAATAAAATCCAGCAAAAATGGAAATGGAAAAGGTGAAGGCAAGGAAAGCAAGAGGAAGAGCGGCGGGGATGCAGGTGCACAGAGCTCACCCCTGAATTTTGCAGTGCCGGACGCTCAGGGCTGGATTTACCGAAGGGGTCACCTCCCACTTCGGGTTTCGAGCCCTGTCAGCACTCCCAGCCCGGCACTGCTGGCTGGCTTGGCAGTCTCACAACACATCAGGCACTTCTGAAAATCTGGTTCAGGTAAGGCCAGGAAAGAAAAGCTTTCAGCGTGCTTCACCCACGGGCTCCTCACAAAGGGCATCAGCTGCTCCCAGGGCTGTGCTGGCTCAAGGCACCTCCACCAGGACTCCCAAACCCCATTCCTGCTCATGCAAGAGAACGGTTTCACTATACCTTGTGAAAAGTTGAATTCTGCTGAGCCAGAGCAGCAATTACAGGCCAGCAAACCCCAGGCACGAGCTAGCAGAGAGCAGAGCCTGTGTTGTGAGTCCGCGCTGCCCAACGTGCGTGGCAGCGAGGTGGGAGGCTGCTCTGCCCGCAGCGAGGGCTCTGCCCCCCCAGCCAGCAAAGGGGCCGCTGGGCACCGCCGAGTCCCCTCTGCAGAGCACTGGAAGCAACAGCCGTGTTCGTACACCGCTTGTGAAGACGAACTTTCTTCTTCTTTGAAATCTAGCAGGAGAGGGAATTTTGGAGGTAGTCCTGGTGATCCAGGCTCGCACCAAGTTGCAGAGGGAATGGTGCCATCGTTATGCTCTGTCCTCGCAGCGCTCCAGGACTCTAGCAGGGCTGAGAGGGCAGAGACCATGACCCTGCATTCAGCAACTTCTCTGGGGAGAGGAACATTCAGGTCCCACCTGCCCCCTTCTGCTGCAGAACCCAGCAGCAACGCTGCTTTTCTGCACGTGCTCGTCGGTCAGAGCAGAGGGCTCAGACCAATACAATTTTAACCAAAAGCAAGTCTGTGTCCCTCAGCCATTAGGAATTAAATGTAGCCAGATTGTGGCTCAGCTGCATTGCCGGCAGGTGAGGCTTTGGGACCCTCTCCCACCTGGTAAAGCCCAGCCCAACGCTCCTGCCTGCCCCGGGATCGCTTGGTTTTCCGACCCACAGCATGGCCCAGGAGCAGGAGCGCTCAGCAGGGCAGCTCAGGCTGTGCGGCAAGGGAGGGGAGAGCAGAGGAGCTCGGAGCCCTCACAGTTAATGTGCTTATCCAAACCCACACATCGATACACCGCGCTGCTCCAAGTAACCCCCCGCCATGCTCGCAAGCTGCAACCATCCGAAATGCCCTCCTGCCCGGCAGCGCTGCTGCTTGGTGGGGTTCATGGGCACTGCAAACGCCCCTTGGTCAAGCAGGCTGCGGTCACCAGCCACGAGCGCATCCTGGTGCGCAACCGCAGTGAGTAGCAGACGCATGCTTTTTCCTAACTTGCTGCTGCAGAGTTAAAAGTCCAGGAGTCTCTGACCACGAAACCTCAAGCCGGTTTTTACAAGGTGCTGGCCAAGGGCAGGAGGCTTTGGGTAGGAAGCTGATGACAGGAAACAATTCTGCATTTTCCCCTGCCGCTCCTTCAAATACACATGAAGCAGAGCGGGGGCTGACAAAGCACTGCCTGCTGACCCAGCACCCTCAGATCTGTGTCAGACCCAGGGCAAGGTTCCCACGTGCCATCCCCATCCCTGTCCCCCCACGTTACGCTCCTCTCCTGGCACAGCCCACAGGAGCACGGCTCCAGCTGCTCCATGAAGCCTTTGGGCTCTGCCTGGACAGGGGACTGGGACAGTTCACATACTTGGATGGTAACTTAACAGGTGCTCTAATGCCACCTTCATTAGCCAACATTCTCCAAAATTCGCAAGACAAGAGTTTAACAAAACATTTTTAAATGGGCATTTTACAGAAGCAAAGAATTCGTGCAAGATTATTTTATATATTTGTTAAATTTATACATCTGACGTGTGCATGGAGACACACGCAGAGGTGAAATGTTACACGCTGCCCGGAGAATTAGCGACAATGTAAATAGACAGCTGATTCTCAGTAGATTGTATTTGTCATCAAGCCTCAGAACAACGCCAGTTTGGCAACCTTTAGGGTTGAGCCTCGTGTATTACTTATGTTAAACATCCTGGACAGAAGGCTCAGTGCAAATCCCCGCTCGGCTGTGCCCGGCTGTCTCACTGGCACCCGCCACTGCCCTCGTCCCCCGCAGCACCGCTCGCATTGCGCCTCGTGTTTGCCCACACTCCTGGGGAGCCCGGCAATGCCTCAGCTCCCGACCCCGAGGTTATTAAAACAGGCCCGCAACAATATTTTTGTGATAAACAATTAGGTTAAGGGAAACATCCTCCAGGAAGTTCCCGCGGGGACTTCACGCACCGCTGCCCCTGTCCCGAGCTCCGGGGCAGCGGCTCTAGGGGTGCGTGGCCGCGAGGAGAGCGGGTGGGCGAGCGGCCCCGCGGAGCAGCCCCCGGCCCGCACCCCCGCCCGCTGCCTCCCTCCCTCGGCCCGAGCTGCCCCGGGCACCCAGCGCACCGCTCGGGCAGGATTTTTCCGGGCCGGCCGCCGGGCTCCGCGCCCCGGCTCAGCCGTGCGAGCCTGAGGGGGGGCCCGGGGGTGCTCCCCACCCCCAGCCCG
>VXAL01006637.1:23577-63953 GCA_013399475.1 Chauna torquata | reverse complement strand
GGAGCCCCCCGCTTTGCCCCAGCTGCATCAGCGCATCCCTCCGGGGGCGGAGGGCGGCCCGACCCCGCCCGGTGTCCTCGCCCCACAGTGGGCAGCCCCCGGCCCTGCTGCTCCGCTCACGCCGCGAAGAGCCTCCCGGCACCGCTTCCACCCAGCTACGGCAGCGGGAAGCGGGGGCCGGTGCGAGGGCGCGGCCAGCAAGGCAGCCCCGAGCCCCCCTCTGCTGCTGGCCGCCCGCGCGGTCCCTGTACCCCTAAACGTGTGCACGCGTCCCGGACAAGTGCAGTTAAAGTTGTCTCTGCCCCCTCTCTGGGCAAGAAGGGCAAGATGGCTCGGGGGGAGCGCGTGCATTTTAAAGTCGGAGTGGTTGATGCTTACGCAAAAGGTCTCCTCTAGAGGATGGGTTTATAAATATTTCACCTACTTTAGGAAAAGACTAGCAATTTTTAGAATGCTCTTTCCAGGCAAACCGGAATCGCTGGAGCTGAGCCAGGGCAGAGGGCCGGCTCCAGGCCTGCACGCCGGGTGCCTCCCGTGCCAGGGGACCCCGCTCATGTACTCACGCATCCCGTGACCGTGCCTCAGGAATGCTGCTCCGGGGCCATAGCTGCTCATTTCCACCTGGACATAGCTTAATGTTTAGCTAATCCAAATTGCATCCAAGTCCTTATTCTTCCCTGTCCGTGGCATCTGCAGGAGCCTTCCCAGAGCAAGGAGGGCAGGATCATGTCTTCTCCCACCAACAAAACAAACAAACTGTCTGTGGGCCGTAGCATGGAACAGGCGGGAGGTGAAGCCCTGATTGCCCTGCAGGGAGAACTATGGCTGCCGCACACCTGCACCTGAAACCATGAAGCAATCAAAAAAGCTCAGCTGCCTGGAGGGACGGAGCAGTGTTGTTATCCTGCTTTACCAGCAGGGAAACTGAGGGCCAGAAAGAAACAAAAGCATTTGCTTACAGACACAGAGTGAGTCAACAGCACGGCCGGAAATGGGGTTTTATCATGACATGATAAACCATCTTCCTTAGCAGCGCGGATGGCAGGACGGGGGGCTGGTGCGCAGGTCCCTGAGCCGCAGCCTCAGGCCCTCCCTGCGAGTCGCTGCCTGTGGAAGCTGCACACTGCAGACTACCTCAGTTTCTCTTTTCCCATCCATATGAGGGGACAAAACGCCCTGGGGGAGCGAGGGTTGTGTCGGTAAAGGCCTGTCCATCAGGATGCTGCTGGGAAGGCCATCTCCTGCCCCGCTTTGTCCACACAATTCTGTGTGCACGGAGCAGGAGTTACTTGCATGAAACAGCAGATGCTTCGCTCCCCGACACCAGGTACCAAGCTCCCAGAAAAGGGCTGTGGGGCGCCACCCGCGCTTCCTGCTCCCCGCAGTGCTGCTGGCAACGAGGCGTTCTGTGCTCACTGCCGCAGCTCCGCATCACCTCAGCCCTGTGTTCTGGTCAGCTCCGGGTGTGTCTGGGCAGAACGGGCCAAGCTCCAGCCTTACTTTGAAACCTACTACAGTACGAGTTGCCAGATATCTTACACATACCTTGCAAGTCCCCTGGGAGAGATTGGGAACACTCTGATTTTACGAACTCTGAAATGACCACATCTCTCCTGGTGACAGCAACATGATTTGGACCACTCTGAACATGGTAAAACATTGTTTTAGTGATGCCTGACGGCAAGTAAGGAGGTCAACCCATTATGGATGGCCAGATGCACTACATCTTCAGCACAGATTGGTTTTACAGCACCAGGCAGGCAGGCAGGAGACCTGCGGTCTGCTCCTGGCTTCCATTACTGCATCACCATAACCTGATAGCATCAGCTCCCTGGGCCTTGCCTTCCCCAGCTATGAAATGGCTGAGCAATGCTCTCCCTGCCTTGGCAAGTTCAGTGCATCCACAGCCTGATGAAAAGGCAGCACGCAAGCACCAGAGGCTACAAATGTTAGTACAGCCCCTAGCCCAGCTACAGCACCTGACCCTACTTTGCTGAGCAATGGCATAAATGCCAGTACATTGGCTTCCAGGAATATCAGGCCGTTTCATCAGGGATAACAAATGATGCAAGATATGCTTGCAAATAAAAAACGAAGCGTAGGTGGGTTACTCAGCATAAGAACGCACAGATCCTTTCTGGCTCCACATACTGAAACCCAGATCCTCAGAGGTAGCTCATAAAAATGCAAGCCACAGGACTATGAGTATATGCAATACCAGAATTAGCTTTGTGAGGAGGCACTTTAGGCTGTTTTCCAAACTGAAGTCAATGTTGTACTTGCAATGAAATAAACACCCGCATTTTTGTGCTTGCTGCAAACTGCAAAGTGAAATCATGAATGAACAAATAGCGGAGCCGCATGACTACAGACAGCAGCGTCACTCTGTGCGAGCCAGCGCTGCTCACAAAGATCTGACCAGCATTTGAGAAACATCTTCCCTTTGCTTCCCGTGCGCACCCACGTTCTTCCTGGGGCAGCGAGAGGCATGGCATGGATTTTTCCACATTATATCAGTCAGTCTTTTCAGCCAGCGGAGCAATTACTTCTTTTCCATGATCGGTCCTGCTTTGCTGTGACTGCCCTACAGAGCCTCAACCCAGAAGCCAGTGTTCAGCTTTGCTGTTGTGATGCTGGCATCACTTCTTTTAGGACGTTCTGGAAAACAGCCACCTTGAATCACTGAACCTTCCTGAGAAAAGATGTGATGCTTCTTACACCGCAGCGCAAACTCTCCATATGATGGGTTGAATTATTCTAGGCTGCGGGTAAGGTGCTCGGCAATCCAGCACGGGCGGCTGGAATGGCAGCGCACGAGGGAGGTGCTCACCTCATGTATGTCGGGGTCAAGAGTTTCAACACTTGTTGTGTGATTTGGAAAGCCTGGCTCCACTTTTAGGTCAAACTTTGTCCTGAGATCTCAGCTCAGCTATTACAGATCGGGTAACACCTGTCAGAAAGGAGGAAGCACTCACCTACATGTTTTCCTACCATCCAACTGAAACAATTCCACACACCCACTCCATTTTAGCTGGCATCAACATGCTTCCTCCTCCAGCGCACTAAAACTGCTGCAGAGGCGGGCGGGCTGCCACCTGCACCGGAGCGGCGACACGCGGGCCTCCTGGAACGCGCCCGTAAGGTGGCGACGCGCACGGAATCGCCCTGAGAGCAGCAGCATCGTCCCCTTTGCAGACGGATGCTGAGAGGCCTGGGAAGCAGCCGGCCACGTGGCTTGCGCACCCTTGCGAGGCACGAGGATGCCCTAAGGGACGAGGAGCTGCGGGCAGGAGCAGTGCCAGGTGTTTGGGCAGCTGGCACATCCGGATCCTTCGTGCCTGCGGGCAGAGGATGTGGCTGGGGCTGCTTGGCCGCATTCCCCCGGACCCGGAGCTGCGGGACTCGGGAATGAGAGCGGCCAAGGGAGGAGCTGGTTTGGCAAACAGCTTGTCACAGGGACCTGCCCGCGCCAGAGCCCGAGCGTGACTCAGGCGGGCTGGGCACTGGCCAGAGGTGCAGCCCAGGGGGCACTGCCTCTTCCCCAGCCCAGCTGCCCATCATCCGTGGGCCCACACCATGGGTCTGGCACCCAAAATCCCACAGGTCCCCCCATGCTCCTCCTCTGGCTCTTCCCACGTCCCCCCGACCCGGGCAGCTGTAGCTTCTTTACTGCACGGATGGGCCAGAGAGCAGCGATGCCTACAGGGGTTGGTGTGCGGAGTAGCCCTGATCTCGGGGATTTTTGGTTGCCGGAGTGGTGGGACCAGGACTCCCTTGTCCCTTCCCTGGCTCTGCCCTTGAGTGACTTTGCAGCCATGGGCTGGGCACAGCCGCTCTGTGTTTTATCTTCCTGATTAACTTACGACAATATTTGTTTAGGGCTTTAGGATCCACACAAGGGACTATAGAAACATTTTCCTACTGCGCACAAGTTCCAAGGTGCTGTATTTCAGCCTCCTGCAAAGGTCAGGTAGAGGGAAACACATTTTGGGTTACCGCTGTGCCAGCCCCAGGGCTTTGGCCGAAGCCTGCCCGCCGGCAGCGACAGCCGGAGCCCCCAGCCACCCACCGCAGTGTTGGGGTCGCCTATCTGAAACTCAGAACCAAAGCAGATCCTTCTCCTACCAAAAAACGAAAGAGAAAAATTACATCCTGTACAAAACTACCCTGTACTCAATAAAGTTTATTTTCCAATCTTGGCTTTGGAGCATTCACAATACTACTGTAATAGAAGCCTTAGCAAGAAAATGAGCACATCCACAAAATAGTCCATGTCACGTCTGAAATACAAAAATTGAAATATTTTTATAAAACATTCAGACACAAGACTGATAGATGGATACAATCTTTTATTTTTTTTTTCACCTTTCCATTTATTCCAGAAAAACTTTCTATAAAAAAAAAAATCATTGCTTCTTTTGGAATAAATCTTTAAAATCATTTCTTTTAAAATGCATCTTTCGTTTGTACAACACTAGTTAAATATATTATTGGTATTCTGCAAATGAATCACACCAGAGAACATTCACAGTATGTGTATTCTGGCCACTTGGATATATTTTTCCTGCTGTAGGACAAGCATGGTGCAGAGGATGAAAGAAGGCAATGAAGAAACCAGAAAGTGGGCTTCGTGGTTTTTGTGCCCAGACATCACTAGTGGGGGTGCCAGGGGGATGCCCAAATACATCTGCTTTGCGGCTCGAGCGCACAGGAACAGGACCACGTAGGACCAGGCAGGCTCCCACCGCCAGGTGCAGCCCCTTCCCCTGCTCCAGGCCGCACACCTGAAGCCCCGTCCGTTATTCACACCAGCGTGTTAGACTTTCTGCAACTTTTTCCCACCTGCCTGGTCCTAGCCTGCTCCTGGGAGCTCCGGGCTCCTGCGTTATGCCAGCTTAACTTCTGACTGAAGATAAGTCATGGGAAAAAAATCAAACAAAACAAAACATTTGAGAAGCTTGGGAAAATGGCCTTCTGTTATTATTATTATTTTTTTGATCACGTGTAAGGGAGAGGAAAAAATCCACTTATTTTGTCCTTAGTCTCCAAGATACAATGTCGTTTTGTTATTTAAAATCTTAACACAGATCTGCAATGGGTTGGGCCAGGAAAGGCGTGTTCGTATGTGTGTGGAGAGAGTGAAAAGAAATAGCTCTGCCTGTGAGTTTATTGTTGTCCTGTAACATGGACCTTGCATTACACATTACTTACACTTCTTTAGCTATCAGCTGGAGAGACAAAAGAACATGGCCTTTCCTGAGGGAACAGCCAAAACTCCATTTTCCACAAGAACTGGTAAAAAAAAAAAAAATTGCAAGAAAAATGTCTGGAAGACAAAACAACAGCTTCCTTTTGTCAAAACTCCCAACCTCTGACGGGTGCCAGCTACTCTGCAAAGTGGTGGATGGGAGAACCCACAAAATGAAAAAAATTCCAGAGAGCCGCAGACATTCCCAGCATTTTCATCAGCGTTACTTTAAACATCCATCTCTGGAGCCGGCTGGCGCTCCCAGCGCTGGGGAAGCCTGCCTGGGGTCGAGCTGCTGGAGCAGGAGGGAGCAAGCCAGGCTCCCGCTGCACATCTCCTCCCCTGGCACCTGAGGGCTGGGTCCTCACGAACCCGGCCAGACCCCGTGCCCTCGGTGGGACTGTGACCCCTCTCCAGGAGGGGGATTTGGCTGCTGGTGCTGCAAACCTTTCCTGGCAGCAGGGAAGCGCGCTGCGGGAGCCCAGGCATCGCACGCTCGGGGCTCTGCCAGCCGCCACGTGCAGGCAGGGCAGTGACGGGAGCTTATAAATCAAACCTTGCTCAGTGGGGCACCAAATATTTACGCATACTATCATCCTCATGAATAGGAATCAAATACCACTAAAGGCAGTGGAACAAAAGGGGTTATCTTAAATTCGGGCTGCTAGAGGTGCACAGGGCTAATAAATAACAGTGCCTCCAAACAAAGATCTCCTCTAAGGAGGATTTGTAGGAGGAAAGGCAAAGACTGTGAGAGAATAAACAGCAGCTAGCAGGCCCTTTGTCTTTATCTGATCCCAGATAAAGCAGCCCTGTCTGCGCGGTCACTGCTAGGGCTTTTCCCCAGCCTTTCGCCCCAGCTGCTTCCATGGGTGACCTTGCCGCTCAGCGGGGATTCCCGTCTTATGAGGGGAGAGCTGAGACCGCATCGGAGCTGCCGGGACCGATATCGCAGGGGCTCAGCCCGTGCCGGTCCAAGGAGCAGCCAGCATAGCCTCCTCTGCCCCACGCCCCAGAGCTCTGCCCATGTCACCACCGACTGCCTCCGTCCTCCCGCTGCGACGGCTCAGCGAGGCTTCCTCAGCCCCAGCAGGCTTCATACCCGAGACAATTTCAGAGCACAGGGCTGGTGGAGCCAAGCAAGAAAACCGCCCAAAGGCAGCTCAAACACATCCTGAATGGGTTTTCCAAGAGCAGGTGGAGAGGGTTCCTGCTCCCCAGGTCCGATCTGCGCTCACGGACCCGGGCACACCAGCACCCTTCAGCCATGTACCTGCAGGTGCAGCTGCAGGGGCACAGGGGACACAGCGTCCGTGGGCTGGCCTGCCAGCTGAGCTGCTAATTCGGGACGGGAGCTGGCTGCCCTGGGAAGCACAAGTCTGCACCACAGAGCCCTGCCATGCCAAGGAAACTCCCCGCACAAATGCCTTTGCGAAAGAAAAGGTGACAGCGTGAGAGTTCAGGCTTACTCCAGCCAGCACCTCCCTTTGAGAACTTCCCTCCTGAGAAGCCCCTTGCAGCAGGAGCAGGGTGTAGGAAACCAGGCAAAACCCTACCCTCACATCAGCGTGAAATGCGTCACTGGTGGCTGATGGCTATTCATGCTCTTCCCTATCAAATGGAAACAATTAATGAACTATTCAGCCTGCTGTATGCTGGACATACCGAGAAGGGAACTGAGCAGGGATGGGCAAACCTCAAACAATGCAGACGTCTGGATGCTTGTCTAGGACAAACCCAACTTAACAGCTTTGGTCTGATGGGGGGAGCGCAGAGGGTGCATCGCGTCGAGCACTGGCACGGGGAAGAGTCGCCACCGGAAGCCCCGGGGTCTCCTCATTTATCCCCACACTTTGTATTTGCAGAGGATCACAGAAGAAATGCCGCAGAGCAGAGTGGAAAAGAGCTCTGACTCTGCTCGGTGGGGAAACAGCGGCGTGTAACAGAGTTAGCATCCCCTGAGCACTGCCCTCCCTGGGAAGGCGGCAGGTGAGGACATCAGCACGTCCTGCCGGTCCCAGTGCCAGGTGACAGTCACAGCACCTGTCATGTCCAGAGTCTCCCGGCCATATCCGAGGGTTGGAGGACAGTGGGTGAGAGGACTGGTCATCCAGGAGAGCCAAGAAAGGGATGTGGATATTTCACAGAGAAGAGACTTCCCGCAGCGCTCACACACTTAAAGACGTTTCAGGCTTTTGCAGGCTGTGGGGGAGAGGTGCAGCAGGGCTTCCTATCTCAGGGTGGGTTTGGGAGGTTCCTGATGCCTTCAGAGAGTTTTGCACCTGGAGCAGTCCTTGGCCGCAAAGCACGCTCGCATCTCCATGTGCACCTCGGTCGCGCCGTGTCGGTCTGAGCCAGGGCTGCTATGATGTGGCGTTGGATACACAAGGGGAAGCCATGCAAGAAAGTCTGAGGGATGATTTGCTTCTCTCCGGGTCTATTTCTGGTCCCCACAGCTGGGCTGTGGGAGGTTTGGCACCTCTCCCCCTTCCTCTGGGTGGAAATGCTCTGCGGTGGGTGTGTGCAACACTTGGGTGCGGCGAGGTTGCGCGGCTCAGCCCTGCCACGGGGCTCAGCGGCGGGACCGGGGCAGATGCGCTCCTGAGACGGTGCTGGGAACCACGTCCTGTCCCTCGTGACGGGAGCAGCCAGCTGACCAAACTGGGGAACGCAATGGTGGCAAGGACGGGGAGATGCTGGGGGAAGCAACGGGAAGCCCTCTCCTCCAGCTGCTCCACCCTTGTCAGCATTCAGGTACCAAAGATGGGCAGAGAAGAAGGGGCTGTGTAGGCAGAGGCAAGGGCACGGAAGGGAGGGCTGCCCTGGGGCTTGTGCTTCAGCTGCAGTCTCTCTGCTGCCGGGCTGGGTGATGCCCCAGCTCGTAGCGTGGCTGCAAGGCGTCTGTGTGAGGAATGAGGGTGCACAGCAGGTTGTCTGAGCAAAGGTGCGTTTTCAGAAATGCCTGCCTGGGCCAAACAGGATGCAGCTTTGCAGATACCACCCTCTGCTCACAAAACCTCCCTGCGCCCAGCTCAGCCCCGTGGGCAGTGAGAGGCTCCCCAAGGGCAGGGCACGATCCTGCGCCCGGGTAATGCCAGGGCAGCTGCTCACTACGGCACCTGCATGGAGGGTGGCAGCTCACGTCTGACGGGCAACATGAGAACAAGTGGGGAAAAAGGCCACAGGTCCATCAACAGCAGCTGCTGGGGGCTGTGGGGACAGGCGGAGAGAGCCTGCGGCCAAGGGCGCTTCAGCATCGTCCTGCTGGGGTCAGCAGTGCTGCGGAGGGTCGGGTGGGAGCGCGTCGCCATCTCCTTTCTCAGTGCTCTGATCTCCATGGTGACATAGGGAACATGACGTCCAGGTTTAAAATATGCTCTGCCTCCTGTTCTTCCCTCGTGCTGGGGAGGAGAGACAGACGTGGGTCAGACAGGTCAGACGCGAGCGGTGCTCAGGGGGCACCAAGCCCTGCGGTGCTCAGTGGGTTGTGAGCCCATGGCCGCGTGACAGAGGGAGCTGTGCCCCAGGGCACCGAGGTGTGACTTAGGTGCCACAGCAGGTGACAAGTGAGGATGCATCAGAGGTAACTTGTGGACTAAAGCAGGGAGCACGTTTGGCTTTTTCTTATGTGGGTACCCACTGGGAGTAACCCCAGTGCCAGCACGGTCTGTGGCACCATCCAGCAGGGGAGTCAATGCCGTTTTCCCCCATCCTACCTGACTGCTGAAAGGCTGAGCCTCGGTAGCCAGGGTCCTTCTGAAGCTGGATCTCCTTCAGGGAGAAGATGGAGACATCTGGGCAGAGGGGGCAGAGAGAGAGGGGTCAGTCCGACCAGCTGAGCCGGCAGTGGGCTACAAGCCGGAGCCAGGAGGGACGGCAGTGCAGTGCTGCACCTCAGCAGAGCTTTCCTCTTGGGCTCGTCCCTACTTGAAGCCACCCTGCCCAAAACCATTTCTTGCTCTCGCAGCCCCCAAGCTCCCACCCCACCCTGCTGCAGCCGCACTGGGCTCCTCTGAGCAAGCAAAGGGAAGCAGCAACCGAAAAGACCTGGCTGCGAACCACAGCCCTCAGGCGGCACAGCAGCTTTGCTCCACATCCCCCAGGCAAGAGGACAGCGTGCACTTACTGTCAGGCAGGAGGTGCGCCCGCTCTCCCAGGCTCTTGAAGTAAGGGTGCCGCAGGGCTGCCTCCGCCGAAATCCGGCTCTTGGCTTCGTACTGCACAAAGCCGCAGAGAAAGGCAATTACACACACCCTGCACGTGCAAAGTGGCGTTCAGTGGGCACAGAGCCCTGCGCAGGGTGTGTGTACACCTGTGTGCCTACAAACATTGAAGTGCACACCTGTGCAAGGTGTGCACCTACGCAATTTCACAGGCTGCCGGGGTGACCGTGTGTCCAAACGCTGTGCACACCACTGGGGCGCGCAGGCAATTACCAGCGCCATTTGCTTGTGCACAAGGGACAACGGACACTGTGTGACCATGGGAGCGCACTGGCCATATCCCACCTTACGGATCATCTGGTTTGGGTCCGCTCGCTTGTGCATGAGAGGGCACAGGGTGAAGGACGGCTCACCACCCTTAACGGGAAGGGCTTTGGGATAGCATCTACAAGGCTGTAGCTGTATGGACAGGGCTTATTCTGCAGTCACAGCCCCTCTCCTGCCTGGCTCCAAAATCAGTGTGAGGGCAGCCCGAGTACTTCACCAAATCCCCTTGCCGTCCACCTGGACCGCTCTGCCGCTTACCAGAAGGAGGTTCATCAGCAAGTCAATGCCTTCTGACTCCAGCCTGAGAAAAGGAGGAAATAAAAAGTGGAGCATTACTGCACCTGGGAGACACTGCGATAGTCAATGCAAGGGACATGGGGCAGCTGGGACCTCCAGCGCACAGCTGCGTTCAGAAGCTGCCGGCACCACATCCAGGAAATGACACTGGTCTCCCCAGTTCAGGACCAGTGCAAGCCTACCATGCCTTCTGCGTTTCTGCTCGAGGAGGTACCTTGGGGCGTGATTTATTAACGGTTGGGCTCGGTACTGCGTGAAATTGTAAGCCTTAAACTCCTCGTTGGATGTTATTCCAGGCCAGGTGTCTTCTGTTGGGGTTCCTGCGAGGGGGGGAAAGGGAAACCTGTCACGCTCACCTGGTGCGGGGAGCAGAACCGCAGGCGCGCCAGTGCCCTCCCCAGGCCGGAGGGCACCGGTGACCCCGCAGCTGCGGGAGCCAGGAGCGGCTCTGCCCACGCCAGCCCACGCCAGCCCACGCGGCGGCAGCGCCGTGCCGGCTCCCCCGGGTGGCCCAGGCTGCGCCTTGTCACCGCTCCCGCAGTCAGCCGCTGCCCTCAAGTGGGCATTTGGGAGACAGCAGAAGGCTCACCCAGCAGCCTGAAGATCAGATGCAGCTCCTCCTTCACCGTGGAGCCGGGGAACATGGGCCGGCCGGTGACCATCTCGTAGTGGATGCACCCGACGCCCCTAAACAGCAGCAGGAGCCCTGGCATCAGCGAGCCCTGGGGACGTCCCACCACCCCTTGGCCACGGCTGAGGCTGCTGGAGAGGGAAATCAGCCCCAGGAGCCCTGTCCCTGTGATGGGTAACTGTTTACCCTGACATGCACAGCATGCTCCATGGACCTGGAGCCCCAGGGGACACAGAAAACAGCCTGGAACCTGGGAGAGCCCACCGCCCTCTGGGGTACCAGCGCTGTGGCCAAGTACGGTGCCGCGCTATCAGCTAGATGGAAGTGCCCAACCCGCCATCTCGGAGACCCCGGGAAGCTCAGCCGGCAGCTGTGGCTCACCACATGTCGATGGGTGTGGAATATTCGGTAGATCCCAGCAGGACGTCGGGGGGCCGGTACCACAGCGTGACCACCTCGTTGGAATACGTTTTCGTAGGGACTGACTTGGCTCTGGCTAGCCCTGAGGACAAGAGGGACGGGCGTGAAGGAGCTGCACCTTCTTGCAGTGCTGCATTTGCCCCAGAGAGGCCAGGCCAGGCTGCTCTGTGCATGTGGCAGTGGCCTGCAGAGGTTCTTCAAACTCTGCTAGGTAGAGGACAGCTGCCGTGCAGACTCCAGCTTCAGGAGCACATGCAACATCGCTGCTGGAGAACTGCATCCCAGCTTTCTTATGTGGGCCCCCCAAATCTCTCTCTGCTCCAGGGGCTGTGAAGCTGCTGCCAGCCCTGCACAGGCTCGCCCAAGGAGACCACGAGTCCTGTGCCTCTCCCCTGCCCCACCTACCGAAGTCAGCCAGCTTGAGCTCTCCTCTCTCATTGATGAGCAGGTTCTGGGGTTTGAGGTCTCGGTGCAGGATCTTTCTCCCGTGACAGTAGGACAGACCACGCAGCAGCTGGAACATGAAGATCTGCGGGGGGGCAGACGGGGCTGGCGTTCAGCACTGGGGCATGAGCACCAAGAGTCTGTCTCGAGGACGCTCAAACTTATGGCCAGGGAAGACCCCTTGAAGCGGGAGACACCTTGTAGAGATGTTCAGGCCTGGCTTACCTTCACGTTGTGCACGCTCATCAGGTTCCCGCAGTTATCGAGGTACTGTTTGAGGTCGCTGTCCTGCAGTGAGAAGCACCCATCAGCATCTCCTTCCCTTGGGCCCTGCTACCCCCCTGCAGAAACGCGGTTGCCCCCCTGGACGCACCAGGTACTCGAAGACGAGGGTGAGGGAGCGCTCCGTGTGGATGATGTCGTGCAGGGTCACGATGTTGGCGTGCTTGAGGTTCTTCAGCAGCGACACTGCGGGGAGCGGAGGCGGCGGGTTGGGGCAGCAGGACCTGGGCACCATGTGCTGGTCGGACACCCCCTGGTCCACCTGCACCGCCTGGCCCAAGCCAGCCCGGGACCCGGCGCTGCTCACAAGGGTTGTGATCAGGAAAAGCCCCCCACACCCTCACCTTCCCGGATGGCCGTGCAAGGTGCTCCTTCCTCGTGCTCCAGGCGGATTTCCTTCAGTGCAACGAGGTTTTCCGTCAGCTTGCTGCGCCCCTTGAAGACAGTGGCATAAGTGCCCTGGGGGAGAGAGAGGAAATACTGGGCACGTGGGGCATTTATTGGGGTGGCACAACAGTGACATACTCCGTAATCTTTGCGGGAGGGATAATTTGAAGCTGAAGGGCTGAAATCCACAAAAAGACTTGGTCTAAACAGTGCTAGATATTAAAGAAATTTGCCCTTTGCAAATACAGAATACAGTCTGCCCTTTGCACAGCGAGCTCTCCTTTTAACTTAATTTAAGTCTTTGCTGGGGTTTCAGCATCTCCTTACCTCTCCCAGTTTGTCCAGTTTAACATAGGTCTCCAGCTTCCCAAACCCGATATCTGACTGTAAGAGAAAAAGGAAAACATCACAGGGGAGGGATCTCATCCAGGGAAGGCTGGATGGAGGCTGGCCAGCCAAGGATGCTGGGCAGTGATTGCTTCAGGGACAGATCGATCAAGGCAGGCTCCTGCATGAAGTCGATTTGTGTCCTGGAGAAGTGGTGCAGGCGAGCATGCGATCCATCAGAAAACCTTCACAGCCGATTGTAAAGAGCCGATGCCCTTCCCATCGGAGAAGCCCGGCGGGGTCTTGTGGCCAATGCCCAGCCCTTTTCTTGAGTGCTTTCCTACATGCTGCTCTTTGCTGTAACTCCCTTCACTTCTCTGTCTGCTCCTCAAATCAAGCGTGGAAGGGACATTTCCCCATTTGGAACAATGACTCGTTAATGTATTGCTGAGACCTGCTCTCGTGAAAGAAAGGACAACACCGCAAGGCGAGGGATTTAGGTTTCACTCCTAGCAGACCCCTTACACTGCCGTTCTCTGCGGGCACAGAGACACCTCCTCGGTTAGTCTGGGTTATTCATGTGCCAGGGCAGGGGATGGTTCCCAGCACTATGGGCCCAAAGCCCAGGGCAAATCATAGCTCCTGAAGCTGAAAAAATAACCCTCTGTCATTCTCTCCTCCCTCCCTACAAACAGCCGTGCCAGATCTGAAGATGCCTGCCGAGACCTCGCTGCTGCGACCGTGTACCACTGAGCGCTCCTGGGCGGCAGGACACGTGCTTGCACATTTGTAAACGGGACACCGGGTTTTTGCTCCTACATATGCTGATGCTCTGCAGTACAGAAACTGAAATGCCAGCATTAATGCAAAGGCTAATTCATTATTTATCGGCATTTGCATTTCAACCCGCAGAGGCTCCAGCACTTGCGGCACCAGAGGCTTTCCACCTCCTCCCCCTTGGAAGGACCAGGGCTGAGAAGGGAAACCAGCTGTGCACAGAGGTGAGCAAAGGAATGCACAGGCCTGGGGATTCGCACAGCAGCACGCGCGGATTTGCGTGTGTAGGAGTAGCACGAGGAAAGGATGCATTACGTGCATATGCACAGGTGCATCTGTGCACTGGGTACACGGGAATGTGTGCTGCTGGGTGTGCGCAGAAAGGGATTTCCACCGTGTGTGTGTCTCAGTACAAGGGAGCTTGCACGGGGGGACACGACCACATGGGTGGGTGGCAATCAGCACGTGCGTTTGCTGGCTGGCACTTGTATGCACAAAGCGAGATGCTCTGCTGGCACCGCTTGCTCTGTGCGCTGAGACTTACGAGGGAAGCCCGCCGGGACATCCTGCTGAGGGGCTTGGGGAACTCCAGGCTCTCCATCTGCAGCTTCTGCAAGAACTCAGGGGGCAGGCGGATGTCCATGGGCAGGGAGAGACGCTTGCTGACATCCTGTGGAGAGGGGCAGAAGAGTAGGTGATGAAAGCATCTGATGAAAGGAGGAGCACACAGAGACATCCAAGGGGCAGTGCCCTCTAACCAGAGCTGACATCCGCAGTGAAGCAACGTGGGACCCTTGGTCACGGGACGAGGGACAGTGTGTGCGCATGGGGATGTGCACTGGGCTTTGTCAGGTACCTTGGATCGTGCTGAGCACACCCACGAGGGCGTCAGGGCTCTGAGACTGCCAGATCCCCACAAATCGAGCACTGGCTCTTCCAGCCAGCAGGTGGGTGACAGCCAGAACTTGCCACGTCCCTCCCGCCGGCAGCAGCACTTGCCTCCATGGAGAAGCGGCGCTGGTTGTTGTTGCGGTAGCGCACGGCCATCGGGGACTGGCCTTCCACCTCGGAGGGGGACATGGGAGCGGTGTCTGCTCGGAAGTCCCTGCCCAGGTGTCCCAGCTGCAGGTGCCCTTGAGCCAGGTCTGAGGACACAGAGAAAGGAGAGTGAGCTGATGGAGTGGCAGCAGAAGTACCAGGCCCTTGCTTTGAAGAAAAGAGAGAGAGCAGGGCAGGGAGGTCCAGAGATGCTCCAGGGCCATGGGAAAGTCCTTTTCTGTCTCTACACCCAGGAGGCAGAGGCAATACCTGCCGTTTGCTACAGGCTCCTGGTGCAGGGGTGAGTATTCATCTCAGCTTCCCAGTCTTATCTTCACTTAGACAAAACACGATCTGCGCTATAGGAACACCTCGGTGCCTGACCATGGCTCTGGATCCTTCTGTGCTAGGTCTGTACAAAAGCAAAACAGATAGAAAGCCCTGTCTCTGGCGAGTTTACAAGCACGTGTACCTAATCTGCTGCAGGAACCACCAAAAATAACAGACGTCAGGGTACTTTGCTCCAAGGATGTGACTGATATACAGCAGAAGGTGTCTGGGATTAAAGGCTGCAGTCGTTTATTGCAAAACAAAACACTCCTGGCTTTCCTGCCCCAACCTGCCGCACTTAGCCAGACACACCATCCTGAGAAACACAAAAGCTCTCTTGAAAACCAAAGCAGCTTAGAAAAATCACTCTTCTCTTGGGACTCCAGGTGTGAAGCCTCATCAAGCCCAAGAAACCCTGAAAGGAGCAAGAAATCAGAACAAAATAAGCCATCGAGCTCCCTCTGGTCTCCAGTTTGAGGTCTGCACTTAAACCTCCTCACTCAGTAATTAATAGCTGGCTGGTAGGAAGTGGATTCCCCTGATCCACAGAGGTGCTGTTTCCAAAGGGGCCGTTTGGAAGGAGGCAGTGCTAACTGGGCGTGCTGGGACGGAGGAGGCAGTGCTAACTGGGAGTGCTGGGACGGAGGAGGCAGTGCTCTGTGAGCTGCACGGAGGCCATCCCCTGCTGTGCCTAGCGCAGATTTCGGCGCCTGATCCCAGCGTGCTCGGGCAGCCAGCGATGATCTCATTGCTGAAGACGGGAGAGGGAGGGCTGGCGTTCACGGGCAGCGAGCAGGGCTGGGACCTGGCTGCAGACTGCTCATCTGACGGATGAGAGGTGGCAGGCAAGTGACCTGGGAAAAGATGTGGTTTCCAGCCATGGTCACCGGGGAACAAGGGGACCTGCGAGCTAAGGGATGCGGGGTGTCCTCTACAGACAGCCCGCACCCACGGGACGGGTGCAGCCCACGCCAGTGGGCCTGGGAGCATCTGAAACCGTGCCCAGAGATTTTGTATGGGTGGGCAAGAAGGAGGCACCCCTTCTCCCAGGACTGCTGCTGGGCACTGGTCCCTGTCCCTTTCTGGCCATCTGTCTGTGCGGAAACAGCTAGGAAACCCACCCTGAATTAACCACAGGTACAATATTAGCAGGGATCAATTAAACTGGATCAAATCTTTTTAACTTGCGCACCTGCTAAGCAAATTATCTGAAACAAAACCAAAGGCCATTTAACATCCGACTGTACAGAGTTCAACTAATCCACTTTAAAAGATAGTCTGGGTGAATTTGTGCAGGTTCCCATAGCTAAACAAGCCCAAAGTCCTGGTAAAAGATGCAGCCCACCCCCAAAAGGCGCTACCAGCAGTAGCATCCGTCTGAACCAGCAGCCCACCAGCTAGGTTAATGCCCGTCTCTGCATCCACGAAAGCATCAGATGTAAAGCCCAAAGGCAGGATGACCGACTGGCATTCCAGTGCACGTAAAGGGCAACAGGGCGCGCAAAAGCTGTGAACTACCCCAAGACGGAAAAAACACCCAAAACTACACCAAAGACTTGCAGAGATGAGGGGAATGGTGCCCTGGGGCCAGAGGGCAGGCTGGATGTGCCAGCCCAGCCCAAACAGCATCCCTGAGCCCATGGACGCTGGGTCCTGCAGAGATGCTCCCGCAGGGCTGGTGCTGCCCCGGGCGCTGAGGACCTCACTGGGTGCTTGCAGGAGGTGACGCAAGGCTGTGGGCGTGCAAACGTGAGGGCCTGTTTGATTCTGCTCGGCATTGCATGTGGATTACTGTGAGCCCTGACACCCTGCAAATAATAAGGCTGCATGGGATATCAAAGCAAATTAAAGCGAGACCGCAGACACGGCAGCTGCCTTTGACGAGCCTCTTGCCTTTTTTTTTTTTTTTTTTTTAATAAATATATTTAAACACTGTCTCTGCCAAAACAAGCTTTGATCTCCCAAGGAAAGGGGCCAGAACCCTTCACTGCTTGCCTGACTTAAAACTTTTAATTATTTTGCTAAGTGTGAACTCTCCTCTCAAAGCTCTGTTACACTCATGAGGCAGGACTACACTCGGATCTTGGATTATTCATCCTCCTCCCTCCCCCGCATCACCGCTTTTTTGTGGCCTTGTGCTCCAAAGGCCGGACTTGGCTCTGATTTATGCCACTGCAAACTGGGAGCTTTGCAGGCTTTGCAGCCCAAATGCTGAGCCCTTATTTGGCCTCAGAGGATGGACCAGGCAGTAGCTGTTTTGGGGCAAAGCTCTGGAACAGGCGCAAGCTTGCTGAACACCGCCAGCTCTTACGAAAACAAATGGGAGCCACCAAGACCTAACACCTTTGCAGATCTGCAGTATGGAGACGGAGGTGTGGCTGGGGAAGCCCAGGAGGAAAGGAAAGTCCCCTTGCCTTGAGGCTGGAGCAGCCACGGAGGACGTACCCATCTCTAAGGACATGGAGATGGTGCTGGCCCTTGTCAAGGATCACACACTCTCCTTAACCCAGGACCTTTCTTCCACCCACAGAGAGGCCGTGGTGCCCAGGGCAGGGATGCACGGCAGGGTGGGGGCACGTCGGATGTCCCAGGTGGGCTGCCAGAGCATTCGGCTCCGACCACAGGCACCCCTTCCCTCTTGGCATCGTTGGACTCTGCCAAGGTGACATCAATTGTGACAGGATGTGTCCACCCTGGAAAGCTGTTTGCTTTTCCATTTGCTGGCTCTGCTTCTCTCACCTCCCTTCCTCAGCCTCTGTGGCCGGCAGCGAGGTCATGAGAACTGGAGGATGGAGGGGACAGGGCTGGGGATTCCCCACTGCACCCCGATGGAGGAGGTGGCTGTCTCGCCTTGTCCTGTTGCCAGAGCAGCTCTGCATGTGCTGTTGGAGCATCTCATAAAAAGACTCCTGCCCTCCGCATCATCCTCCCCAGGGACAGGTGGGGACACTCAGAGCCACCCGAGCGTGGGGCTCGCAGACTGCCATGACTTGTGAGAGCTGATAAGCTGTGATTTCTGATGCTGCGGGAGAAACAAAACCTGCAAACAACTCCCTGGGGAGTTGCGAGGTGATGAAAGAAAAAAAAAAAACCTGATGTGCTGATCTCTGCTGTGATTAGCGCCCATGTGTGGAGCCCCCTCCAGCCCAGGCAGCTCCCACGACGTCCAAGCCTCCCAACCAAACCCCGCAGAAGAGCGGCTTGCACATAAACCCCGTTCTCATCCCCTCCAGCACCCCCAAAGCGATCCCGTTCCCCTACAACTGAAGCACGCTCCCTGCCCCCAGGCCCCCAGGCACATGGCTGCGGATGAAGTGCTCCCGGCCGCGAGGAGAGGGTCATGAAACAGCCGGGAGATGCCTCAGACAAACGCGGCTGTCAGGGCTCTCCATAAACAACAGCCGCAGCCTGCGGGAGAGCCAGAATGAGGGCACGGTGGAGGTGACTCCTGGGGGTTGTTTACATCCCAGGGAACTTAACCAAGAGGGAGGGAGGGAGCGGTGGGCACGGCGGGGCAGCAAGCTCGGCCGTGGCAGAGGGCTCGGCTGCCGACAGGGGACACGGAGGGGAGAAGCTGCGCCAGGCACCAGGATGTGCCGCGTTCCCACGGGGAGCGAGGTGCACGTGGGGGGGGGGAGCACTGGGGCTCCCACAGCCCTGATGCACTCCCAGCTCCATGCAGGACGATCTCCTGATCACACCACGGCACTGTCTAGCACTGGTCCAACCTCCACCCACGGGGTGGGGAAGGCCCTCGGTCCCAGGCTCAGCCCGCTCTGACTTTGCTCTTTTCCTTTCCCAACTACTTCAGGAGTGAGACCGAAAGACAGAGGACAGGCAGACGCTGCATGCACTGGTTTGCCATGCAAGGGCAGAGGAAGTACAGTGACCAAAGCCTCATTAAAGCCAAAGAACAGGGAAATCACCTCTCTGATAGCCTCAGCTGGCACAGCGGAGATGACGAGCCTGGGCTCACCAGAGCCGAGGTGCCCCAAGGGAGGCAACAGCAGCAGCAGCTGACAGTGCCCAGGACTTTCTTAGCTTTGCACCATTTTATCCCCACGGCTTCTGTGCATCTAATTAAGGGCTCAAGTCTAAATATAGCCCTGGCTGCTTGCTAGGGTGTGAGGGGCGGTGTGTGCGTGTGAGGAGCAGGGAAGGAGGCTGTGAAGGGATGCTGTTGAGGGCAGCTGGGGTGTCTGGAGGGATATGAAGGGTGTCAGGAGCTGCAGGAGTGAAGAAAGCCAGCTCCAAATCAGGTTACTGCATCTCCTCCTTCAAGCAGGTTTGCTGGCAGAGATGATCCCTCCCTGCCAGGGCAGACACGAATGCCAGGCAATTACATCACGGCCTCAGCCCCTGCTTGCAGCAAAAGTTTCTAGCAATTGTGGCTGCAGTGTGAGGGGAAAAAAAAAAAAAAAAAAGCATGAACGTGACCTGAGCGGGGCCCAGGGCACCGACACATGAACAGGCTGGCCCGTGGCAGAGCGGGCTGTTTTGGTGGGAGGCGGCAGCAAGCGCGTGACGTGATCGCCAGGGGCGGTTTAGCCTTGCACCCGCAGCAGCGAATTTCCCCCCGGATGAATCAAGCCCAGCTTCATCAGCTTTCCAAGCGCCTGCCTGTCAGCAGCTCTGCCTGCCTGCCCGTGCACGGCCGCTCGGCGCGATCTGCTGGGGTTCTCGCCTGGAGCGCTGCCTCTCCCTTGCTGTGCCCACAGCCCGAGCCAGCCCAGCCTGCCCCAACCTGCCGCGAGCGCTGCTCCGCGCTGCTCGCAGCTGAGATGAGCCCTGCTGTGCTCGCAGGGCTCCTAACCTTCAGCCTCTCCAGCACCTTGAAAACTGCACCCTAGGAGAAGGCTGCGAGTCTGGGAGGAAGGGGCGGCTCTGCCAGCCCAGGTGCTCCCCCAGGCAGGGAGCAGGGCCTCTGGCTGTGGTGAGAGCGGCTGCCGGCAGCCCTGGGGGGCTCAAGCATCGCCGCCGCTTTGGGGCAGGCAGGAGGAGATCCCACACTTTCTCACTCTCCCCTTTAACCGCAGATGTGTCGTTCCTCTCTGCTTTGCGCAAATACCTCTCCCTCCTGCAAGACTTGCCCTTTGCAGGCATAAATCTCTCTTCAGATCAGATTTAATGACAAGGTGTTGTTAATCCTGCTGCATAGATGGGGAAAGCAACACAGACAAAGGGGTAGCGCCTTTCCACGCATCTCACACACCCAGAGAAAGGCCAGGGGGCTGCAGCGCTGCCCCTGACCAGCCCCAGCACAGCAGCAGGGGCCAGGGGCTCCTTACCTTCGTTCCTCTGGTTGTTGAGCTGGTTGAACTGCTCCGTGAACTCCGTCAGGGACTCCTCAATGGTCTCCGTCCGAGGAACTGAGAGCGAGAACCTCCGCTTGAAGTTTTTCATCTTGTTCATTTTACCTCGTACCGTGAGGGATGGCAGAGCTCTGTGGGGAAGGGGAGAGAGCTGGCTGCGGTGTGCGGGGCGGGACAGACCCACAGCCCCCATGCACTGGACCCAGCAGCACCCAGACCCGCGCGTCCCCCCTGGGATCCCTGGGCATCCCCTGTGTTGGAGCCACCAGGGCACCAGGGGAAATGGGATCCACGTGTCACTGAGAGCTGATTGTGGTCAGGAGGTGCACAGGGCTTTTTCTGAGCTAATTGTCAGAGATGAGCACAGGGCAGAGCTGCGGACACTGAGTCATTAATGTCAGCACAGGCAGTGCCTTAGAGCATGCTTGGAAACTCCAGCAATGCCTGGAAAGGGAAAAACACGGCAAAAGCAGAAGGAAAGCGAGAAAGAATAAGCAGCAATGGAGAAGATGCAATACCACGCTGCTCCCTGTACAAGGAGGCACCTCTCCCCTGCCAGTCTGGTCTCCTCACTCTGCCCTTGCAAGAAAAGCTTCCTGAGCCAGCAGCAAAGTGCTAGGGGAGCCAGGACCAGCTGGGGGGTGCCGTGGAAGGAGAGATGCTCCAAGCTCAGTTTGCTCACAAGCTCTTCATTGACTCAGATCCTGTACGGGAGCTGGAATCTCCTTAACCAGAGATCTGATTAAAGCAATAAAACCCTTAAACGAAGAAAACCCTCAAGGGACACATGGCGAAGCGCGCTGCATCTGAGCAGCCACACGAGCAGGCTGAAGGAGCTTGCTCTGGGCATCTCTACCTTGCCCGCTTCGGCTCTTGCCAGGCTCACCCTAGCGCAGCAGAGCAGACAGGACTGCACTGCAAGAGCTGTCCGTGCACGGCTGGCTCTGTAGCACCAGCCCCGCTGCGCTCAGGACTTATTCCTCCTGCTGAGCACAGACCTAGCAAATGGCCAACGCTCCCTGCTCCCCAGATCTGCAGACATCGGTGTCTCACCCCCAACCAGCCCTCACAGACCCAAATCTGTCTGCCGGGGCACTTCCATTCGACAGCACCAGACTCCTTTGATGCAGCTCTCACCCACCAGCCCAAGGGAGAATTTTAAGGGAGAAATCAGCCCTCGGTACCAAAGAGGCATCCAGAGCTACGCAGAGGGGCTCCTTCCCGCACCCCGGCAGCAGGTCGCTCCCTGTTCCTGGCTGGCCCTGCTGCGAGCCCAGCAGCCCCCTCGCCCCTCTGCCCCAGCCCCCTCCGGGCTGATCAGCACGAACCCACCGCGATCACATTCCAGACGGATGCGATCAGACACAGCATCGCAGAGCCAATGCATCGCGTCGCCTGGGCAACGGGAACACTTGGGTTGACATGCCTGCATCTGAAAGCTTAAAAGATTACCGTCAGCAGTATAAACACTCTGCTGGCGTGGCTGCCACGCTCTGCTGCGAGGCACGGCCTCCTGCTGCGGGTGCAATCCCCCGAAAGTCCTGGGGATTCGCCTGAATCCTGGGGACTCGCTCCCCTCAGCCATCCCACTCAGTACGAAGCCCCACTCACCTCTCATGATGCAAAACCCTAAAGCTGAAGGTCCGCAGTGCTCGTGCACCCGGAATCAGGGCAGGATGCAGGGGTATTCAGCTGGGGGTGGGAAGGGAGGCCAGAGGCTGCTTTGAGTTGCAAAGCGAGCAAGGAGGATGCTAGACACATCCGCTTCAGACATTTAAATGTTTTCTCAGCACCACAGGAACATGCTTTGACAGCAAAGATGCTGACGCTAATGAATGCTGCATTAAAGTCTCCATGCTGGTGCTTTTCTCATGGCCAAGAATAAAGACTCCGAGGAGTGTTGCTCCTTCTGAAGGGAAGGCAAAGCTTGACGCTTGCTTTGGAGACCACTTTCCCAGCTCACAGCTCTGATCCAGCTCCTTACCTTGCAAGCTAAGCAAGTTTTAACCTAGGCACTGCCGGTGTGTAGAAATGCCACTGGCATCACAGGCACCCAAGGAACTAAACTTGAGGTGCTTTGCTGCAGCTGTGCATGCTGACACTGCTCAAGTGGCACTAGTAAAAGGTGCAGGTGCTCCTGTGCTAGGTGCTGTTATACTCCCAAATTACCCAACAGTGAGCAGGGGACATCCTTGCTGCTTCCAGCAGGTACATCAGAGGCTCCAACAAAAGACAAACTTCCCACATTAATGCCCAGCTAAGTCTCAGTGATTATTCTTTCAAAGGAGAGCGTACCCAAGTTTCCACCCATCTCTGGTGAAGGCTGCAGTAACAAACTACACACCAGCAGCATCCTGAGTGACCCTCGCGCATGTCCGTAACACAGCACGGGCAGGGATGCTCCGTGCGCTCACAGCAGCGAGTTACCTGAGTTCAGCTGGACGCTGCTCACCCCACTGCCACCTCTCACGCACCGCACATGCAGGCACCGTGGGCGCTGCTGGCGTCTTTGGGATCTCCGGCCCCTTCCTTCAGAAAGGGCACCCACCTGGGACTGGAAGGAACCGGGCTGGAGGCTGCTGCACCACCTCCACCGCACCTGCCGTGCCCAGTGGCAGCGGTCACCCCACCGTGCTGGGGACAAAGTGCTGCCCTGGCAGGGAGCGGCACGGGACGGTCAGGAGAAGGAGCGGCACGGCAGGACCAGAAGGTCAGGGGAAGGTGCTAAGCAGGAGCTTCCCCCGCCGGGCCACCCCACAGCCTCCAGACGGGCCCTCGACTCCAGGACCAGGGAAGATGCAGGGAATAAAACAGGAAGAAGTGGGTGAGGGGAAGGGGTCTTTCCACCTCCCTCCCGTCCACTCACCTTCCTCTAACGGTGAAAATGGTTTAGATGGCAAATACCTTAGCACTGACAAAAATTTGTGCTCCAGAATGCTCTGAATCCTTCCCCTCCTTGCCATCTACTAGAGTGCCAGCAGCTACCGGCTGCTAAATATAAACCTCCTCAGAGAGGAAGTGGGGCAGGGGTAAAAATAGCCCTGGTAGTGCTAGCTGCCTCTCCTGCTATGCACAAGCCTGCCCCGTACTCGTTATCTTTATGGCTCCATGTAATTGTGGCTGTTCTTTCCAGTTAGACCTGGACCTACTTGGCAACTGGTGATGGGGTTCACATGAAAGTGTTTGTCAGCTGGAATTTATGGGGCTGTTCTTGTTCTTAGCCTTCCATGCCTGCCGGAGAGGAGTTTGCTCTGTCCCACGCGGCCACTTGGACGCAGGTGCCCCAAAGCCGGGACTCGCTCCCAGCCACGGCATCCCACGGCATGGCCCTGCCGCCAGCCCGCAGGCTGCACGCACACCACGCAGGCGGGAGGGCAGGACCACCGCGCGCTGAGGGGCTTCGTGCCGCGCTGGAGAGGGGGCAACCTGCGCCTGCGTTTCTTCGGGAGGAGGCATTCCCTTTACAGCTAAACGGAGCGGCCCAGCCTTCACCCTTGGCATGGATTTCAAAGGAAGAATTGCTCTCGACTGCCTGTTTTCCACGAATTTTAGCAGCTGTGTACTAAAGGAAGCGGGGGCACTTACTGGCTTTCTGCGAAAGTGACACTCTGATAGCAAAGCGATGCTATCGCCTGTTTCACAGCCTGAAGGATCTCAAAGCACCTGGGGAACGAGGACAACCCCTCACTGCAGTCATCTCCGGGATGGAGAAAGCCGGCTGATCGCCGACGTGCCGAAACATGACGTTGCGTGGTAGGACATGAAGGGAAGAAGCAGTCTAAAATGGCAATAAGGAATTTAGGCATCAACAGGCAAAAATGAAATCACTCAGGCTGGAATTTGGCCAAGAAACAGGGATTAAAGCCAGCAGCGTGAATGATCTGCATTTACTGTAATATAGTCAGATAGTAAATACTTGGCTAAAACACTTCAAAGAGCCCAAAGCTGAATCCTGTCAGGAAAGCTAATCACATGATCAAGACAAGATGTTAACCATTCTTTAAACACTGCATTCAAAGCCATATTCGCTGCACGAGCAAGGACTGCGCTCGCTATTTTTCAGTGAACTCTTCCCATAGGCATTCGGGCTGTGACTATCCACATGAATCTCCTGCATTTGTACAGCAAAACCCTCTGGCTCTCTGCTGTGGAATTCAAGAGACAGGTATTTTTGGCACAGACAAGCCATCTTCAGTGTATCAAACTCTCCTCTCCCCTTCCTCCTTCAGCATATTGCAAAGGCTTGGAAACAGGGCTTTCAAGCAACAACCACTTTATTGCTTTTCACAAATGATAAGTCGTTCCATTTTGCTGTTACCATTTTAACAGACTCCTGCCCCCATTTCCCAGCTGAAAGTGTGGAAGGCTTGGAGGGAATAGTCTGCTTTTTTTAAGCCTTTTTTTTTTTGTTTTCCCCAGAGAGATTAACCGTTGTGTTTACAAGGCAAAATGAACAGTCCTATTCAGCAGTTACAGCTCATGCTTCTAGCTATTAGGTAGCACTGATTCGCTCCTGCAAGTACCAGGGAAATGGTGAATTCTGCTAGTAGAGCCCTGTTTGCTCTGCAAACACAGCTATCATGCAACACTGCATGTGGCTACAGGGCTAAGCAAACAACGCGTGGAGGCACCAGTTGAATACGTGCCCCTCCTCACATAGCGAGGCACGGAGATGAAAGTCAGAGCGAACAAAAGCTCACCAGCACAGCCCATGTGCCCTCTCCACCGGGCAGCAGAAGCGGTCTCGGCTTTGCCTTGCTGATGTGCTCCCGGCGTGAGCTCCAGCGCAGAGGGAGGGCAGGGAGAAGCGGTGCGGGCTGCCAGGAGCGCTGCGCGCAGGCGATGGGGGAGCGTTTGGCCCCTCCGTGGCACAAATTCCTGCGCGTACGGGAGCTCGGCACAGCCCGCGCGGTCACGGAGGAATTCCTCCTCCGCTCTCGTTGCCTCGCAGGGCCAGAGCTGGGTCCTCGGAGGTGAGTGGAGGGGGACGGGGAGAGATTCGGGGCTGTTCTTGGGAGCCAGGCAGAAACTACAGCACCCTGGGGATGATTCCAACATACATTAGGGGTGATGCCAAATTTTCTGCAGCAGCCGGGAATCCCACTGGGGCAGGGTCAGAGGGGCAGGGAAGGACACCAGCCCCTGACCACCAGATGAGCATCTCCCCGGCTGCTCAGCTGTCAGCATGAAATCGTCCCTGGGGTAACGAGCTCCCAGCCGCTCCCTGCCCATGACAGATGCTGCAGAGCAGAGCACTGCCCAAGCACCCAGGTACGTTAGTTTGGACGGGTGGAGCTGCTCGGAGCTGGCACTGAGGACCAGCGCAGCCCTGCAGAGCCAGGGCTGCATCCTGGGAGCCTCTGGGACAGGCAGCAGACCCTGCCCATCACACGGAACTGCCACCAGCACCATTTTCTGCGCAGCTGTTTGCAGCAATGACTCCCCAAAAGGTGACTGATGAGGGGAGAGAGCAAGGCCAGCTCTCCCCTCCGCACATTCGCCTCCTGTTGCCAAGCTCTGCTTTTCCGGGGCTCTGACATTGCCCTCCCACACAGGAAACAAAGCCCCTGCCAGGAGGTCGTGGTCCTGCAGGGAAGGGAGCGCAATCAATTCCTATTAATCTACAGGAGCCCTGTAGCAAGCAGCAAGACCATCATCCCAGGGCAGCGACTGCACTGGGCATGCTTGGAAAGGGAACTTTGGGTCTCCAGGGAGTCTGTCCATCTTCATGTCGCAATTTTTTTCTCTCCTGTACTGGCTTCCATGATTACAACAAATGCAGTGCACCAGGAATGTGATTACAGCAGCCAGGAGTTTGCTGTCCTCTCTTCTCATGTCTGCTGTTCAGGGGAGGCTTGGGAGGAAAAATGATCCTGTAGCAAATGCACAAGGCTGGCTTCCACCCCGGCTCTGACTCCCCCGGCATGCCTGGCTTTCCCCAGCTGTAAATCACAAATGATGATGCATCCTTCCTCCCTTCCCATTCATTTGCCTTCTCCTCAGTCACGGGGTCCTTGCAGGCAGCAGCCTGGTTTGCGGGGTGTACAGCACCCAGCACAGAAGGTTTCCATCCCTCTCTTCTCCCCAGCACCTTCCCTTGTTGCAGCATTGTGACTGTGGCCGTGGTGAGTTGTTGGAGAGGAAACGATGCAGGCGAAGCCCAGGCCACACGGAGCACATACAGACCGCTGAGCCCAAACGCACAAAGATATCCTGGGAAGGGTGAAAGCCATGGAAAACTTTCTGCAGACCCAGCCTTTGGGGACTTCACAACCTGTGCTTGGTGCACAGATGAGCGCGGGAAGCAAAGCTGCTCTGCTCGCGATGCAGTTCTGCTCCCGGTTGTCTCTGTCCCGACAGTGCGTCCAGTAACAAGAGCACACAAAGGAGGTTTGTGCTGCCTCCTGCCGTGCCTGCAGCCCTGCACGGCACGGTCAGCAGCTTTCCCTCGGCTCTTCCCTCCCCAGCCCATGGTGAGATCAGGGCAGCTCCCAGGAGGGCACTAAAATGACCCTCATTATTCCAGCGGCCACAAAACACTGAGTGCTTATTCCTCAGCAGAGGACAACCTGAGAAAAGTGTCCAGTGTTTGGCTGGATCAACAATAGATCGCTAACAGCCAGCTCGCCCACCGCAGCAGGACCTCAATGCCCGCGTTGTCGCTGCCGGGAGCCGCGCAGAGCCACCCAAAGGTGCCTGTGCCAGTGTCCCTATGGTACCGTCACTGTCCCCAGGGGACAAGCAGCCCAGGCTCACAGCCGGTGTCAGTTGGAACAGATCCCCTGATCGAGTGCTGCTGCTTGGCCCCAGCTGCGGAGCAGACCCTCTGGACGAGCAGCAGGATACACGAGTCTCAGCACAACCGCATGACTCTCCCCTAGACCCCAACACAGCCGCACTCGGCTCTGAGACAGGGATGCTCCCATTGATGCTCATTTTGCAGCAGGAGTTAAAGTCGTTGAGATTGAATTTGCTGGCACTCGGGCATTCAGTGTGCGTGTCCCTCTGGCAGCGTTCACTCCGACAGCAGCACTGTCCCATGGTGCTAGACCACGGCGAGGAGACCTGGGCTGTAGTGAGACATCTGGAGGCAAAGAGCCGAGCTGGGGCTGCCAGGGCAGCAGCACTTTACAGCTCAGGTATGTTCCCGGAGGTGCTGCCGATCTGCCGCAGGATATTTAGCTATTGTCTCCCCTTTTCCCTGACTCATTTTCTCCTTTCGTCCTGTTACTACACAGCAGGCGCATCCCTCACAAGCATCACACCACGCGTACGCCAAGTCCCTTGTGCTGTGACTAGCTGCTGTAATAGCAACACAAGTAATTACTGAAGAGGAACATTAGCAGCAAAAGCCAGCCTGGTTCTGGCCTTTTATGACACTCAACTGATTATTGACTGACAATTAACTAACACAATCCCAACTGCATCCCAGGCAGATTGGCTCTTCCTGCTGTGCCGCTGGGACCTTGCTGTGAAGCCTGCCTGCTCCTCACGAGCCCCCTGGAGACCGGTGTCCTGTGCTGCCCGCTCCCAGCATCACCTCCCCGTCACCTGGCTGTCACGCCACATCCCAAAATGCACAGAGGCTTCTGAATGTACAAGCGCAGACAAGAAAGCATTCACAGATGCTGCTGAATGCAAGATGCTCCCAAAGCACCCGCCAAACGCTGCTGCCCCCCACGGCTGGCAGCCAGGGGTCCCAGGCGGCTGGGAGAGACAGCGCAGGGGGTGCCAGGTTCCAGCTGCCAAAGGGAAAGTCACTCTCAGAAACACAGAGCCCCTTATTTTCTCTCCCAGGACTGTTTCACCTGTGGCTGTCAGCACCTGCCCTGCCTTTATCGCTAGGTGGGAAGGAGGATCCATGCTATGGGAGAAGATCCCGGGCACAGGAGAGACCAAGTCCCACCGAGCCTCTCCCCAGCACACCTGCAGTTCCGTCCCGCTGCATGAAGCTGTGCAACGCTGCTGCCCACACCCTCACACAGCACGGGGTACGCAGGGTCTGCTGGCTTCTTAATTGCTGTTTTCTTNTTTTTTTTTTTTTTTAATTAGAGCTTTCATTCCCTCCCCAGCCTACACAGAGCTCCCCAAGCTGTTGTACGCTGCTCTGCAATTGCCTTGCAGATGAGCTCGTAGAAAGCCAGGAGTTGCTTTTGCTGCAGTGGTCGTGGGAGCCAGGAGAAGCCGTCTCCCTAACAGAAAATATTGCAATTTTCCTCCTGTGACCCCTAATTTCATCTACCACCCAAGTCCTCTCTTTCTGGCACAGGGCTGCACGGCAGGTCCCAGCGCCCAGAGCTCTGCACGCGCCGAGGACTGGGGTAAGCCGTTTCTTCAGCTGCCGTGCTGAGGAGCTCGGACCTGCTGCCCAGGTGGCACACCTGGTGGCACACCACCGGTGCCACGCTGCCCCTGCTCCGCAGCTGTGCAGGGCATCACACAGCCCTGCCCGGTCCTCTGCTAAAAGCATTCCTACGGAGGGTATTTAAGGAAACAGAAATTACATCCTGTACACCCGATAGCTGCGTGGAATTTGAGAAATGCAGCTACCTCTGGTGCAAGAGGAAAGGGAGGGGGACAGCAACGAGCACACACCAAGAAGCTGAAGAGCAGAAATAAAGGCCGGATCCTCGCAAAAAGCCTTACCAGAGGGACCGTGGTATCAAAACATCTTGACAGGACCTCATTTCCCAGAAAAACGGTTTTAACAAAAACAAACAGAAGCACAATGTTTATAGGAAGCACTACCACCACAAGCACTCAAAGCAACTAAAAGCTCAGCTCTTCGCCATGCATTTTCTAGGAGAGTGGAAACGCACGGAGTCCGACCTGCCTTGCCCTGCTCCGATAAACCGCACCTACAAGCGCCCAGCCCTCTGTCACTTGTGCTCCACCACCCGCTGCAAATACCTGGGTTTCTGTGCCACGCAGCCCCCGGCCAGGCCATCAGCACCTCGCGGCAGGGAGGTAAAACACCACTTTCTTGTCCACCCAGCCCTGGCCATGGGAGGAGGAGCGGCAGAGACTGTGCAAACAGCTTCACAGGGGATTAAGGCTCCTTCCTCCCACAGCGAGCTCTCAGCTCAGGAGCTCCTTGGAGTCAACACCGCTAATAAACCAGCCCCCACCGCACTCAGACAGATCTTTCTGCGGCAACAGGAAAAGGAACGAATGAAAGGAAATGGTGTTCCTGACCTCTCTCTCTCCCCACCCTGGCACAGCCACAGCACCAGCTACGGGCTGGGTTTCTCCCCAGGTCTGTGCTCTGGGGCAGTGGTACCACTGTTTGGCATTAGGCACGTAAAACTCTTCGCAGCAGTGTTTCAAATCTGTTTTATTTAAAGCTCTGGAATAGTCACATGATAGCAAGGTAGTGAGCAAACACTGCAAGTCTACTTCCCTGCCAAGGATTGCACTAATCTGGTATTTAATCTTAAACCAGTTCTGCACCCATCCTCGGAGGGCTTTGTGCACGTGCGTGTACGTATTTCTCGCTCAGATGGGAGGGAAATGCAGCCACACAGGTAGGGAGCATAACGAGCCAACGCTTGAGGAATCAGAGGATTTCAAAGCACAGCACAAGCTGTAATTACTTTTGGCATCCCTATCTCCTCCGTAATGGGAACAGTAACGCTGCAATCCCTTTCATCCGGACCATTCCTCATCAGGGTTCCCGCAGTGGTGCCTGAGCCCCAGCCGGGGGCGAGGTGTGCAGGTGGGCAGCACCGCGGAGCCAAGCCACTTGCGGTGATTTGCAGAGAAAAAAAAGCTGAGCCTGTGGGGGGACGTGGGATGCTCCCAGCCCTCTGCCCGCACCCCTTCCCCCAGCACCTGTGCAGGGAAGGGGACGTCCCACAGGGACATTGCCCCACTCGGGGGTTACCAGGAGTCCAGGCAGCAGACGTGAAACCAGGGCTCCCCTCCTGAGGACTTCCTGGCTTGGCTTTGCTTCCCAGATCCAGAGCCCACACCACATCCTTGCAACGCGAGGAATCGCTCAGGTCCTCACTCCAGCTGGTGACCAGGGACTTCTGGTCCTGCTGCCAAGGCTGCAAGAAGGCAGGAGCCTTAAGAAGCCTCCTGAAGCAGCAGGTGGCTACCAGGGATCCCCGCGCGAGGTCGCGAGGCGCTGACCTCTGCAAGAGCTCAGAGGTGCTGCCTGGATGCTGGGTTGCATCAGCCCCGCAGCCTCCGGCTGGGCTCTCCCTCACCCCGGGCACCGCCTGGAAGCTGGCGGCTCTTTGCTGCCTTGGGGGATGCACAGCTCGTGCCCTGGTGCTGGAGGCTCTTAAAGCTGCTCCTGTGCGGAAGGATGGATTCCGCCTGTTCTCCTGTCCCCGCTGCTCTCTCCCCCCTTCCCCATTTCAATGTTCAGCTTCTCCCTGTAATCTGAGAGGAGCCAAGTGTCCCTTCCACTCCTCCTCTGGCTTCTCAGATCTCAGTGCTGATACAGCCACAAGAACACTGCACTCCTTATTTCTGCATATGAAGCACTCTGCAAACAGCCAGGGGTTGGGCAACGCAGTGAAAACCAGACATTGTCTGGGCCACACGCAGGGAAGGAATAATGCAGAAACAAACACAGAGAGATTTTCACAGTAGCAAGTGTCTCAGGGAACAACTAGTGAAAGCAAAGGAAGCGGATCCTCAGATGGTCCAGCTCCAGATGGGATCTGGGCAGAACAATCGACACGAAATGAGGGGCTCCCCCAGATGTACAGCAGCTCCACATGCCTGAGACCCGGGGTTTGCCAACCAGGTTGTGCCCAGATCACAAAAATCTTCTCAGTAACTATCTGACCTCCTCCACCCGCTTCCTCAGAAAGCGCTGGGAGAGCAGAAAGGCGAGAGGCTGCTCTGAGATGCAGAGAGCTGCCTGCGCCTTGCTCCTCATCCTGATGTCCTCAGCCAGACCTCCCTTCTCCTGGCAGCCCAGGAGGAGATGTGCTCGCAGATCAGACTGTCCTGCTTCATCCAAGGTGCTGCCTTCCAGGAAACCCCGCTGTCCTTCTGCACCACCCTGAGGAACCCATCCCGCTGCAGCTAAACACCACCACCACCACATGTGAAACCCACCACAGACCTGTCTGGACACCAAATGGAGATATCCCAGACGTATAAACAGATTAAGCATGCCTCAGTGCCTGCAAACCTCTGCTCACTTCCCTGTGGAGGGCAACATTTCACGCATATCTGGGAACTCGGCAAGCACACACTGTTTAGATAAACCTTGTTCCTTGTTAAACTGTAAATAACATCTGCTTTGCCAAGCCGCGGCTTAGTGTCCTGAAAGTTGAATGTCAGTCATGAGAATGGCAGGCAAAGCAAGTACAGCTGATGGTTTGGAACATACCAAATCTCTCTCTCTCCGGTGAACCTCATTTTTCCCCATCCCATCTCTTCCCTCCCCAGCCACCTCCCAAACCACCGCAACTCCCACTGCAGGCAGGCTCAGGCTCCCACAGCTGCCCGCAGCTTTGCTGTCCTTGACAAGCTAGATGCGTTTCTGTGTGAGCCTTGGAAACTGGGGGAGATAACAGAGTGCAGAATGAGATAAACAGAATGAAAGAGGGAGGGAGAGAGATCTCTTGCAGGAAAACACATGGCTGGACTCACCAGTCCTTGGACACTGCTAGGGAGAGATAGGTGCTAGCAAACGCTTGCTGACCTGTGGCCTGCAGTCCACTGCTCTCTTGTAGGACACCAGAAGCATGTCGTGAAATGATTTCAAGTTTATCCCCCCAAATCAGAACACGTCCACGCTTCCATGTGGTGTTCAGTAACGCCTCTAGAGTCGAGGAGACTCCAAGCTCTGAAAGCGAGATGAAAAGGGACTGCATCAAGCAGGAGCGTCCAAAGCTCACTTGCTTGTATTTGGTTCTGTTCCTCTCCTGCCTCACAAGCTGATAAGCTGCATGCTTCACAGGAACTGCTCGAGATAAGAAAGGATTATAATCCTGAGACCCAAAGAGACTGCAGATTTGGCCTACGTTCACACAGCAGACCATCAGCTGCGCTGCCCCCTCCCACCACCCCACCAAATTCTTATCTCCTTTACTGCTGGTGGGGCTGCTCGTGCACACTGCAACCACCTGCACTTGCAACACTGCTATCATAGTGCAATTAGCTGCACAATTAATCGTTAATAGGAAGGGATTGGAAGGGATTAAGTACTTAAATAGAACACATGCTGCTAATGGTAATTTATAAAAACATGCCTTCTCCCTCAGATACTGTGTTGTGTTTTCATGGAATTAAAATGACTGAAGTGGACCTTTTCTCTGCACCTCCTGTGCAGAAGAAATGTCTGTTTCCACTGCTGCGTAGCGGCAGCCTGGGTCTGGGAGGAACTGGGCAGCGCGACGGGCACCGCAGCGCACCCCAGCCATGGCTCCCTACGGACAGGGCAGCAGTGAGAGTGCCAGGAAAGCTCCTCCCTGCTGCTGCTCTTTCCAGGGGCTCTCAGAATTATTGCTAAAGCAGGAGGATGGTGCTGGAAGTGAGGGTTGGGCCAGTGGTACTGGGAGGTGTGTGCCGTGACGGCTCACTTGATGGAGAGAGCAATTTTGGGATGCAGAAGAGCTCTTTGCATTTTTAATTGTCTTTTGGATGGGACACTAAGCAATCCCTGGATATGACCGAAAAGCATTAAAGCTGCTGGTTCTGCCTCCTTCTCAGACTCCCAGGCAGGTAATGTTGCCACTCTCGGTCCCATCTCACACACACGAATTTACATTGCAAATGGTGTTTGCGAATTCCTGCCTAAAACCCAGGTGCTGGGAGGCTGCCCAGCTGCCCCAGACCATCCTGGCCTTTCTGAGCCCCTTCCAAAGAGCTGAGACAGCTCGGAGGCACCCAGTGAATGCAATGCCTGCGGGCTCAAACTGTGCTGCTGCGGCTTTGGTCCCTGTGTCCCTGTCTCCCCTTGGCTGCAGGCGCAGCAGCGGCTCTTGATGCTGACCAGGACTTTTCATCCAGCCCCAACAACCCATCCTCCCCCACCTCCGACCCACGTCAGAGAAGTTCTCTACCTCGAATCAAAAACCAAATGGGCGGAAAAACAAACCCCTTGGCTCTTCCGATCAGAGCAGTCTGAGGCATCCCTTGGAGGTTTCTTGCCTCGACCACACAAGCCTACAGTGTGGCTTGGCCCTGGGCAGCATTTCAGACTTCCTCTTCCTCTAAAAAGAAAACACGCCAGGGCTGTGCCAGCCGATGGACTCAGCGCAGGTCCTGCCCCTGCTCGGAGGGGCGACACGGGCTCTGCACAGTCCCCTGGGTCTGGTGGGACCCCAACCGACAGGCAGCTCTGCTCAGGGCACGTGCCATCGTGGGCAGTCCCCACGGTGCGGCACTGCTGGCAGCGCAGCTCCCTGCCCACCCTGAACCTGCTCCTGGGACAAACAGAGGCTTTCAGCCTCCAGGGCTGCTCATTTCCCTCCTCTGGCCAGTGCCACGCTCACAGAGCACACGATATCAATGCCGTTATTGTAGAGGCAGATCGCGAGGGCTGCAAAGCCGGCCCCTAGATGTGGTCTTCTTCAAGCAGGACCTTGCCAGACCTGCGAAAGAGGTGCTCCCTGCAGCCACAGCCTGGGATGCTGCTGCTCCCTGTTCTGGATGAACACTGGCCTTCAGTCCTCCCGCTGCAAACATCAAAACCAAACAGCAGGCAGAGGCACCCAGCCACAGGCCGGCTCAGTACGTCCCTTCTGAGAGCCTGATGGGCAGGGCTGTAAGTCAGATACCACCACGATGGGCAAAATACAAAGGAGAGATAAGAACAGGCTGGGATTTGTGAGATACAGTTTGTTCCTGACTGCCTATACTTCCTGCATGCTGTGGCACAGTGATTACTGTGCAGTGGTTAGTTAATAATTACAAGCTGACCAGCCCTTGGGAACATCCGTAGCAGAAGGAGCAATGCATGCTTTAGGCTGAATGAAGATTTTCCTTACTGCTTCTCGCTTGCCCTTAAATCACTGCTCCAATGTGAGGTATGAAGAACAGATGCCGGAAAGGTTTTTATGCCTACAGTAACACAGGAACAGTTCCTCGCCCTTCTGACAACTGTTCAAGGACCGCCAAGCATGTCACCAATACTGACTGTACCTCAGCCGAGCTGTGAATTTGGCTGTTATCCCCCCACAGAAATGGGGGAACAGAAGACCAGAGATGGGATGGGACTCACCTGAACTCAAACAGCAAGGCAGTGGTAGAGCCAGGAAAAGCACCCAGGAGATCTGGCACTGGATCTGACCTCCAGACCACTGCCTCAGCACCATTTCCTTCTTCTCTCTGCAGATCCCTGCTGCCTTGATCTGCTTGGGACTGGATCCTGCCTGAATCTCTGAAGCACGCTCCCTGCCAGGTCGCTGGTGATGCTGGTGCTGCAGAAATGAGCGGGTAGTTTCTAGTCCTCCGTGCTATCTAGGTGACAGCACACATTACAGCTGAGATCCAACTATGAAACTAGAGAGGATGTGTGATGCCCACAGCCTTGGCTGGTGACGAAGTTGCCGTGTCTTGTGCCGCTATGGGTCTACTGACTTCAGCGGAGCAGTGCTGATTTACGCCACTTGAGCGCCTGGTGAAGCATGGCAGAGAGTGAAGTTTAATCTACTGACACGGGCAGATGCAATAGGAGGACATATTTCCTGGGTGAAAAGAGGTCACCTCAGCTGCTATGACACCCTTCAAACCAGATTTTTAAAGTCTAGAACACAAAAAAAGGAACCAAAGTGCTACTGAAGGTCCCTGTGGGTCCCCAGCTACATCTCTGGTATCTACGGATCAGCAGCGTTTGCTCCAGCAGAGGCTCAGTGCATAAGCTGCCAGCCTAAGAAGCTTTCCTCCAAAACCATTCAAGCCATGCTAACCAGCATAAAATCAAGCTCCAGGTGACGTTCCATGCTGGAACACAGGAAACAACAAAAACTCCACATATGAATTTATATGCGGGCATGTTCACAAGCGCAGAGTTAAGGCTCCTGTTCATAAACCTTGTCAGAATTAGCAACTAAAAATAGAGCTGGCTTCAAGAGTGGGCAGTGCTGGGGAGAAGCGGGTGCGATGGAGAAGAGACAGCAGGGGGGTTGCAGCTAAATCTAATGGGGATCATGAATCATTGTCCTCAAGTGGTTCCAGCATATTAGCACTTACCAAATAATTAACTACACTGAGTAAAAATAAACTATTTAAATCAAAATAGAGAAACGGTAGAAATAAACAGAACGTTCGGAATGTCTCTGCTTCCCAAAAAAGGCACATTTGGACTAGTTCAGAGGTTGCAGTGCTTATGATCACCTTCAACAGCCTCTTATTTCCAATTTAGCAATTCAATTAAAAGTCATCAGAACCACAGCAGCACTCTGTGCAACGGGTCGAATCCAGCCCCCTGCCCCGCTCCAAAGCCCCCAGCTGAGAAAATTTGGGTTGTTTTAAAGGAATTAGCCGAGTATTTCAGAGGTTGGGGAAGAAAGAGAAGGAGGGGGAGAGGGTTCATGGAGAAGTCTTCTGCAATAAAACACTTCGCCGCATGTCAGGTCACGAGCAAGAACTGAACAGGTGCCCGAGAGAGAAATAAAATTCATGTCACAGCAGTGTCCCTCTGGGAGAGCTCCCAGACCACAGCGAGAGATGGGCTCCTAGCTACGGACCAGTGCAAAACAGCAGGCGCTGGAGGCAGGGTTAGACCTCAAGTTTGGGGATCCAGGACCAGGAATGTGCTCCTGGCCTCAGTTTCCCCATCTGATAAATAGAGATGATAGTGCCAGCTCAAGGGTTGTTTGGGTGTAGTAAACGAAATTAAAGAGTAACAAAATAATTGGATTGAACGCACCACTAAATGGCAACGAAGCATCTTCATTAGCAGCACCCTTCTGTCCAGGTACGCAGAGAAGCTGTGCACCTTCCCTTCCCTGTGTGCTAACGAAAGGGCAGCACATCCAGCACGGCTCCATCCTGTTTACTTCCTCCCCTATGCATCACACGCAGTAACAGCTCTGATACCATGTGTTCCCACAGTGCTGGCAGAGGTGATGGTACCAGGCACTGACAGCACCGCATCAGAAATCTGCTACTCAAACAATGTATTATTTTCGTTATAGCAGTGCCTGCTGGCCCCAGAGATTGAGGAGTGCTGTGCAAAAGGCAGTGATGAGAAGCAGTCCCTGCTTCAAAATGCCCCTGATTTAAATCCTCAAAGGAAGGTAAAAGGGAAGCAAGATACAGGGCCAGGCTCACAGTGGGTCAGCATCAGACGCAGGGACAGACCGCAACGGTGCGTACGCAGCCAGAGATGCTCTGAAATGTCTCCACCTGAGCTGCTCTGGGAGACCTGGTTCCCAAAAAAGCAATGAGCATCAATCTTTGAAAACAGCAGGTCAAACAGCCCTCAATTCCACAGTGTGAGCACTTATCAAGTTATTTATCCTCTCAGCCCCCTCGGTGCGGTAGGGACAGTACCTGATACGAGACGGGGCACAGAAGCACTGCAAGCAAAAAGTACCTGAACCCAACTCCATGAAGCAACTGCCCCAAACCTGCAGCCTCCTTCTGCTTCCTGACCAGTATTCCTGCAGGTTCTCGCTACTCTTAGAACTGTGGGTCATTACGTATTCAGCACATGAGTGAGAATTTTAATGAGAGCCCAGCTGCTGCTCAGGTGCAAAAAGAAATGGCCTGGTACTCAGCAGAGAGCAGCCCAGTGGGCAGGCATGCTGGGCTGAAGATCTGCGGGCATTTCCCAGTGGGAATGCTGAGCGCCTAGTCTGTCTGCAAAAATCTAGCCTTAATTGCGGTGGCTTGGAGCTCATCCCTAAAACAGTGAGGAAACCCAGAAGGCAAGAGAATACAGATCTCAAGTTGTGACCAGAGATAAGCACAAATAAGCCACACAAAAGGAGGGAGGCAAAGAAAGAACAAGGGAGAGGAGATATTGCAGTGGTGTCAGCAGCACAGATGAACCCCAGCCATCTCTGGAGGCTTGCTCTGCTCTAGCCAAGTGTCCCTTTTTCACACTGGCTTCTTTTTCATCCAGGCTGGCTAGACAAAGATAGGAGCTGAGACTGTGAGTGGCTGAGCAAACAAGCAGCAGATGAGCAGCACTGGCTGCAGGCAAAATGCTACCTGAAAAGAAACCTTGATTAGACATGGTAAGAGAGAGCAGAAGATGCTTCATCTGATTACAGATCGACTCTGCAAAGTTAATTGTTCACCAGATTGTAATCTGGGCTTTCACATCTACATTAATCAACAGGTTGCTTTCTGCTATCAGTTTTCCCTCTACAAACAGCAGAAGTGAGTTAATTTGGAGGAAAGCAAATTCAGCAGGCCAAACCTCTGCATGGGCAGAGTTTGCTAAAAGCAGGTAAGGGGCCTTTTAAAACAGAGACCTTTTCTTGTTTTTCTGTCTGCATAGATGCGAGCCGAGGCCGTGTCATCAGCCAGTGGCAGAGTTGACCTCTCAGGGTTTCAGTACACTAATTACCCAGAGTGAAACTCACTCCAAGCTGGGTTGGGAGCTTTCCTGAGCTCTGTGGTGGTCCTGAGAGTACGGAGTCCCTGTCCTGCTGCCAATGCCATGGAGATGCTGCCTTGCCTCAGTTTTCCCAAGTGTGGAATGAGAATTTGGGAGGCCTTTACTGAGTATGAACCCTCCTGGAAACTCCTATGATTCTTTGGACGTGACTCCAAACATATGTCCCAGGTTTTCTGGAGATTCTCAGACCTCCTGGCCCAAACCTCAGGTCTGTAAGGAAGCCAGAGGAATGTCTCTGGGTTTACAAGGAATGACCAAACATTGATTTCTCTCCAGAAGGCCAGACCAAGGGGATGGTTTCAGTGGAAACTGCAGCGTTGATATTTTAATGCACACATGACATCTGTGAAGTAAATACACAGGTTTCTATCTCACCAAGTGGCGGGGGGCAACAGATAGGACAGAGCGAAAAGAGGGATCCTCACAGACTTGCGAGATCAAAATTCAGTTTGCCTGTGCTGCCACAGGCTGCCTGCAGCACCTCGAGCAAGCCATTTGTTCTCTCCACTTTCCCATATGCAAAATGAAGCTGCCTTCATCTGCCTCATCTAGTCGCAGTGCCAGCAACAGAAGCCAAAACCTGCACCCATGCCCTTGGCACAGCAGGGCTGTACCCCAGCCTGTGCCCAGCTGTGATAAACAATACAACAACAACAGCAATAAATGCACATGAAAGGCAGTAGCTAAAGATTTAAAACAGCTAGTTTGGAAGGCAGTAAAAAGCAGCAGGGCATGTCTGCTGCATTTCAGTCACCTGTAACGCATGAATATGTGACACCATCACTTCACTCTTCGTCACACTCTTGCCAGTGAAGCCTATCTGAAGGGTCCATTCAAGGGACCACAAAGAGTGCTTGTTTAGTGAAAGGGACCTTCACAGCGCTGAAACAAGTATTTTAGTGCTTCCATGCCTATCTCTGCCAGCATCCCAAAGTGTTACAGATCTCAGGGAGCAAACCTCTGAGAACAAAGCAAGGTCAAGTGTTAACAGATGGAGAACTCAGACATGGGGATACAGTGACAAATCCAAGGTCAGAGAGAATCCGTGGCAAGGCCAGGGACAGAGTCAGATTGCTGGAATGCTGCTCTTTAGCCATAAAATTTCTTCTCTTTTTCAAGCAGTTAACAGGGGATGAACTCCCAGTCATTGCTGGGGAGGTTGTTCCACTGTTGATTTATTAATTGCCTTCAGTCAGACACAGTACCAATACTGCCCTGTGCATAAGTCTGGGCTTCTGGGAACAAAACTCTGAAATCTGCAAAATCTCCCATCAAAATAAAGTGGTCCTGGAGAATGGGCACCAAAACCAGCACAGAAGTCTTCTAGCATAACAGACAAAGAGAGTCTAAAAATCAAAGCAGACTAAGAGCTGGATGCCTCACATTCACTCATGGGCAAATAGTTTCAAGGACAGGGTGCCAGCTGATGAACCAGGTTCCCAGCTTCTGTTCCTGTCTCTGTTCCTTCTTTGCATCAAGCTCTTGGACATGTCATGTCCCATCGACATGCTTGCGTCTCCTCCTGGGAGGAAAGGATGCTCCAGACTGAATGCACTTTGAGACCCACGAGTGAGCCAGCACTGACGTGTCACGCTGACAGTAATTGACCAACTATCATCATGGCCTGGTTTTGCATCGAGGGAATCTTTTCAGGATCATGGGAACTGGTTCTGATGACCTCTCCACAGATGGTGTGACCCAGATGCCCCGTCACAGCCACGTGAGGCTGGAAGACAAGACTCTGCTTGCATTTACCACATTTCAGCTCTGTGTGTTAGCGCACATTGCAGCTCTACGTGCTGCCCCGTTATAACTGAGGAGGAAATTAGAGCCTGTTTCCTTGCAGGAAGAGGGTCCTCTCCGACGGCACTTGCCCTTCTGCAGACCTCATCCAGGGGCACCAGCTCTCTGACTGCTGCTTGTTCAAAGCTCTTCCCTTCAGGCACCTTCTCCAACCCCCAGCACGCACACCTCACACCATTCATTTGGTTGATGCAGAGCACACACACACACAAAAAAAACAATGCCAGCAGCCCGAGGCCTGACTCTGATGTTTTCTCCTTTCAGAGTTAATGCCACCATCGTGCCCAGCAGCCTGCATGCCCATTCCAGTTTATTTCACGGAGGGAAGAGCCAGTTTGTTAAAGGCAGACTGGCACAGGAGCCAGTGCTGGCACGGTGGGGACACCAGCTCCCCGCGGTCTTGTCTGGGAGCCCCTTGCCTGCGGGGAGGGGAACAGGCGTACGGGGGCCGGTGCTCTGCACCCCGGGAACTTGTCAGAGCAACAGGAGCGTCGGAGAACGCAGCTGATAGCGACAGGCACAAGAAATGCAGCGCGAGGAGAACGCCACGCTGCCGGGCCGCCAGCTGCAGCACTCCAGCCCGAGCAGCGCGGCCCACCACCCAGACCCCGCGTGCCGGCCCCCCGCAAGCAGCCCTGCAAACTTTCCCACGAGAGGCGGCTGCGTGCCCCCCGCAGCCCCCCGGCCTCCCTCACCCCGCGACTCGTGCTGGGGCGCCTGGCAAACGGCGCACGCCGGAGAAGCCGAGAGCGAGGGGAGCGCTGAGCGGGGCTCCCCGATCCACCGTCAGCACGAAAACACGCGCGGGGATCTCTTCCAGCAGCGCACAGACCGGTGGAAATTCTTGCCGCACTTGGTAGGGAGCTGAACCCTCCCTCACCGTATCTGCAACTTTTGCTGCCCCCTCCCGTAACACTTTGTGCCCAAACAGCCCCAAAAGCCAAAAAAGGGAGCACAGGCTGCCCGGGCGGTGGGGCCCCCTCCCCGCTGGGGTTCACCCCGGCACTCCCCGGGCCGCGGGCCGAGCGCTCGCCCTTCTTCCTCCTTC
>VXAL01006637.1:0-23153 GCA_013399475.1 Chauna torquata | reverse complement strand
CGCCGGGGTGCCGCGGGCTGGAGCCGGTCCTGCCGGGGCTGCGCGGCTGCTCCGCGGGCCGGCAGCCGCGCACACGCACCCAGCCGGGCAGCTCCCAGCCGTGCCGCACGGGTCAGGGGAGTTCCCTCCCCTGGCTTTTCCTCCTCGTCCTCGAGGCTCGGGGCAGATGCCCGTGAGCGAGGGCAGCCCTTGAGGCCAGGGCTGCCCGCCGCAGGGCGCGCTCTGGTCCCGCAGCCTCCGCCGCAAATCGCTGCCTGGTGCCCGGCTGCAGGAGGGTGACTCCGGGAGGGGATGGCTCCGTCTTCCTCTGACCGTGGGCACCTCCGTCCCCTGGGCAGCCCTGGAAATTTCAGCCTCTGTCACTCCAGCGGGGCTGTGATTTTAGTGGCAGCTTCACCTTCTATACCAGCTATTTGTTGTTTTATATTTAGCCAAACATTCTCAGTTTGCCAAAAATAGACCAGCCGTGGAAATAAATCAGGCTGACTGGAGGTGCCAACATTGTCTGAAACTAATTAATTTCTTATATCCCCAGCTATACTAATCCCTACCCTCCCTCCACAGAGCGTCCTGTCTGTCAGCGGAGTTTTTGTAATTAATGGGTATTATGCTTAAATCTGAGGGATGTGCAGGAGGTTTAATGTGGCTGGGGAAGGCAGAGGGATGCCAGCAGGACACCTCTACAGGGAAGGGACAAAATCCATCTACACAGGGAACAGAGAGCGGGAACCCAGAGGCCACAACGGAGTTCGTGGGGAGGAGGAGAGAGGGGCTCAAGATCTCTGGGGAGAAATCCTATCACACCAAAGCATGTGGGATCTACTCCTTCCAGACACTGAGACTCTACCAGGAAGACTGTCCAGAAGAGACAAATCCAAGCATATCTAGTTCTGCTGCTGCCAGAACTCCTTTTTCCTTTTCCTCTCTGAACGTGGGAGTCTTGGGGGACTTGCTGACTCTAATTTCTTATATTAGAACCATCAAATTTGCTGGGAGACACTTGGAGGAATGGGGAAGTGGCTCACAGATGGCACTGCAGAAGCGTAAAAGCTGAGCCCCCATGGAGGAACGGGATGCTTTCCAGGCTGCTCAAAACTCCATTTTGTTTGGTCACTTTAACCTGTCCCACAGCAACACCCAGCCAAGACCTGAAGCCTTTAGTAATGCTCGCCCACTCCACGTGTGGGGCAAAATATTCCGCACCAGCTGTTCAGTCAGCTCATTTAGGGGGCATGTGAGCTAAGGCTCATCGGAGCACACAGGGCTGAACGAACGGGCTCTGAACTGGAACTGCCCCCCAGAAGTAGACTTCAAGCTCGAGGCACGTTGCCCTGGTTGGGGGTTGATGACTCTGCAGCAGGGACAAGACCCAGTCCTCCCTGACACGGGGTGAGCCGCTTGTTTCTCGCTGCCCCACCTGCATGGTGGGGATTCACATCCCTTGCTCTGCAGGGCTCGGGGAGGAGCAGCAGAGGATGCGGCCCCAGAGAGCAACGTGCAGGCTCGCTCTCAGCTGGCGTGAAAGCCTGCCCTCCCTTCACCCCTGGTCAATGAGTACCTGGTCATGTGGGCTGCCAAGTCAGCGGCAGCTCCGTGTGACGTTAGCCGTCATGCTCCCTCTATGGCACCGCCTGTAGAAACCGGCTCGCTTGCTGCAGCCCGGCGGTCCAGCCGCGCTCGGCATGCCTCTGGCTTCCACCCTCACCCACCCCCTCTCTCTGAAGGGGAGGTGTCTCCGGGGGAGATGTCTCAAACACTTCTGTGCCGTTCCCAGCACAGCGCAGCCCGCGGCGTAACAACAGCTGCCATGCACTCCATACCACAGCTACAAGACCACCTGGCACTGTAAGTCCATTTTAAAACAGAAAGCAGAGAGGATCCCCAGCACCAGCTATGGCTAATTAAGGAGAGGAAGCCCCCAAGCCAGAGATGGACAGAGGAACTAGCTGTGTAAGAGAAACGGGCAATGTGCAAAGGGCAAGAACGTTACAAGCAATTAGCGGCAGAGAGACGAGCTCGGTGGCTGTGTCACACAAACTGCTTATTGGTGCGTGACGTTCCTCATAAACATAAATTACAATAATCACCGTGCCAAGGAAGGGATCTCTGTAACCCTGACAGGGATGACTTTGGGAGGAGGACGTGGAGAGGCAAAGAAAGCAGCTGCTGCAGCCAAGCGGGATTCCTAGACCTGCGTGTTCAAAGACATGATGGGAGAGGAGCTGCATTAGGGTGTGATGGGTGCTCACCAGCACGTGGGACGAGAGCACAGTACCTCTCCCAGGCAGAGTAACATGGTACTAACGAGACTCTACACTGTAATGGGGCTGGGGCCGTTCCACCAGTAACAGCCAAAAGCGAACTGTCCCTTGATGCGTGCTCTGTGAAGGGCAACATGGGCCGAGGTTGCTGCTGTTGGAGTTGGCACCCACCAGCGGATGCCTCTGCACTACCGAGCAGTGCATGTGCAAGGCAGTGCCTGCAGGGCATTTTTCAAACATGCCAACTTAATGGCTGAGCAAAAGGCAGGCATGCTTGTTTCTTGTGAGTTTTTTTCTGGAATTACTTCAGGCTCCGGGGTTGTTTTTTTCCCTTTTGTATTGTCACGATGAAATCACATAGCCTCATGGAGTTCCAGGAGAAATCAGAGGTGAAAATGGGCTCACTGCAGTGAGGAGTAATTTGTAAGAAAATGGGACTAACTGGGAAACTGCAAGACTGTGTAAGTCCATGGTTGCGATCACCTCAGCTCATGCTGGGGAGGATTTTGCTCAGGAAATCCTTGTCCTCCTCCTCCAGTTTTGTATTACCTAGCATGTCACTCGCCTGCTGCAGCCAAGGGAGTGCTGGGTCGCTCTCTCTCTCTTGATATAAATGACATCTCTTAAAGACATGCAGGCTGTGCTTCCTCACCTCTGCAAACAGCACCTCACCCCAGCTGCGTGTTGGGTCGGGGAGGGGAAAGAAGGGGGGCGCGAAGGAGAGAAGGCTGCAGCAAGCAGGGAGCCAGCACTGACGGAGGCTTGCATGCTCGTGTCTGTCTCCATCCAAACGGGCACGGCAGCCGGGTGCTGTACCCAAGCGGAGGTGTGATGCACGTAACCCAGGGTGATGCCTCCGGTCTGTGCGTGCTGCTGGCACAGACCTGGGACTCCTCACGAGTCACAGACCCAGCCTCTAGCTGCCCACGTAGCCTCCATAAGACAGACACCCTCTCCCAGAGAGAGCACCGCATCCTTCCTCCAGGTAGAAGCAGTCCCATTTCTGCTGTGCACCAGGAGATGGCTCACCCTCTTCACCCCTCCTGTGATCCCCCCCCAGAAGCACCCTGGCTGCTGTGCTGGGCCCCTTGCTTGGCTGAGGGGTGCTACCTCCATCTGCAGGCTGCAAGCAGCATGCAGGCGAGGGTGTTTTTCAGGAGCAGCAGGGAAGGCTGCAGCATCCTGAGCAGCATTTTAATCACGGACCTGAGGGGTTTGCTATGGCTGCTCCTCTCCAGAACCTTCCCTGTCAGCAGACACCGCTGCAGGGATGTCAGAGAGACCACAGCAAGCCGAGGGGCCAGCTCAGCCTGGGGGCAGAGGGGAGAGCACGTCCCAGCCTTGCGAGGCCAAGCACAGGGTGCCAGCCTCCACCGTGCACCCCTTGTCCCTGTGCAAACCTGTCTGAGGACGGGGCCACGGCAGCGCTGCAGGGACTGACGCTGCGCTAGGGCCGAGGCAGTGCTTGTCTCGTAGAGCTGCATGCCCCAGGCATGCTCCCTGCGTGGCTCCCAGCCAGACGCATTAAATCCTCCCGTTTCTCCCTTGAGGTGGTGAGGCCCCAGCGGGGACGCTGCATCCAGCCCCGGCGCCAGCTTCGGGAGAGAGGAGGGAGAGCACCCAGGGCAGCTGTGGAGACAGGCAGAGGGCTTCCAGACCTGCCTTAGGGGGGGACCCATGCAGTTCAGGCTGTTCAGCCTCGATGGATAAGAGCTGAGCAGAGGCGACAGCATCTCCAGATGCACCAAAGAGGAAAGGAGCAGCCTGTTCTCTGTCACCACGGTGCAAAGCATCCCTTGCAGACAGGGGTAAGAACATGCAATTTTTGTTGTAAGCTGTTAGCCCCCATTTAATCCCCCTGCCCAGAGCAGGGGCAGCCCTGCCCGCCCGTCCCGAGAGGCTGCACGTGCCCCGTGCAGTGCCCCGCAGAGGCTGGAGCTCGCCTGCGTGGTCTCCAGGCTGGGGGGCTGGAGTCACATGCGAAGGGGAAGACATTTGAGTGTGCTCAGCAGGGAGCTGAACAGAGCAAACATAAAAATGCACCAAGCAGTGAAGCTCCAGACCCAGTAAGACAAAGTGAAGGAAGACACGGCCACCAAAGAGTGCCCTGCCTGGTGGGAATTGCTATCTCGCTATAGAGAAATTCGGATCCCCAGTCTGTGTCCCACCACTGTTTCTGACCACGGAAAAGTCCTGGCAATCCTAGTAAGTATGTGAAGTGTATTAAATGTGACAGCCTAGACTGGAGCATGGGCGAAGCGATAGCAGCCTGAATGTGCTTGACTCACGGAGGAAACACAGGCCAGCTCCAGGGGGATTTCACCTGTTTCCTTCCGCAGCTCCTCCAGCCTCCCTTCCCCAGTGCACAGAGCCGTGTCTGAGCTGCAGATCCCTCCAGATCCCCAGCAGCTCACAGGCACATTTTCTCCACCACTAAACTCACATGGGCATGCATGTGTGCTGCTCCAAGGGAAGTGGCTGCGTGTAGGTCTGCAGGGAATATTTGACAGTCACTGCATCCAGGCAGCAATTCTCTTCCCCACTGCCCTGGCATTCAATAGTAGTGCAGGCACCGAGTCATGGAAAGAAAATGCGTTCAATGCCTCCCCTGCCCGTGGACAGTTCTCCCTTGTGCACATGCAGGCATGTGGAAATCATTGCTTGGAGACCAGCACTGCATTTCAGCAACGGAGTGCTTTAGTTTAAAGGCTGGCTGCTAAGTCAAGAGAAACAGGCCAATGGCCCCATGCTTAACTGCCCAGCCTGGCATGTCCGGATCTGCTCTTACTTTGTGCTGAGGGGGCCAAATACAAGCACTGCTGTCCCTGGGAGGGCGGCTTCTGCTGCATCGCGAGGCTCGGTGTGTGCCTGTGACCGTGCACAGGGTTAACGAGGGGTGCAATGGCTATAGGTCACCCCAACAGCCCAACCCAACAAATTGCATCTCTATTGGGCATCTGCAGCTGCATGGACTCCAAATATGTAAATGGGCAACGCAAAATGAATATTGCTATTCCCATTTTATGGGCAACAGGAGAAATGGATGCAAGTTCAGATATCCCTTTTAATGCAGGCTAGAGCCTGTTCCCAGTGCCCAGGGAGTTCCTCAAGGTCACACTGCAAGTGCCCAACAACATGCATAACCGAGCCCAGATGAACCGCGTTCAGTGTTGTCCCACGCAAGAATTGACTCCCTGTAAACACCAGTTGCCTTGCAACTGAAGTCGGTGTAAATCACTGCTCAAGTCAACGTGCTGCACGCAACACACAAAGTAAAGTCACAAAGTGTGGCTGGCCAAAACACAGCTGACCATGGCAACTATCAAGGCAATTGCAAACAGGTGAACCCAGCAGCAACTCCTCTTAATTTTGCCTATGGAGCATCACCATAACAACACATCCTCCAATCCAAGACAGAGATTCATGCACTTAGCAACCAGAAGCTGCCAAATTATGAAAAAGTAAAAATGATGCACAAAGTATTTGCTCCAGGATCCTGCTGCAAAACTCCAGCAGCGCAATGGACAAAGCCAGAAAAATGCACAAGCAGAGTGCGACGGATACCAAAACTTCTCCCTCAGCAAAGATCTCTGAAACAAAAGCATCCATTGCGCTGCCAGTGGTATCAATGGAGGGTGAGCTTGGCCTTTGGTTTTGACATTTCGCTCAGGGCGGCGTGCACCCTCCTCCCTGTTACACAGCAGGCTCAGTGCAAAGCTGAGGCTGGCAGGCAGAACCGGGGCTGACACCACCAGGCACACACAGGACCTGCAGAGCCTCTTGGCCTTCACCCAGCCATGGGACCTGGAGGAACCGAGCAAGGCTGCCCTGCTTGGAGGTCTCCAGGTGGGTTCAGCAGGTGCTTCACAGAGGTTAAAGCATCTCAGCTGTGCAGAGGAGCCCAGGCACCAATGCTGGGGCAGGCTGCTGCAGTTCAAATGTTCGAATGCCAGCCCCAGAGGAGTTTGCTCCTGTGAGTGGACCTTGTTCCTTATGACCCTGTGTGAAGCAAGCGTGGGGAGGAGGTAAGTTATGTTTTCAGGGAACAATCCATCTCTGACTCACTGACAAGCTTCCCTTTTCGAGGCAGTTTACGGGGTGAGCTGCAGGCTGAGCAGTCAGTCCTCTCTGCTGGGAAGAGATGAGTAAGTGCACCAAGTGACTTAAATCTCTGCTTCCTCTTGGGAGCCAGGGTTACAGTACTGCACGGGGATGTGCCTGGGCAAACCGAACCGACCAACTACTTCTCTTCTTCAGCACACACCAGAAACACCAGCAAAGTGCTTGGTGCTTTCCTGCCACCAGAAAGTGGGAGTCCCTGCTTGGACCGGGACCAGTCATACAAGAAATACCCTGTGATTAAGAACGGAGCACCAGAAGCAGTTTTCCAGCCCAAACCAGCAAGGTCCCTATTAGCAGGGTGCAATCCTCTGGCCTAGGCAGTGCAGGATGTTTGGCTGGAGAATAATATGAGCTCTTCCTAGCCTTCTGCCATAGGGATGGATGGAAAGGGAGGAGCCTCGGCAGCGGGCTGGCACTATTCAGCAAGAACAGCTTGGGTGCCACCAGAAAGGGACTCCCTCACCGCTGAGTTTGACAGCCTTGGGAAGCTAAGCCAGGATTTGCTGCTTGCCTTACAGTCTGTTAGCTATTTTCAGCCCAAATGAGGGATCTAGCCCAGCTCTGGCTTCCCAAAACAGTGATGCAGGCGGAAACTTTGGCAGGCATGAGCGGGATGGTAAATGCAAGAACATTTCCAAAAAAGAGAGCCAGGAGAGGGCTTGACCTGCAGTGCTGGACACACACACGGTGGGGCACAGAGCAAAGCACCCCGGAGAGGGCAGGGGTGGTAGGGACACGGCCAGGAAAGGTGCTTGGCTTAGCTGGGAGCGGGGTGGGTGCGCTCCCACCCCCAGACATGTGCCAGCGCTTGTGCCAGCCGAGCTCGCGCTGCCTGGGAGCCACTCCAGCCCCCACGGGTCTGGCGGTGCCGCTGGAGCTGATGTTTGCCCCACGCTGCCTGCTAACCAGTCCAACACCCCCCACCTCTGCTGCTGTAATTAGGGAACTGGAGCAGATGGCTGCAGTTAGCTGAAAAGAGGAAAATCACATACACAGCTGCCACTTGCTGAGAGCAAGTCCTTCCCTCTCCGGCAAGCCAGGAGGATGAAGCTCCTGTGATCAGAAGGGAGCTGCTGGGCAGGGAGCTGCAGCCACAACACCCCATAAAGATGCCCAGCCACTTTCTGCCGGGGGCTGCAGGGAGGGCAGCCACGGGCACTGGGGCACTGGCCGAAAACCACCGTGAGGTCAGTGGCAGGGCACTGGTGGCACCACAGGAGCCCTGGGCTCCTCCTCGTCACTGTCACTGAGGGGTTGTGAGAGCTCCTGCAGGTCCACGTGCCTCAAGCTCAGCTCCTGTCCTCATCCCGGTGAGCTTTCAGGAAACCTGCACTTTAAGCCGCTGCTCCAGTCTTCTGTCTCCGCAATAAACATTTGCACGCTGCTCTGTGCTGCTTCTCTTCTGGGTGAAAACAGAACTGGCTGGTGCAGGCAAGGACCTTGCCCTCTTCTTCCCAGCAAACATACATGCATTGTATGCTTGCACATGTGCAAAGGTTATGATGGGCAGAGAGAAGTTCCTGGGGGCAGGACGAAGCCTTGCAGGACAGCCTGCATCCCAGGAGCTCTTTGCAGGCACAGCACAGGTCTCCTCCAGACTTAACTGCTTAAATTGGTGCTGGGGCATCCGGACAGGAGGAAAACACCAGCGGGCTGGTGGCACACAGCTCCCTGCAAGGCAGACTCCGGGGAGAACATGCAGAACAAGCCTCCTCCTAGCTAAGTACACCTATTACTTCATTAGCACTGTAATTCCCCAGCCAGTAAGTGCTCAAATGGCATGTTGAGTCTCCTCTTCTGCTCACATGCTGCACACCTGCTATGCACACAGCCTGAAATCATCTTCCCTGACAGGCTGCAGAGAAACTTTCCCGCTGACTTCTGGCTGGAGGGGGCTCTGATCCGTTCCGACACACGCTGACTGCTCTGTGGATGGGGTGGCCGCAGCCCAGCGCGCTGCACAGGTCTCAGCCCGATCCTGCCCTCGGCTGGTCTGGTTTTCTGAGCACTGAGCCTCCGCGGCGTAGCGAAGGCTGTAGGGAACACAGTCTTTGCAGTCATTTCTAGCTTTGGGCTAAAGCATGAGGCCGTTTCATTGCATACAACCCCTGTGAACCAAATAACCTGACCAGGAGCCTTTCCAAATGGAAACTGGTGGTGGCGGATGGGATGTCACGTGTATGACCCTGTAAGGGCACGCTGCCAGCGCAGCACTTGGGAGCCTGCAGAAACCTGAGCATCCCCGGTGCTGCGCTTTGCTCTCCCCTCCCCTGGGTCGTGCCTTGGAGAGATCCAGCACTGACCCATCTTCTGCCAGCACAGGCAGCCCTGTAGGCCAGCCACCGATGCCACCACCTTTGACTAAGTAAGGCAATTCTGAAAAAAGAGAAGTACAGGTTTTAGGCAGGACTGTTCGGGGAGAAACTGCACTCTTGTCTCACAGCTTAAATCAATTAGCACTGCAGAAGAGGTTTGCATTTGTAGATGCTGAGCCTGATTCTTCTTGTGCTCATGCTGATTCAAGCCAGAAATAAAAAGTCCATAAAGTTACTTTGATGTACAACTGAGAGTGAGAGGGAAACAGCAGTTCTGTTACCCAGCATTCAGCCTTCACTCTCTTGGTTTAGTGCTTCTCAAAAGCCCCTTGGGTATAACCAACTTATTTTTAGCTGTTTACTTATTAAACAAACACAAGGGAAGGCTAAATGTCAAGGCATTTTTGCATACCGAGCTGGACTCTGCACATCTACTCTGTCACAGACAGGGATGCTGGAACAAATGACTTCTCTGCTCTGGACCTGGGGAGGCAGCAGGGCCAGTCAGGGAATGCTGGTCCTGCCCAGAAATCGGTGCTCTTTGTAACCCCCCCAAACACCTGGAAGCTGAGCACCTCCTGACTGTGGGAGCATCAGTCAAAGGAGAGCAGCACCCATTTGGCTCACTGCATATGTGATCTCCCACTGGGTTTTTACCATATTTAACCCTTCCATACCCACAGCTATCAAGGAAGTGTCCAGCTCCAGTGGCAGAAGCAAAGAGGTGAAGGGACTTGACAGGAATCAGGCAGAGCGCTGAGCAGGAGCCCTCTGTGATGGAGGCGAATCTCAGTGCCATTTCCCTGCTGCTAAGTCCTTTATCCTCTCCGTGCCTCAGCCTCCCCTCTTATAAAATATTTCAGCAAAATACTTGAGCACACGCACTGAGGTGTTGCAGGAGCAAGGAGTCTCGTTGTGTAGGCTGATGGCCATAAGGACATTCACAGGGGCTCTACAGCCTGCTTTGTGCTGGAGCCTGGCAGGCAGCAGCTGAGTTCTCCTGGGACAGAACTGCCGGCATCTCTCATGCTCTGAGACAGCCTCCTGGCAGGCTGGTGCCAGCGATTCCTGCCCGGCTGGGAAGGCCAAGCGGGGATGGAGCAGCTGCCTGCTCCCCCGGCAGATAAGGCACAGCTGATCGGCCGTGACTCAGCAGCCAGAGTCCATGTGAAGCACGACAAACCAGGGCTGTGTGACGCCGTGCCAAGTGGCGAGCCCAGCTCCTGGCTGTGCTACCTGGCCACTGCTGAGGCCACAGGAGAGCAGGGACAGGTCCCTGCCGCCTCCCCTGGGTGGGAAGCAGGGAGGAAGCGAGGCTCGCAGCCTGCAGGCTGCCGGTTGGACTTGGTGGCTCTGAGCAGCAGGACACAGTGCATGGGGAGACGGGCAGGGATAGGCAGCAGCCTGGATATCTGTGCTGGCCCCCCTCTGAAAGAGGGTAGGAAGAGGGTTGCACAGAGCTGCCACAAATCCAAGACTCCAGAAGTAATGTTTGGAGGAGGACAGAGAGGAGCCTGGTCATCCCTCCAGGATGTCTGGGCTGTAACTGGGCTCGGCAACCAGAAGTCACACACAAGTGACTACTGGGTGTGGAGTAAGCACAGGAGACCCGGGGCATGGAGCATGGCCCTCGTGCAGTGTGAGCTGCTGCATTTCTGCCTCTGAGCGGCACGATGCAAGACACTTTCCCCTGGGCTGAGATCCCTGAGCTGCAGGAGATGCCTGCAGTGGGATGGCCGAGGCAGCCGAGGGTAACCCCAGTAGCTTGGTGAAGGCAGCGGGCAGCTAACATCATGCACAGCTGCAGGAGCCTTTCCCCGAAGATGGGGCTTTTGCCCTTGTGACCTGTGTCCCTACTCACCCTGTCGCAGCTCTTTTCCCCATGACACAGCCACCCGTCGGCTCCTTGCCCGTCGTGTCCGTCCTGCTCAAGCCAGAGGCAGGTGCCCCCACGCTCCCAGGGCATTGCAGTTTTTGGAAAATGCTTCCACCTCGTGGCCCTCTGGAGAAACGACCGGCTGGGAAATGCCAGGCTGCACCCCCGCAGCGCAGCTGGGACGGACAGGAACAGGGCCATGCCACCCTCTTGCTCACTCCTCCACCTCCACCCAGGCTGAGCTGGGGCACCCGGTTCCTCAGCTCAGCCCCAGCACTGCCTGGATGCTGGTGATGCCCGCACCAGCCAGCGGAGCCCAGGCTCCCCAGCACACAGGGACCGGCACCGGAGCACCCATCAGATGGTCACGGGCCTCTCCAGGGCTGCCCTGCTGCTGCAGGGCTGAGCAGGAGTTGGAGCAGCCCCCCGTCCTCCCAGCCCACATGCATGCACACGCAGAGACACACGAGCGCTTGCAGAAGCTCAGCCCGGAGCTGCCAAACCCGTTCTGCTGGGGGACAGCATCGCCACTCCTGGTTCTCTTCCAAAATCTGCCCGTGCAGCTGGGGTGGGGAAGGAGTGGAAAAGCTTGGAGTGCACAGTGGCAAGCACCAGGCACCTTGTGACATTCAGGGCTTCCCTGTGCAATCTTCCCTGGCCCCTGGGAAATGCTGGAGGGAGGGGAGTCAGGCTCCTGTGGGGGTCCCATCCCACTTCTGCCATGGATGTGATGCCATCTGAAATGCTGGGAAAGTCACTTCTGCTCTGCCTGGGCTTTTCTGCTCCAGGAAAAACCTCCAGCTTGCGCATGGATTTTCCATTAGCACACAGAAGTTTTGGCTGTTTTTTGCACAGGATGGGGAAGACACATCTGCAGGTTTGTTCTGGGCCACAACTGTTACACTTCACATTAAATATTTTTAAGAGAAACGATCCCTCTCTTGCAGTTCTCAGGTGTCATCTCATTTCTCCCATAAACAGCCTCTCGTCCTGCTTCCCGCTAGCAGGTGGATTTTGGAAAAACACTTTAAAACCTGGCAGCACTTCCCCCACATGCTGCTACAGGAACCAGGTGGCTTTTGCAAGAACTTTGTGTTTGAGGACAGCTGAATCTCTCTGAAACGTCCCACGGTGGGCAACCATCCCTCATCTCTGCCCTCTGTGGAGCTCAGCAAGTGTTACAGAAATCCAACTTGACCTGTGTATTTTGGAGGATGTAATCGCTCTAAAAGCAGCTTTCTCAACATTCACTGCAGCTGAGCTGCAACTCTCCTGGAACTTGCAAGGCTCTAAAACTCCTGCAGCAAGGGATGCATTGCTGGACCGCGCCTGTCCAGCCGCAAACACAGTCTGACCACATTACTGATTGTGTGAGTATGAAATTTCTTGCACTACCGCAGTTTTGCAGGAACTCACCTCATGCGAGTGCTGTGCTAACGCAATCTGCCCCTCTGCAGCGGTGTCCGAAATGCCTGTTTGTCTGCAGCTTCACTGCTCTGAGAGGTTTGCCTCTACCCAGGGCACCAAGGGCTTTGCCTCTGGGAAGCAGTGTCCCAGGTCCAGAGGTGCTGCCAAGATCTTCATCCCATGCATCAAACAAACAGCAAAGCCCTCAGCTCCCGGCTGACAGGACGCTCTTCCAACCTCAGGCTCTACTGAAGAACAAAACAAACAGAAGGATTTCCCGGTGGGATCTGCTGTCCTAACGGCCCCCTCTTTGCCTGAACAAAGGTGAATGATTCACAGTATTTGCTAGGCATGAGTGAGACTCAGCTTCGTTTTGCAAAAGCAGCAGGGTGAAGCGGTGACATTTTTAGTAGTCTTTGCTTTTGATAAAAAGCAGCGTCCATGAAGATGGCGAATCCATTTGCCATGCTCCTCATGTGCAAAACACAACGTGATTGTTCCTCCTAACGCCAGCGAGAGGACCCGAGTGCCACGGCGATGCGGCAGTGAAACAGCAGCGCTGGATTCGAGGTGAGGAGCGCACACCCTCACCGAGGCAGCGGCTGCTTCTCCCCAACCACTCAGCGACCACAGCCACCAGGCAGGAGGCTCCTGCTCTCCCCGCTGCCTCTGCTGCACGCAGAAGCCGAAGGGCCTTGCTGAGACAAGACTGAAGCAGTGACACTCGTCCTGTCACAGCCAGCGCTGCGCGCTAGGGACCTTCCAGCAGCAGAGACGGCCAGGCTGCTGGTTGCCCATTTGTGCTCAAACACACAGACCCCGACCCAGTCTCAGGGTGAGCAGTCTGCAGAGTGAAAGCTGTTCCCGTGAGAAACCAGTAATTAACGCAGAGGAGTGAACAAACCTAAGGATGATGTGCAAGCACACTATATGGAGTTGGAAACAGTGCCTGCTACCCAAAAGCCGCAGCACAGCTCCTTGTAATCACACAGGGATTTGTCAAAGGCGTGGACTAATCTCTCGTGCTATTAAGGGACCCACATTTTGCAGGAAAAGCGGCTAGGGTTGCAGGGGAGACTTTCCAAGCGGGACCTGAGTGAAACTCAGCGACTCCACCTGTGTTTGCAGAGAGCCTGAGCAGCAGCCCTGCAGAACTGCTGGTCGCTCGCACTGCCGCTGACTTAAACGCTCAGCTGTTTCACCTGGCAGGATGGATCTTGCACGGGGATGACATGGAACAGGTAGGCAGGGTCTGAAAAAGGATTATAGCTGGGTTCCTCTTCCCAGCAGGAAGGGCTCTTCTTCTCACCTGCCAGGACACGGGGAAACGCAGCTTTAAAGGCAGCACCTGATCCTGCTGTCCTCGCTGGAGCTCAAACGAAGAGCTCCCCGTTAACGAGAAGGAAGCAGGGAGCGGTAAAATCGGGAAGCGCTTTGTTCCGCCCATACGGACAGTTGGCACGTGTGGATCTACCGGGGGTTAATCAAAGGCCTGCTCAAGAAACCTGCCAGCCGCCATACGCACGGCCGTCCCGAGGAAATTAAAAACCACGCGCCATATGCCGCGCGGCACGGGGAGGGAGCGGGGTGTCTGGGGCAGCGTCTGCATCTGCCCAAGCGCACCCGCGAGGGGGCAGGTGCGACCCGGCCGCCGGGGGGTTTCATAACCCGGGGATAAGGCGCTGCTCCCCCCCACTCCCGGTGCCGAGTGGGGAAGGACAGTGACGGAAAGAAGGGGAAGCGAGGGGAAGGATGACAACGTTCAGCCTAGCCCACTGGCAGAGCGGCCGGGGAGGCAGAGCCAATGGCTGCTCCTCACGCTCCGTGCGTCCGTCCACCTCCACCCCCCCTCGAGTCCTTAAGTTACAGCTTTGAACTACCCCGGTGTTCAAAGCAAATATGATGCTCAGCGTGAACAGAAGGAAGAGCCTGCTGACAGGTAGACAGCATGGACACTGATCCCGGCAGGGCCGGCTGCTGAGAGAGGTACGTGCCTTCCAAGGCAGGGATCCGAAAGCAATCACATTTGGGATGCAAACTCAGAGCAGACTTTAATTTTCCAGCAGGGGGAATATGGAAATCTGGCTCCGTCGAAATGATTCATCCCCCTTCCCACCACCGCCACCCCCCCGCGTCCTCTCCCCACCCCTCGCAGCACAAACCACTCTGCTGCAGTCTCTCCAGCTGGGTGCCTTCGTTCCGGGTGTCCCGGTGTGCCCGCCCGTGCCGAGAGCGGGTGGCACCTGCGGGGCCGGTGGGCGCTGGAGCCGGGGCGCTGGGACGTTGGCTTGTGCCAGACGCTGAGCAGGGATCCCGGCTGGTAAGAACCATCCTTGGGGAGCTGGGTGCTGCCCTGCTCAGCGCGCGGGTGCTCGGGATGCAGCTAGGGGCTCACCCGAACGGGTGCTGCCCCCCCAACAAGTGTCAGGCACCTGGCGCTGCCAGGGGTGGAGGGAGGGGAGGGAAGGGCAGGCAGTGAAGCAGGGACATCTGCTGAGTTCGGCTCCCCCCATCCTGGGGCTTCACTCTCGAGAAGGATCCTGAGCTGGTGCTGCATCCGTCTCACCTGGAGCCCCTGCCCTAAACGGGTTTGGGGAGCAGGGAGGAAGAGAGGCCTGACTGCAGGATGCCTGACTGCAGGATGCCTCTGACGCACTAACGTAGGTTGTGCAAGCCCGGGTTGCTGTGTGCTGACCTCAGGCTGTGTCAGGGGACACCCTCCCTTTTCGGCTGGGGGGGTACAGGATCTGCTTCTGGCAACTGCAGTGAGACGCCGGGCTGGAGGGCCGCCGAGCGATGTCTGGAGGCACCTCTCTGCGGAGGCAGAAGGTGGTGGAGATGACACCGGTGTGGCAAAATCCCTTGTTTGGTGGCAGAAGAAAGTGACTTCTTCCCCACTGCTGAGTGGGAGGTGCTCGGGGCTTGCTGCCCCCAGGATTTCTGCGTAATTCAGTCTCACGTTTCCAAACACTGAGCTGTTTTCTCAAGCAGAATTGAAAAGGGGGGAGTCGTGGGCATGCCCCAAGCGGGGCTCACAGGACCTGCCTGGCTCTTGGGTAGCTTGGAAGAACTTTTGTGGTCTTGAGAAGAGAGCAGCCAGCGTGTGTGTTCACCGAACTCGTAGCTTCGGTCTGCCCCATCCCGGCGTGGGGCACGCGACCAGGGGTGCCCTTGGCCCGTGGTCCTGTTCCCCATCCCTGCCCTCCTGGCGCAGGAGCAGGGCTGGTTCTTGTGTCTGTGCCGATATAAATATTGTCTAACAACCTGCTTCTGGAGACGATGCCGTCAGGTGGCGCTTGGGAATAGGCAGCATCGTTGCGGGAGTCCGGGAGCAAACACTTGTTGCTGCAGGCTGCACGTTGGGCAGGGGAAGGTGGCACCGAGAGCCACTAGGCACCAAAACCCACGCCTTGGCCCTGCTGGCTGCTGCGAGGTGACTCGGGAAGGGAGAAAAGATGGGGAGAATGTGCAGAGCAGTCTGTGTTGTGGAGACGGGAAGATACGCGTGAAAAGTTTTTTCTCTCAGCTCTGGCACTGAAGAGTGTGATTTTAATTATAGGCTATTTCTTCAGATTTAGCCTTGTCTGGCATGCGATTTCAGCGCTGTAACCTTGGCAGGCTTTGTTTGTGCGAGTTGCTCCTTGCACATGGTGTGACATGGGTCTGTGGAAGAGGCTGCCCGAGGTACAAGTTTCTGAGCGGGCCAGAGAGCCTTTGTATGCTCGGGACACTTCTGTGGTCAGCCGGATGCACGGGGTGCAGAGCAGTGCGTGGCCCTTTTGTCCCGATAAACCTGCTGCTCCTGAAGTGGGGCTGCCCCAGCCCTATAGCACCCAGAACAAAACCCAGAGCTGGGCCAGCCCCAGCTGTCCGGGAAGGCTCAGGGCTGCCCGGACCTACCCGCTCCATCCCGTGTGCCACCTCCCTGCACCACGGGAGGGAATCAGCCCCGGTGCTTGGGCACAGCTGGGTGGCAGCCAGGACCGGCGGCTGGCCGCACTCCATCTCCACTTCCAGGGTCAGGGAGGGTTTGCCAACCCCCCCGGGGCAGACACAGCCCAGAGCACAGCCCAGCCCTCCTAACCTCAAGGATAACCTCCCACTGACTTCAAAGGCAAGGCATGCCTGAGAGGACAAAGAGCAGCACTGTAGCTGATAAAGCTTAGGGATGTTGTTAGGTGCATAAGGTGTTTATGGGGACCCCAAATGCAAGGGCATTTTTGCAGCTTTGCTTAAGTGTACAGAGAACAGACAGAACTGAAGAAAAAAAGAGCGGCTCAGACTACAGCGAGAGTATTCACATCAGGGTTTGCATCCAGTTCTGCTAAACTAGCTCCGACGCAACTTCCACTTGGAGGCAAAAAATCACAGGTGTGATCCCAGCCTTGCTTGGAGTCTAGAGAAGGCACCAGGGACAGGGTGCCAGTCACCGAGCCGCACAGCAGCTGAACCAGCACCTTTCAGTGCCCTCGCAGCGGTGCGAGCCTCGGGCCAGGCTGCCTTGCTCGGGCAGGGCCAGCTCCCGCAGCTCGCCCACCTCCCCGGCAGCTCGTCCCGTGGGTGCGAGCGGCTGGCGGCACCCCCCGGGCTCTCTGCGGAGAGCGATGTTACCAGCAGCAGCCCCGGCTCCAGCGCAAGGGATCACGTCCCCTGTTAATCAGCATTTAATTAAAGGACATGCTGACATTTGGAAATCAGAAACAACTCTCCTGTGTGGGCTGCCTCTCTCTGCCGCTCGCCTCTTCTCTGAATCACTCCCTGACATTTTGCCAGATTAGGATGTGACTCTCTCTCCCTCCTTCCTTATAAAAATAAATTGAAAAGGAGATGCAAAGCCACCGCTGCTCCTGAGGGAGAGGACGTGGGGGACGGGGTTTCGCTGGGGAAGAACTCCCACTGTCACCGGTGCTACGACAGTCTGGCACGCAGACCCCGTGCGGGTCAGGCGGTGCGGCAGGCGCTGCAGGGATGCCGGGGGGGCTCTCACCGGCCTGGCGTGCGGCAGCCGGTGGCCCTCACGGCAGCTCTCCAAACCCGTGCACCTCCGGAGAGCCGTGCAGGTGCCTCGGCCCCCCCGCAGCAGCCCCCAGGGTGTGCCTGCAGGAGTCGAAGCGGGCGGTGCGGACGCCGTGCGGGGATGCGATGTGCGAGGGGATGGGGGGGCTGCTCGGGCACCGAGGTGGGCTGCGGCACGGTCCTGGCCCAGCAGCCCCCCCTGACCCCACAGAGCCAGCAGAGATCATTCCTCTCATCTCCTCCCCATCCTGCCCCCCCACGCGTGACCCCTTCCTTCCCCCTCACGTTTGCCCCCATGGCCGGGCTCTGCTTTTGCTCAGCTTTAGACTCACCTGCCCCCCCAGCCCGTGAGCACCCCACTCACGTCCCCCTGTGCAACCCCCCTGCCGCCCCCCCAGGCAGCGAGCCCCTGCCCGGCCTGGCCCTGTCCCCTTGCATTGCAGGAGCAGGAGCGCAGCGGCACCCAGGCGTGCACCGAGGTGCCCCCCGCTCCCACACCTTCTGCTGCTCTTGAAACGGGGCCAGCGTTTTTGTTTATCTGTTAGCCCATGCCAGAGCTGGTAAAATGCAAACAGCAGTGAGGGATGGGGGAGGAGGAGGGATGGGGGGGGAACCCTCACTGTTCGCTTCCCCTTGGCTGCTCATTTCAACCTTCTTTCAAGCAGAAATTACTCACATTAATCAAGAGTGAGAATGTGTTTGCAGCCCTGCAGATTTGGCAGCGCGGAATCAAATTCCATCAGTAGCAGCAGGAGGACGGGAGCCTGTATCTCTGCTGTGCACAGCCTAATAGAGCCATTGCCAGGGGAAATTGGATCTGAGAACTCCCCTAAATTAATCTACCCTTTAAAAAAATGCCAGGAGATCTACATGACAAATGAGCGTTTGCAACGGAAACTGATGCAAACACTCAGCACACCAGATCAGTGTGGATCTCCCCCTCCGCCAACACCTGCACGGAAGGAGGCACACGAGCAGCCCCGAACAGCAGGACCAGGGCACCGGGGGACCCCGACAGGCAAGCGGGGCCCCGAGAGCTGCTGGGACAGGGGAGAGGTGCGAAGCGATCCCTGCCACTCAGCCGCTGCAATGAGCCCCTTTTTGCAGCCCCGGAGCTGGCCGCGTGCTGCGCCTGCACGTAGCACCTCCGGAGGAGCCCAGCGAGATGCAGCCAGGCCGGGCAGGAGCATGGGGCTGGGGGGCAGTGCCGGGGGCTGCCGTGCTGGCCCCCACCTCCCTCACGCCGTGGTGCGGGGCAGAGCCGGCAGGTGGAGGCTGCTGGGGTTCTGGCTCGCACGCGCCGCAGGGCCGGGGCGCAGGTGCCGCAGCCCACTCTGCGTTAATGGAGCTGCTGCTGCTCCAAGGTGATTGCCACTTTATTGGCTTATTTTTAGCCACGCGGCCAAGCTGAGAGGAAGATGGATGGGTCTTGTCTTGGGCGAGACTTTTGCTTGCAGTAGGAGCCCCAGTGCAGGGGTTTGAAAGCTGCCTTGAAAACAGCCGGGGCGAATTTCCCCGGTGCAAAGGGAATGGTCTGGCCAGAGGTATGCCCAGGGAATGGTCCCGAGGGTGGGCATGCACCGGGCTGTGCCGGGGACCCGGCCCATGGGCTGGGGAAGCACCAGGGCGGGCTGGGCTGGTAGGAGGGCAGTTTCCTCCAACAAAGGGCTGCCAATACAGTTGCTTGCAGCGTCACCCTGTTAAAAACCAAAAACCCATGTGACGGTCAGGCCCTTGTCTGCCCTGAGTGTCTCAGAGCCTGGGGTCTGTCTGCTCTCAGCAGCACCTGGTGATTGAATCCTCACCTTTATTTCTTAGGTTTATTCACTCCCTGCCCCACACGTTGGGACTGAGCAAGGCCAGGTGACAAGGAGACAAAGAGCACATCCAGTGCTCGCTGGAGTTTGCTCCAGGGAAAAGCAACGCTGGGCACAGACAGATTTTCGAGTGCTCCCTGCAGCAGCACAAGGGCAGGTGCTGAGTATGGAGCATTTTGGCCAGGCTGGTCCAAACTGCATTGAGGAGCTGAGCAAATTTCACAGCACAATTGGTTTCTCTCTCCTCTCGAGGAGCGTCCCGGCGGAGGGAAATGTCTTGCCCTGTGTGTCTTGGACGCTGCGTGTGAGTTAGGTTTGCAATCGGAGTGGGCCTGTGTGATTGCAACTCAGCAGATGAGTTTCAGCAGGGATTTTTGCTCCCTGAATAGATATGCTTCTGGGGGCTTTTGTTGCAGGAGCTTTGTCAGGTGTTTATGGAAAACAAGCAGCAAGGTGTCGGGATATTACAGCGAGGGGAAAATAAAACACCCAGGTAGCCAGCTCAGAAAGAGTGTGAACTCATTTAAAGAATGAACAAGCGTGCATAGACAGTGTGTGGCAATACCTGGGCATCCCTGCCTCCCCTGATGCTGCGGGGACCGATGCCGTGCGGGGAGCAGCGCCCGTGTGTGCCAGCACGCGTGTGTGGCACACAGCCTGGCGTGTGGCGAGGCCATGGGGGATATTGATTCGTTTTACACTGTAACCTGACAGAGCCTATTCTGGGGATGTAATGAAGATGGATGATCCCATCCCCTCGCTGCGGCGCTTTGGGGAAGGGGGAAATTATCCGCCGCATCCTGGAGGGATGCTCCACGCTCCTCCATGCCTCGCCCCCATATCTCATCTAATTTCTACCTCTCCCTGTTTTTTTCTTCCTGCCATCCTTATGGCTCTCTGTCTTGCCCTGCTCAGCACCCACCACCTCAGCTGGTTCCAGGAGGGGGACGTGGTGCTCAGGCCAGGAGGCAGTGGAGCCAGGTCCAGACTCTCTGGGTGCAGACTTCTCCAATGGGACAAGCTGGGAGAGGACCTGCTGCCGATCCGGGCTTCCCACGGTGGGAAGCACCCCAGCTTCCCTGAGCACCCTGCTGCCAGCCCAGCTCGCTGCAAGCTCACATCCCACCTCCGATATGGGGGGAGACGTCCCCAGAGCCACCCTGCTTGGGAGCCCCATGTGTGAGCCCAGCGCTTCGTCCCAGGACCTGTTAAATGTTAATTAAGGGCAGCTCTGCAAGGCTGATGAGCTCCTTTCACAGCCTGATCTGGGCATTCTGGAAACCGCAGGCAGTGCTTTTTCCTCCGCTGACCAGCAGTTGTGAATCCATCTTTACGGTAACACCAGGCTCAAGAATTCGCATGCCAGAAGGCAGTTATGTACAGCCATAAAAATGATTTAAAATGGGCCAGGGTTTTGGGGGTGTGAGGGGGGGGGGAAGCTCATATATTATCAAGTCTTTATTTCTCTTCTAGCTTTTACCCTTTAGAATTCATGTTGTCGGGCTTTTCTCCACAAACAACACAGTTGGAAATGCTAAAATGCTTTTATGTAAGAGCTGAGAATCCTCCAGAATCACAGGGCTGCAGGAAGAAAAAGATACCGCCTGCTGTAATGCACGAGATACGATCTCCAGAGCTGCCAGCACCCTTTGCAAAGTAACCAGCTCCTACTAAATCTTCAGAAGCCCGATATGTCTTGCTGCTAACTCCCATCAGATCCAAATCCCACTGCCGCGCAGATCTGGGGTTAGGCAGGGTTCATCCCTGACTCGCGACAGGGGTGTCACCCAGCGCTGCTGCATGTCCAGCCGAGCGGCAGCCGGCCGCCTAGGAAAGCACCCAGCCCTGCAGCGAAGATGTCTGGGGATGCAGAGCCCCCGTGACGAACTGCAGCCTCTTTTAAAACTTTGAGCCTCTTCAGTGGGTCGTGTTCCCATCGCCTTCCCTGGGTGCTGTCCAGCCAAGTTCCTTGAGGTGAGAAACTAAATCTGGTAAAACCAGGGGGGAATCGCCCTGTAGCAAACACGTGGTGCTGTTCCAGCCTCATGAGTCCCCTTGGATGTTCACAGCAGAGCAATTACTCTTTTTCTCAGCTAAGGGAGCTAATTTCGTAAACGGTGCTATCTCCACTGCAAGCGAGAGCGGAGAGCTGGTGCCCGGTGATTTTGAAGAAAATGCCTCTAAAAATAGGGCACCGCTGGTACCTGCCTGTCTGTTACTGGATGCAGACATGCTACGACCACAGCAATGAATCTTTTTAATGTCTGCAGTCCTTCCACCAGCCCTTCACCCACCCGCTTTTGGGCTGATTTGCAGGACCGGCTCTGGAGGGCTGATGCGGGGTGAAGCGCGGGCGGTGCGGAGCAGAGCCTCGCCTTTCGCAGCCATCTTTTCCTCCTGCTCTCAGCACGCACACTTCAGTCTAACATCTGGCAAAGTTGTGTACCATGGGCAAGGCAAGCATCGCTGCTTATGGCAGGCCAGGCTGACAGTTCCTGTGAGATCAACCCCACGAGCATCATTTCTTGGTGATAGCTCGCTCACAAAGGGAAAAAAATGGAAGCAAATCTTACTTGACACATTTATTTTTGTCATCTATTTATTAGCTCAGAGCAAAAGTCCTGCTGCGCTGCATTATGGGGGATTATGCAAATGAGGGACATCAAGACAATTAAAAAAAAGCCCAAGTGAGCACAATGTCAGAGCCGAGCAGATGCTGTGAGAGGCACAGCCCTCCCTGGCTGCTCCCGACCCGCTGCAGCCCGCGGCACCCGCGGCTCGCCCCGCGCCCAGACCTGGCTGGGCGCTCCTGCTCCTCCTCTGGCTTGTGCACACAACCCAGCCCAGCAGCTCGTTAGGCCCATCAGCTGACGAGCTGCCCGACACGTCCCCAGTGCACTGCCCTTGGCAGGGCTTCGTCTGCTCCCTGTTCAGGAGAGGGATGTGCTGGGTGGACCCTGCTGCGTCCTCACCACATCGCAGGCGCTCGCTGCGCTCACCTAGAGCGATGCAGCCAAAAGCGGAGGCTAGGCCAGTCCTGGTCAGAATTCGGATTTATGGGGTGGCCGATGGGGTCACCCACGAGGCACAGAGCAGAGAGGTGTCCTTGCTCCGGCATGGGTCCCCACGGGAGAGCAGCCCAACGCCCTGCGTCCCGGCAGGAGGGGACCGGTGAGGTGATGCCGTGCTTGTGTTAGGTCGGACGCTGACTCGGGAGGAGGATCGGCTCGCTCTGCGGTCCGAAGCCTGCCTAAATCCCCCCGAATCACCCGTTGTTACACCGACAGCTGAGGATTTATGAGAGCTCAAGCGAATGGATAGCAATGAGCAGGAAAAAACCCAGGTCCCAAATCCGACTCCTCTTTGCTTTTGCATACCCCAGAAGACTTGGGATGCATGTCTGGGGATTTAATTCTGCCTGAACCCCTCTGTTTCGAGACGGAGATGGAGGAAGAGCTTAAGGCAGCTGAAGTGCACGTCAATAGCTGTATTCAAGCACAGCTCCTGCCCCGGCAGATCCTGGAAGTGGAAAAATGCTGTTTCCCCGAAGCGTGTGGAAGAGATCACGCCGGCTGGCACTCGGAGACACCGAAAGATACGGGGAGCAGCAGGGGAAACACGCTTCCATCCTCACTCTGCTAATTATACTCATTAGGGGAGGAATGCTACCTCTGATTTTGAGCTATACCAGCTATTTTTAATTTCCCTGCCTGCTGAAAGCACAAATCGGAGCACTCGGGTATTTTTCTTTGGAAGCCAGTATTTCTCCTCCCAGGTCAGAGGCTCTTTGTGTCTGCCTGGCTGGGAGACGGGGGCCGGAGACAAAGCAGGAGGGGAGAAAGGGGGAGAGGGCGCAGGAGGCGAGCGGTGCCCCTGCCCGGGCGGGGGCGTGGGGGGCGTGGGGGCGTCCCTGTCCCCGTCCCCGCTGTCACCGGCGGGTCGTGCCGGGCGTGCACGTCTCGGGGATGCGGACGTGTGCGCGGCTCCGCAGCCCAATGGGGAGAGCGGGGCGCGGGAGACGGAGGTAATTTATGCACTGCGCTCACCCCGGGGTTGCGGGCAGCCATCCCCAGCCGGCGTGGGAGGGAGGCCTCTGCCCGTCGCCCCTCCCGCCTGCGCCACACACATCCACACAATTCCCCTACAATTAGGAAGACACCTATTCAGCACCGCTCCTATTGCTGGGCTTTTGTTCCTTCTCTTCTCTGCTGGCAAAAAGCTCTTCCCCTCCGCACGGCTGTGTTCGGCGCTCGGCGGTTTGTTAAGTTGCTTTTCACAATCGCATCCAAAGAAAGCTGGTCCCGCTGAAGTCCTGAAATAGAGAGGAGGAAAAAAAAAA
>VXAL01006635.1:5399-25504 GCA_013399475.1 Chauna torquata | reverse complement strand
GTGTGTCCCTTGCCCCACTTCCCCCCCCCCTCCCCTCCACCCTCCTTGCTATGGGAAGGAACATTTACTTTTTCTCATCTTTTATCTGCGGGGTGGGGGGAAGATGACAACAACAACAACAACACAAACAAACAAACAAACAAACCCCTAAAAATTAAAGAAAGACCAAAGAAGAATGTTTCCCCTTCTTTTCCTCCAGTGGTCATTGGCTTTGTGGCTTAATCCATTCTGGCTTTATTGATGATTCAACTCTAAGCTTCTTTACCTGAGCACTGTGGAGACTAGAAAGAGATATACATAGATAATATAGATGTTATATAGAAATTAAAGATCTAAATGCAAAGTCATTGGGACTTTAAACTGTGAAACTGCTAAAAAATATTCCATGGGGCAAAGTGGTAAGCTAACCCGACTTTTTGAAGATTGAGGACCTAGGCTTCATCAAAAGCTTCCACTTACTAACACTATTTTGTTTAGTGTGAGATGTAAAATAAGTATGAGTAGTCAATATTATAGAAGGCAAAACCAATGCTGCAGAGTAACCATGCTATGAAATCAGCTATTTTGAGAAAGATAATTCTTTACAGATAGTTTGAATTTTATGTATTCTGTTTCTTTTCTAAAACAGTCAAGCCAGACCTGTTATGGTGCAACCACCAAATAAAGTTGATTTGTTTAAACATTGGCAATTCCTTTATTTGCATTAAACTGTACTCCATCTTACCCACATGCAAGGAGTTCAGGACTAGCTCTGCTATGTGTGTCCAAATAACACTGAGCAACAGATAGGTCATGAAAACCAGCAGCCATTGTTTATGCCAAAGGGCAAGCAGATGTGCCATCCTAAACACCAGCCTATTAGGCTGAAAAAGCTGTAAGGGATTGCTTGTCACTGTCTCCAGTATCCATTTGCCAATAGGCTTAAATCAGTATCATCCTTCAGAAATACTTGCTATTCACTAAAGAGACAAATATCTTCCAGTCTGGCAAAGCACACCATGCATTCCTCGATTAGCAGAATGCAAATCACTACATGTCCTGACAGCCTTTTTTTTTTTTTTCATTACTGCTGCTACTGAAGTTTCTCTTTACTCCAGTTAACCTTGGGTAAAAGGTTATTGGGTCTGAAAGTGGAGAAGCTTTCCTTCTGTATTTGGCTGCTTTGCAAACGAATGTATTGGACAAATATAAAAATTGTGCTTGAAGAGATAGCAATTAACATATTTTGCATTCATATATTTTAAGTTTCTGGGTACCATTTGACAAAGATATCAGCTGCTCAAAAGTTCCATTAATTGTTGCTTTGGGCAAGAGTTCATAATTTTTTTTTGAGCCTGCATACTTTGTACTTGGCTAGTCCAGGTGAATTTTTTTCGGCCGTTCTTTACTGAGGAATGCATGACGACTGCTTTACAGAACAGAGGATTAGCATATGGTATTTACAGTTTTCACTTACTTCTGCAGAATAACACCCAGAAGACTAAGAATTTCTTCTGTACACATTCTTAGAAGTGCTAAGTTTTTTCTGCATTTTACTCTCCTAAACAAGGTTTTGACAATTCTGCTATTAAACAACAGGAACAACAAAACACTTCTTGGGTTCCATTTTAAGCATTATTCCTCTCTTTATTTTCTAAATTAACTAGGTAGAGAGATGTTACAATATCCCCTGCAGCCTCATAGTGGCTGTTTGCAAAACGGTGAATCAGATGTTCTTTATCACTGCCCTTATGAGATAGTAGGTTTACTTTTTGCAACGACCCAGACATTTTCTGAATGTGTCTGTTACTTGCAGTTCCTTCAGAATTTATCCTTGAACCACCAATGATTAGTACCGGGGGATTGTTTTTCTCACTGGAAGCACCTAATCTTTCAGTACTCTATGCTGTGCTTTCCAGGGCTATCGAATTTATTTGCTGTATAAGCTTCATGAAGTACTGTAACTTTCTGGCACCTTTGAAATAGCAATAGCTACTACACATTTTGGGGTCAAATCTGCTTCCATCAAGACTGCTTTTGGATTGCATTATTTTGCATAACACTCACTAACCGTTCTCTTAATGCATCATTTAAATTCCCTCCAAACTGGCAATGCTCATTTAATTGCTTTAATCCAGTCATCTATTCAGCAAATGTTTCATTTTCTTGATTCTGTCTATAAAAGCAGAAATGCTTTGCAATCACAAGTGGCTTTGGGGATAGGTAATTTTGTAGAATTTCCACAATCTCAGCAAAAGTTTAGTCTTTTGCTTTAATAGCATCTGTAAGGCTGTGCTACAGGATATAGTTTTGGTGACCATTACAGTCAGCAAAACAACCATCCTTCAAATAATACTGATATCATAAAATAATTTTCAAATCTTCCAGTATACATAGAAGATTTCTTCATTGAACTAGCAGATAAACTATCTTGTCCAAAATAACTCCACACTTTTATTCTCTCACCCACTCCAAAATATATGTGTAGCTATTCTTAGCACAAATGTTGCAGGCCTCTGTCTTAGCATCAGGTTCCCCGCCTAGACAAGCACCCTCTCTTTCACTGTATTCTGTAGCAAGATTATGTTCTTGCTGCTGACTAGGAATTGATTTCCTGGACACCAAGAACAGAAAAAATAAAAAGGCTACCTTGATGATCTGGTAAAGTGGTATTTTGATACTCTGATAGGGTTCCAGATGTTACTCTTTTTGTATGTATCCAGCATGAGGCTGAGGGCCTGAGATGCATGTGCTCACAAGCACAACCGAAGTGAGGGATGCTGTGTACTCACGCAATACTACACACCACTAGGTAACTTGACCAGAATGGTGCACAAAGTCAAGTCAGCGAAGGGCATTTACTCTGAATAACTAGTAAGGCAACAGTCTGTGGGCCTGGGAATATGATCAAATTACAGCTTTTAATGGAATTCTAGCTGGCAATTCATTAATATATTTGTCATACATAATCAATGTACCTATACACAATTGCCACGTGAAATTCCCAGTTCTATCTGAATGTCCCTCAGGACTAAAACCTATTACTTGGGTCCTCCAGGACATCCAAAGAAGCTGCTGGACAGCTGTTGGGATAAGAGACTTTAAGTGGCATCAGATCTGTAGGTTAAGCAACTGAGCTGAGCTCTGGATGTCTAGTTTAAAGCTCAGACATCTTTTTCTGTCTTTTTTTTTTTTTTTTTAATGACCCGTCTTTAAAACTGTGATAACGTTGCTTCCTTACTTCACAGGTCCTTTGCAAAAATGAAAATTAGTCAAATGCTCTAGTGAAGCATATTGTATCAGAGAACTAGAAGGAAGTGAATAATCCTCTCTTCAATGCAGGTTTTAATAGTTTGCAATGTATGGGAAATGACATTGCAACAAATAATAAAACACTCTTCTACATGAGATGAATATGGCAGTAAAAGGATCAAAAAAAAAGTACATCAGATAATTAATTATTTGGTCACAGTATATGAATAGAGGAGACAGACTCTGCAGACAACATTCACTGTGGTGTAACCTAATTTTGAGTCTTGCTTTTTCAGCCTTAGTAACACTTTAAATGTACTTTTGTAGGTATTTTATGTGCAGAATATTTATGGCTACATAAAACTAGCTTTACTTCCCTGTTTCCCCCTCCCAGAAAACTAGGCCAGTAGAATTTCATAACAATTTTGTTTCTTAATCTACTATTAAGATCAACAGACTGAAAATTTAATCCGTATCCACTTTTTTTTTCTTTTTTTTTTCTTTTTTTACAATGTTCTTTTGGTCTTAAAACTCTTCAGCTGTCTCAGGATCTATTAGCACCCGCCCTATGAAGATCAAGAAACTGCTACAAATGCTGAACATTTAAATGAACCAAAATAAAATTTTTAGTATTTGAAAATAATTGTTTTATTATGTGACATCTTCAAGAAAACGTCATGATGCTACAACCAGATAATATATATCTGGCCTTTTGGAAAACAATTGTGAATATTTTCATGGTGCAAACTGATGCAATGAAAGGACCAGAGGGACCTCTGCAAATCACTCAAGTTTTCATGGCTTCCGTGGTAGAAAAGCTTTGGCTGCCTACATCAGCTCACGGCACTTGTTCATCTAGCCCATCAATACAAATGTACAGTGAGAGAGATGCCATTCCTCACCAAAACACTAATAATTTTATTGTTTGTCTTCATCTAGCACAAGGTACAGGACAGGTTCTTGGAGATAGGCAGGAAGGTGAGAATCACTGACGGAAATCCTACAGCCCAAGTAGACATGTACGCATCAGTGCTGTATGTGCAGTATCAGTATGTGCAGCTGACCACGTCAGTCTAGAGGCTTTCCTTGTAAATAGACTTCCCATAGAGCACGATTCTTCTGATATGTTTCATAGATCTGCTTCAGAATAATACGAATTCTGCCACCAACTACTGGGTCTGTCTCTAAAAGATATGAAAGGAGAAAAAGCAAAGTAGGTCAGCATGGCACTACTGACAAATTCAGTCCCCAGTGCTCAAGTGAATTCTCACCCCAGTGTCTTCCTAAGTAGTTTGGGACTTTCTATGGAGGCCACTTCATCATGGAATCAAAGGTCATGAAGTGTTCATCTCCCTTCTCTTCCATTCCTCAGATAAACTTTCCCCCAAGGACAATACTTCTTTCTACATCTAGAATTTACCTCTGAGTCTGACTATATTAGTATAAACAGACCTTAATATTAAAGTGAAGGTGAAAGCCCAGTGCAGGTACCACAAGCCTTTTTCTTGCTTAGGTGTACTGCAGAACTGTTGATAATAAAGAGAGCCACATTCTAAGTTTTGAGAAATATGAGAATACAAATCACATTATTTTTAAATAGGAAATACATTGATAATCCTGTCTCAGATTTTTAAGGCGTTTTTTTGTTTTATTAATTAAAGAAATGCTGAAGAACTGCAATATAAAAACTGTAATTTACTTGAAGATAAATCATAAACTATTTAGAGCCATATATAAAAGCTATGCTTACCCACTTGGACAACTTTCAATATGTGAAGAGACACAATCAAATCAAGAAAAAAAGGAAAAATGTACAAAAAATATTGCATCTATTTTTTCCTAGCTTAAACATAATGAGGAAGAAAGGTTCAAGACAGAGAACAAAATAAGGATGCCTATTTGGATTCCTATTGAGACATAGATCAAACATGGAAGTAACACATATTTCATAAGGGATATGAAAAGTTTCTGAAGAGGCTTATAGATTATTCAAGACGAAATGGCTCAGACTTGGAGGTAGGTCTTGATGGCATCCAGATTTGGGAATGCAAATCATTGCTTTGCCTTAGGTTCCTCTGGCAGTTTGTAATGTTTAATGAAGTTTCCCATCTAATCTACATGAGACCATTTGTGGCTGATGATTTTGCTATTTGTCACCTGCTACCTGTGTTCTAGAGTAAAAAAACACATATGTTTCTGAAGAATACGTAATATAATATTATGTCAGCTGCATTTTAGTACTCTTTATAGAATGATATAAGGAGCTACTTTTTCCTCCTGACTGCTTAGAGAGTTAGAAAATTCTTCTCTTTCTGCATTCCTAAATCTGTTCTGTCTTTGGTTTCAAGACATACTTCTTCACTACTTACAACATTTTGAGCACTATTAATGAGCTAAAAAAATTGAAAATTAGGAAAAATATCCCCAGCAATTGAGCAACAAATTGAGCACCATGTAAAATTGCAAATTGTACATAGCTCTTAAAGCAGAAAATATATATGTATACTTACATTCACAAAAACGAACTAAAACTGTGTTTTCAATGTGTGTGATTTATATCATGAGTATATTTTATATACTTGGGCGTGATATTTCCTGAAGTATCTCTGTCACAAAATTTGATTGCAAGTCAACAGACCCCAGAAAGTCCCAAAAACACTGTAATCTCTCCAGTGTTTTAAAAATTTTTAGGGTTTAAATTAGTATCTCTGCAGGATAATCAGTGCTTGTGACTAGAAATGAAGCTGTTGTGTAAATGTTTGGTAACCATCTAGAGATTTAATTTAAACCTTTAAACCCACTTACGTGTGTCTAGAGTGGCTTTAGGTTACAATATCTCTCTGAATTTACACTAAAAGAAACATGTAAGGAAAGTTTACTGTGGTCATGAGTGGTTTATTTCCTTTAACCCTTACAGCCTCATTATAGTGTCCATTTCTGTCCAGGACTACTCATGAATGGTATCTTCCTTCAGAGGTCTGTAAGAATGAGCTCTCAGTAAACTGAAAACAACACATGAAGTAAATGTGGCTTAAAACAACGAAAATAAATAATCATAATGAATGATGACCTTTTCTTCCAAAAAAAATTGAACTTTGGAACAGTTCTGTTTCTCAATGTTGGCTGACGACATCACGAGCTAAAGAAAAAAAAAAAAAAAAAGGAATTCAGTCCTCCAAAATTTGAAGACTCTGAAATCCAAGTTTTGTAGGTCAGCCCCATCTGTATATTATATAAAGCTACAAGGAACTAATGAGACTGAAATGACTAGTGCTACATGTTGTTTATACCAGATTACTTCAGTCTGAATCTGTAGATTTTTTGGCAGAAGTATCATCTACATTGTTTCTTGATCCACTAATTACATATACAGAAAATCATGTGATATCAAGTGGACAAACCCAGAAAATACTGAACTTTGAAGAAGCAGGAAAAGAGTTCTAACATGTGGGCTTTATGTACTGAAGAGTGTGAACACTTTCCAAGGGTGGCTCTTCTCCATAGAAACAGTCCAAAACTGAGAGCCCAGTCTTGCTGTAAGATTCACAACTTGTGCCAGATCTAATGTGAAATATGGCCACACCTTGTGCTAATGAGTACATGAAAGCATCAAGCACAGTGACATGTCCAAGAACCACAGATGAACATTTTGAGGAAGGCAGGCTGAAGTTAGGTATTAAAATGTTCTGTGACAACCAACTGTGGTGGTTTTACCCAGCTAAACAGCAGAACTCCACCACAACCGCTCGCTCACTCCCCCTCCTCAAAGGAACAGGGGGAGAAAATACGATGGACAAGGGCTCAAGGGTTGAGATAAGGATAATTTAATTAAAGGGAAAAGAAATAATACAAGCAAAGGCCGCGTGGAAGCGAAAAGAGAAAGAATTCTCTACTTCCCGTCAACGAGCAGTGTTCGGCCACTTCCTGGGAAGCAGGGCCTCAATACGTGTAGTGGTTGTTCGGGAGGACAGACGTCTTCATAACGAGAGCCCCCCCTTCTCCTTCCCCTTTCCCAGCTTTATTGCTGAGCGTGACATCATATGGTATGGAATATCCCTTTGGTCGGTTCAGGTCAGCTGCCCTGGTGATGTCCCCTCCCAACTGCTGCTCACCCCCAGCCCACTGGATCTGGGGGGTTTGGAGGGTCTGGGTGCTGTGCCAGCACGGCTCAGCAATAGACACAACACTAGCGTGGTATCAGTGCTGTTCTAGCTACAAGTGCAGAGCACAGAGCTGTATGGGCTGCTGTGGGGAAAGTTAACTCTATCCCGGCCAGACCCAGTACACCAACCAAGCAGCAGAATGTAAACAGAAGGTTGGGTTGAATTTTGTATGGTATGTTGATAAACACAGCTGGGAAGTACTAACAGTAATAATAACTATTGGTCCTCCTACGGGCTGTTTAGGCTCTTCTTGCAATCATGGAGCTCTTACCTTCAGTGCAGAGAGAAAATTAGAGACTTCATTGTCAAAAGAATTGTTTCACTATTTACTTTCAGGGACTTATAACAGAAAGTTATAACGGAAAGGAGCCTATAATAGAAAGTCTTCAGAGATGGATTCATCTAAGACTGTAGGCACTACGTTACCCAACCATCAAGTGCTGGGTCGTGAAGTGACACTAAATCTGGCTGCCACAGACAGGTTTTTCATATAAACCAAAGGGATGTAACACAGATGCTTGATGTAGCTTAGATTCTCAACAGGAACCAGCCTAGACCAAGGACCCATGGGAGTGTTAGCAGCTGTGTCTGAGGTGCCATAAGTGCAAGCAGGAGATTTTTTTGTTCTTTAGGGCGTACAACCTCTGATACAGAGCAGTTAAGCCTTTCCTTTGGATAAGCCAGCCTGACTCTAACCATTTTACTTTAGGTCAAAGCAAGCAGTACCCTTCTCTTGTCTACCATAACCTCATGATCAGAGCATTTCAAGACCCAGTTCTGGCCACGGTCTGAAAGGAAAGTTAGATCACTTGTTTCCTTGAGGGGTGTTCTGAAAAAACAATGTATTACCTACTTCAGGATGTTGTTCTCCACTGCTCTCAGTTAACCTCTCTTTCTACAGGACTGTGTATGCTTCAAAATTCAGTATGCTGATAGGAAAAGCAGAAGAGAGACCCTGACTCCCTGTAATCCCTAATGCCTAGGGATTACAATAGTCAACTAGAAGTGAGATTCTCTATGTTTAGAATTGCTTTAATTTTTTTTTTTTTTTTTTGATGCAATATACTTGTCCTTTGAAACACATACCTAGTGCCCCTACATACACACATATGCATGACAGGCAGATTATCCTAAACAAATACTGATCACATATCTTGCAGGAAGTAGTCCTGGGTTTACACAAGTACAAAAATGATCTCAGAATTACATGGTGCCTATATAAACGTTGACTATAGCCTTGGCTATGATGTAGACTTCATAGATATATTCCACTTGTTAGTCTTTAAACACTGTGGCCACTTTCCTCCAGGCTTTTTTTTTTTTTTCTCTACAACATGCCTGGCTTTGAGGGTCTTCATTCTGAATTTAATCATGAAGCAGACTAAAATGCCAGGATCAGTTCAGGCAATTATTTTCAGTAGTATTAGTCCGCCCACTCTGCTGTCCAGTCTAGGCACTTTCCAAATTTATCTGCACAGAGAAGTGTTGTTTGAACTGAGCTTGGAATACTGAGGAAAAGCTGGGGAAAAAAATATATATATATGCTTCAAATGTAATGAGGACCAGAAAGAAGTCAGTGGTGGAGATAATAAGCTTGCATGGTGTGAGATGGCAAAAAGAGCAATTTCTTTTTTTTTTTTTTTTTCTCTATTCATTTATTTATGACAGAGTGTTAAACTGGCTAAATAAAATGTCATGACAACTGTGTTAATTCTGTGGAAACAAAGAACTGCTTTACATTTACTTAATGAAGCAAGAATGTATGAGAAAAGGCATTCTTTCTTTACAATACTAAAATGCAATTAAGAAATGGGAGAAAAACAGGTATCATGAACTGCAGTTTTCTAAAGAGGTGAAGATCTGAATGTTACTCATTAGTCAGAACTTTTCTTAGGATTTTTCTCATTACATACAGATTTTACAACTTGACAAGGGATTAATTTATATATCAGAGCAAGTCTTTCATTGAGGAAAAGACTAGTCATTATGATAAAATCCATATAGTTAAAAAGGTTTAAGGGACATTCCTTAACAATTATATAAGTTATTCATTTCCTTAAAGACGCCATCAATTTTTTTCTGCAGCTGGAAATCATAGCTGAGTTTACAACAGTATGGGTTGAAACGTATTGCTATTGATGCTGAGTACCTTCATGCTGCAAGTGTGATCCTGCAGTATCAAAACTAACATATTTATTTATGAATTGATTGTTTTTTTCCATCCATGGTGAAGTTCTTTGTATATTTTGTGAGCTACACTGTAGCATAAACCAACCACAATTGAATGACAGATTTCTTAGAACTGGAACTAGAAAAGCTCCTTAATGAACTCTTAATATATACTGAGACAACCTTGTTAGGAAACATTCTCTATGAAATAATTCGTTCATTGTTGACATTATTAATCATAACAGTATTACTAAAGAATTGATGGATGTGTGTTTCATTGTCTTCAGTTTTATTTTAGCTAGCCAGTTTTGTATTCCTAATGTCATGTTAATCTGTTTTTTACTGGCAGTTGGATGACTAATAGATGCAACACTTTGAAAAAAGCCTTCTGTACATGTAGAACTCTGCTGAGTTTCAATTTTTCTTACCGACAACATTCTGAAAGTTAAGTTCATTTCCTCATCAAAGTTAAGAGGACCAAATATTCTGAATAACCTCCTTAAGATATCAAGGAATACAACTTTTTCGTAACAAATATAAAACCCATAGCTCCATTTTGCAGCATTTGCAAGCTTAGTCTACTGATCCAACTATAATAAGATCCAAAACAGCTTACATTTCCAATTAGTACCTGCACGTTTGTCTTAAGAGATTGTTAGACTTTTCCATTTGGTAAATATTAATACACTAAAGTGCCGGGGGCTTCCATGAAGATTGAAGAGGACAAACAGAATGGGCAGATCATCATCAGTTTCCTGGGTCACTTACAGATAAGTTTGTATTTTCAGTCAACTTTGCTGAAGCATGGGAAATGATTTTGAAACTTGTATCCGGCAAGAGAATGGACTGCATTAACATACGGAAAATTATAAAAGCAATGATACAATTCTCATGAGAACGCAATTGAAATGTTTGACTTCAAATAATTTAGCTGTGAGTTTCTTTATTTCTAGAATTCAATTTACAGTCAGAGACACCTAGGTTTAAGATTTCTTCTGAGTTAAATAAAGCGTTGTGAAAAAATGGCTTCCCTCTCTCAGATAAATAGCCTAAATACTCAGTTACTACTTATTCTAGGTTAGAATAGGGTCTTGGATTAGACCCAGCCCAAGCCCTAATGGTGACTGAAAGTCTGAGAAAGTAACATACAAATTAATAGATCCTCAAGAACATTTTCAATCTCAATAAACTTGTGCTTCCTGATGGATCTTCAAAAAACTCCAGTCAAACTATATTCTCATGCCTCTTCGTACCCTAGAACAATGGACCACGTCCTGCAATGTCTTGCTTTCCTCTGAAGTCTGTTTAGCTATTGTGAAGATTTCAGCAGCAGAAGTATGACTGATGTACACTGATCTATGCCTCTATAGTGCTATGCATATTTAAGTTTAATGAATTATACCCATTCATGCTTTTTTTTTTTTTTTTTTTAAGAGTTATCCTCAGCTAATCAAAAAGGGCTTTCTCATTTAGTTCAGGGAACTGACCTAGATTAATCATGGTCTTGTTGCAGCATCATGGATTATTTCACATCAAGGTCTTTCTGTGTATATATATATATATATACAGTATATATATATAACCTTATACATATATATAATCTTACATGGATTATTTCATTTTTTTTTCTTAATATTATTTCATATTAAGGTCTTTCATATTAAAGTCTTTCTATCACACAACCACATGATAAACATGTAGCATTTGTTGTCAGTTATGTGAGTGGTCAATAATAAACCAGTGACTTGACTACGCTTTATTATGGGAAACAGAGTTTCTGTTCCTTTCATTAAAGAATGGACATACGAAACCAATTGTGTATATTATCACTTTTGTGTATCTAAAACTGTATTATAGAACTAACTTGCTGATTCCTAATTGAAGTAAATTTCAGTTTGTGAAGTAGTACTAGCACAAACTATTCCAGAGTTGTGGAACATACTTTCTTAGGAATTTTTCAGAAACAATAATCATAGAATCATAGAAACACAAGGTTGGAAAGGACCTACAAGATCATCTAGTCCAACCGTCATCCTATCACCAATACTACCCACTAAGTTACTAAATCATATCTTGTAGCACCTTGTCCAGGCGCTTCTTGAACACCGCAAGGGTCGGTGACTCCACTACCTCCCTGGTCAGGCCGTTCCAGTGCTTGACCACTCTCTGAGAGAAAAAGTTTTTCCTGATATCTAGTCTAAATCTCCCCAGGCTTAACTTGTGGCCATTTCCTTGAGTCCTATCATTAGTTATCTGGAAGAAGAGGCCGACCCCCTCCTCATCACAACCTCCCTTCAGGAAGTTGTAGAGTGCAATGAGGTCTCCCCTGAACCTCCTCTTCTCCAGACTAAACAATCCCAGCTCCCTCAGCTGCTCCTCATAAGACTTGTGTTCCATACCCCTCACCAGTTTCGTTGCCCTTCTCTGGACACGTTCCAGGGCGTCGATGTCTTTCTTGTAGTGAGGGGCCCAAAACTGAACACAGTACTCGAGGTGCGGCCTCACCAAAGCTGAGTACAGGGGGATGATCACCTCCCTGCTCCTGCTGGCCACACTGTTTCTAATACAGGCCAGGATGCCATTGGCCTTCTTGGCCACCTGAGCACACTGCCGGCTCATGTTCAGCCTTGCATCGATCAACACTCCCAGGTCCCTTTCCTCATCACTGTCTTCTAGCCACTCAGCCCCAAGCCTATAGCGTTGCATGGGGTTATTGTGGCCAAAGTGCAGGACCCGGCACTTGGCCTTGTTAAACCTCATCCCGTTCGCCTCAGCCCAGCAGTCCAGCCTATCCAGATCCCTCTGAAGGGCCATCCGACCCTCAGGCAGATTGACACTACCTCCCAACTTGGTGTTGTCTGCAAACTTACTGAGGGTGCACTCAATCCCCTCATCTAGGTCATCAATAAAGATATTAAACAAGATAGGCCCCAGTACCGACCCCTGGGGGACACCACTTGTAACGGGACGCCAGCTGCACTTAACTCCATTAACCGCAACCCGCTGGGCACGGCCCTCCAGCCATTTCCTTACCCAGAGAAGAGTGTACCTGTCTAGGCCACGGGCAGACACTTTCCCCAGGAGAATACTGTGGGAGACTGTGTCAAAGGCTTTGCTGAAGTCTAAGTAGACCACATCAACAGCCCTTCCCTCATCTACCAGTCTGGTCACCCTATCGTAGAAGGAGATGATGTTGGACATGCACGACCTGCCTTTCGTGAACCCATGCTGGCTGGGCCTGATCCCCTGGCTCCCGCGCAAGTGCTGTATGATCTCACCCAAGATGATTTGCTCCATAATTTTTCCTGGAACCGAGGTCAGGCTGACAGGCCTGTAGTTCCCTGGGTCCTCTTTACGGCTGTCTTTACGGATGATAATCATATCATCCAAGTATTTCTGCATATGTTAAAAAGCTACATGACCAAGTAATTCTGATGTCACCTCTCTTCTGTGGCTTTCATTCTTCATGGTTTTACTGACAATTGATAAAAATATAGTTTAAAGACATACACTCATTTTATTTCCTTTAACAAAGGACAACACTAAACACACTACAAATTATGGAGTTAAACCAAAGTGCATAAAAGTAACACACTCTTCTCTGTAAAGGGTATGGAAGTATGGCTCTTTGAAAGCTGGAGAAACACTGGCAATCAAAAGCTACACAAAAGTAATCTTATTTTTATTACATACAAGGAATGTTTTCCCAGGAGTGCTGATGCCTGCCAGAAAATAAATAAGAAACTAGGATAAAAGTGATAAGGAAAGATTATTTGAGTAAAACTGCTTGGCCAGGTTTTCCTTAGCTACACATACCCAAGAGGAGTCGGGTTTCTTCTGTGCTCAGCCACAAGTGATCAAAGTGGCAGCCCATAGACTTTGCTACAACCTACACCATTATTGTTCAGGCAGTCATAGTCCCCAATTTGCTGCATCATTCTATATTCACATTTCTAAGCCTAGCTATAACTCTGAAAGTCATCAGCCATATTTTCTTAAAGAGCTACAGTCTGGTGCCTGTACTATGATGATTAGTCCTTAGGTAAGATCAGAGTGAGAATGAAAAAAAAAAATAAAATGAATAAACAAAAAAGATAAACAAAAACAAAATAATAATAATCCACCAGAATGCAAAAACATAAATTAAATTGGCATATTTTTGCTGTTGTAAGGTTTTTGAAGGGACCAAAGTTAAAGACTATCTGTTAGTGAGACATGGAAGCAGGACTTCAGAAGTCTTGTCTGAGTCTGCAAGAATAGAGAACTGTTAGCTAGGGGAAAAAAAGTTACTATGAACAAGGTAAAGTAAGACCTGCATTCAGTTTGCTAAACAAGACAAGAAACTTCTGCCATGTGAAACGTCTCTCTTCCAACCCCCCAGGGCTGCTAACTGGTGTAGATACACAGATAACTAAACTTAGCTATGAGGCTGTTTCTCTGCTTTGGTTGCAGAGCCTGTTCCCTGGGTTAACAGCAAGTGGGGAGTTGTAGTATTTTTCAGCTAGAAATATCTGAAAAAGGACTGCTCAGATGCGGCAGTTCCTGCTCCTGCACATATGTTGACCAGGCACTCTGCTAAAAGTCGCTTAAGCAGGGAATCGCTCAAGTGATTGCAGGGGGTGGCTTATCCTCACCATGTTCCCATGCTGCCCCACACCATGTGTATGCAAGTCCTCCTTTTCCCCCACCTGCCTCCCCTCCTAACCCTTGACCATTGCTTTATTCCAGACACACATGAGGAGCTGCAGTAAAGATGCATTTGTCTCTGAAGGTTATCTATCCTTCAGGGAAGAGGCTGACAGAATAAGTCATTAGGGGAATTACTGGGAAATAAAGCATGCACATAGGTAGCAAGCACTAGGTACCAGCCTACACTAAAAACCAAAACATCTGCTACAAGTTTATGGGCAGATTTATGCAAGCCAAGCCTGAGATAGGTATCCAGGTCAGAAATAACCTGGGATGGGCAGCCAGGGCAGTGGCAATGGGGACAAGCTGAGGCCAGGTCAGGTAGAGCAGGGCTGTGGTGGAGCTGCAGAACAGCTGGAGACCAGATGGAGACTGGGCAAGTAAGGTCCATTGGAGCGCTCAGACTTTGTGTTAAAAAGACTAATCCTCTCCTGAGAGCAAGGATCTGAAGAGGCAGGTGAAATTGGGTATGTGAGTATTTTTTGCTAAACATTTCATACAATTCTAGATGGAAACCTCACAAAAACTGCTGTTTTCAGAAAGATTTTCAGAAAGATTTTCAGGACATTTTTGTTTATTTGTTTGTTTTCAGAACTACAGCAAGAATTGCTGCTTCTTTTTTTTTTTTTCCTTGTAACTCATTATATCTTCTCAACTTACAAAGAAACTCAGAGTAGTTGGTTCAAGTTCATTTTGACCTTATGGTGATTTTGGGTCGGTTGTTATTTTTATGTTTTCTAGTTTTCCCATGCTTAGTTTAAGTACAGCAATAAATAATTAAAGCATCTTTTCTAATTGTAACTTCATTTCCATCTAAAGTGAAAGACAGATTCTTATATGGTGATTACCAGACAAGCAGTTAAAGAAAAGATAGATCGTTTCAGTGGTTCTTTAAGACTTTACAAAATAAGATTGATTTCAGCCCTCTATCTTTTTTTTAAAAAAGCTTGTACATTCTTCTTTAAGTTAAAAAGAGCCCATTACCTTCACATTTGCGAGGTAAAGATTGATGTTTCTTCGCTTGTTGGATATAAAACCTAAATTAAAAAATAAACAAACAAAAACAAAACAAAAAACAAACAAACAAACATAAAACTAACAACAACAACAACAACAAAAAACAGATTAGAGCTCTCTTTATCTTATTATATAGACTGGGGGAAAAAAAAGAAAAAAATGTTTCTGCTTCTATTTATTTATTAGCAACACCTCATATTGCAAGAGGTTTTTGTTTTGTTTTGTTTCGTATAGATTTCTTTAGACTGTATATTTTGCCAGTCAGTGTATGAATTTTAGTGGTTACAGAAGATATTGATTCCTATGGACAAGAGTGCTAAACATATTAGCAGCTCACCATCAGCACCGCACAGCCATACCTGTTTAGAAGAAGACATTAAGCATTCTCTCTCCATTTCCTTTGTAAATTTTAATGGACATTTTAAAGGACATTTTAGTACTTAAGAATTCTAGAAAGGTGTTCAGAGCATCTGTGCTTTCTTGAAAAGCAGCCAAAACATCATCAACACATCTCAGCCTCAATCTCTCTCTTGGCTTTGATTCCAGCACAAAATTCTGTCCAGAAGATGATATGAAGATATTAGTAAACACTGAACTAAAATCTGTTTACAAGGGTTTGGTGACAGAAGGCAAGGAAGGCCACAAATAAAAAGTCAGCAAGCACTTGTTGGAGTGATGTGAAATCACAGATAGACAAGCCCTGGTTCACACTCTGGTTCACCCTCCCAACCACAAAGGACCAGATTGTTATGCCCTGTACCCAGCTGGACAGAGCACTACAGTTAAGATCTTCCCTTTGCCGCAGGTAGTGGAAAGCCAAAACCTGCAATCCCACACATCGTCCTTCATGAAAGCAGAGGAGAAGTAAGAAAAGAGCCAGGGAGTGACAGAGCCTCAGCTGGTTGTGTAAGGTCATAGTCGCCAGGCAATGAAGAAGGAAGGAGAGACATTTCTGACCTTCTGGATTCTTTCTACATCTACTTTATGAGCTTGCATGGTTATACACACAGCTATATATATGGTTAGATCAAGTAATAAAATAAGACTAAGGTTATGCAAAAATTGAAGCTACATGAGAAAAAAATAGAAAATAATATAAAATAAAGTAAAATAAATGCATATTTCTTCAACCAACCTCTACTTTTGGCATATTTCTAAATTATAAACCAATCTAAAGTAGAATAAAAGCCAGAGAAAATTTGTGATGTTTTGCTGTCTGAGGTACAGCAGGATGTACAGATGTAGAGAAAGTAAAGAGCAGAGATGTCTGGATGTCATCCTGCAGAACTTTGTCGCTGATATCTCTGTCTCGGCATCATACGCAATCTTCAGATTGTGCAACACCCAACCAACAACTAAACCCTTTGTTTCCCCTTGCCTTTACTCCATTGCTGCCATGGAGAAGATCTGGATAGCTTTTCTTTTTCTGAGTTAATTTGCCAGACACAAACTCCCTTTAAAAATAACAGATGTTTTTGCATCTAAGTGGGTCACCAGGTGACCCTTTGCAAAGCACAGGATAGATAGAGAAAAATGCCAGAAAATATGCAGTTGCTGGTCATTACATTTTCTTGCATGTTTTGGATCAACAGAAATTCTGTTCTTTGACAAATATCATATTACTGCTCTTTTGGGGAAAGTAAATTGTGTTAGAACTTTGCTTTTCAGACTAGAGATAATCCAGTAAAAGCATCCTTCTACACTAGATCCCTAATGTAGTTCAGTATTTGTAATGAACTTGAGAACATAAAGTCAGTTACATTAAGAAGTAAAAAGAGCAGAGTGTCACTCAGAACAGCTGATTTTATTTTTTATTTTTTTAATCTCAAAGTCAAGTGTCTCCCATTAAATATGAATAATAGGGGAGAAAATGAAAACATGGCAAATTTGCTAATTTTATAGCCAATGTTTTAACTGTGGTACTGGCAGCTTTAGCCTTCTGTATTATAATGAAAATTGACATAGCTGTATAAAGTCACCCATCCTTGTTGTGATTTAGCATAGCCAGCTAGTTGTTCTCAACTGTGCAACTGGCATATCATTTCAGAGGAATTAAGCTAGTGTATTTACAGGAAAGAATTTCCTTAATGACCACTGTACTAATAAAGACTTATTGGATTTGAACTCTGCTCCACCACCACACCCACTCCCTGCCTTTGCTAATACATTGCTTCCTCCTCTGATACGTCTGGAATGTTTGTCAAGGAAAAAAAAAAAAAAAAAAAAAATCTTAGTTTCACTTGCAACAGTAAGGATTTCTGTTCTGAAAAAGAATACACAAATCTTTAGGGAACCTGATCCTCAGAGCTCCATATATCCTGCTGTAACCTGAAAATGCCTAACTTGTAGCTTAAGAAATACCTTTGGAATTCAAACTCTTTGCACCTAGTTTAAAAAATGAAGTGACTGATTTGCATATTTAAGTGACCTCATTTCTTATCTTATTTTTACCTCTCTTTCTTCTTTTCATTACGGCTCTTTTTCTGTCATCATCCCATGAGCTCCTTTGTACCCTGCAAATCTCTAATTTTGTGAAGTGGACAACTATGAAGCCTCCATTATAAACCATTTACAGCCATGCAATATCCTCCAGTTCTACTACAAACAAAAAAAAAACTATCGGAAGCAGTCTGACAATGCCCTTTCATCTTCCCTGGAAAGCCTCCCGGGCACAGCTTTCGGTATAGTAAATGAATGAGTGGCAATAAAAGTAACAGAGTCACACTCTGCTGCCACTTAAAAGAATGAAGTGAGAAGACACCACTTAATTACAGCTTCCATGACCAATGATAGATTCCTACCAGTGATTTTGTAGGTAAACCTGGCACAGCTAAAAAGGCATTACAGGCATTTTGCAAGATAGCCTATGATTTTTATCCTATTCATAACTGGTCATATTGTATTTCTCCTTTCTGCAATGTTTGTCAACTACATGCAAAAGGAAGAAATATAGTACTTTGGGTTGTTGAAAGCACTTTTTAAAGCAATGCTGGTGACTTTCATATTTTTTTTCATGACGGTGGCAGAGTTTTAATGGCAAAGTAACCTCACATGTCCACACTACAAAACACAATGGAAGCCTTTGAGATTGCAAATGTTATCTAGTATCAACATCTTTCTGTTCCACTAGTTCCACTGAAGTCAGTAAGATAAAGCTCACTGGGAATCTGCTGCATGAGAAGAGTGAAACTAACAAAATATCAATAAGGATTGTTTCATAATCAGCTCAGACCTGGATAATGGTGTGCTGTCACCTCTGTGAGGGCATCATCCCTCTAGATATGCAAAGGGAACTTACCTTAATGAATCTCAAGCCAAAAGCAAAAAACCTGTTACCCTAACTGTCATTGTACCTCCCTCATAGTGGAGAGAGTCTGACAAGAGAAAAAACTGGAACACGGTGCTACTGGTGAACACAAATCCAAGGGGACAACACGTACTAGCACCAGGTACCAGCTGCTAAATCTTAACATTTACTAGAGAAAAGCATCGTGCTTTTCAATAGAGGAGGAGAATAGAGAAGGTGGAATAGACCTCATGATCTTCCACACAGACAGCTCTTCTAGAGAAGAGAGTTGTCTTAAGAAAATGTTCCAGACTTTCCTGTTCTCATTTTAGAAACCAGAGTGGTGAATTTAAACAAAAATCACACACTCTAAATTGTTTAACCCTAGATAATTTCCCTTAGCCCCATTACATCAGTTTGCTGATAGGATTGATCTCAATATATTTACAGTCAAAAGATGACTAAGATAATGGTAATTTTAAGAGATCTTCATCAGATATGTCTTCGTAAATCGACAAAAATATTATAATTCATGACAAAAAACAGGTCTAGTCATTCTGCCAGTTGAGTCATGCACTTAGAAAGAGAGTAAAATATAGTGTTAATGTGTCACAATTATATGTACCATGAAAAGTCATTTATTTAATGGAATGGTTTCTCATTAGTAAGAGCCAAATGGTTGAGCTCTTCTGGTCCTAGGAATTTATAACTTTCATGCAGACAAAGTGACTATGAATCTCCAAATGCGCCAGAACTTTCTTTGGGGAAACACAAATTCCTGTGAGGGATTGCAAGACAAAAGAGATTTTTCTTATTCTGCACTGTAAGCATAGCTTGGTTGCTTGAAGGCTTTATATCCAAAGATGGAAAACTTATTAAACTCCTCCAAAGTAAACAGAATTAAGAACTTCACATAATGATACTTCTTTCACCTTTCAGATCACTTTTCAGAATTCTCCATTCCCATTCTGTAATAGACACAGGATTGAAAAGCATACAGTTTTACAAAGTGATAGAATTAGTGAAGGTCCCTAATCAGTACATGTTTTAATTGTGGTAATCACAATTGTAGTAATCAGAATACAGTTGCAGCTTATGTGCCAGGAGGTTTTCAGCCAGCCTGCATGATCCAGAGCTCACTGAAGTTAATGGACATTCTGTCATTGCACTTTCTGAATGTTGGATTTGGTCAGCAATGTGCCAAGTCCAAATAAAAATGGAAAAAAAAAATCATGACACATTATGAACTTTGTTTAATTTCTTTCAAACTTTTATGAAAAATAACCCTGTTAACAAAATAAAAAAAAATAAAATAAGACATGCAAAATTCCAAATCAGTTGTAATGGAATGAGAGAGGAAGAGAGGAAAATATAAATTACGTCTTTTAAAGACAAATTATTTACTTATGGAGAGACTACACTTAATCAACTGCTGTTAGAAAAATTGCCTGAGTTAATAGCTCATTGACATCCTCAAAAATATCCTCTCTACTTAGTTAAACAACAGACTATGGACTATTTGTTATTTGTCTTACTTAAGATTTATTTTT
>VXAL01006634.1:351660-387515 GCA_013399475.1 Chauna torquata | reverse complement strand
TGGTCATCTGCCTCGCTCCTGGGCCCTTCCCTGTACTTGGCTCCAGGGCTGGGTGCTTTCCCCTTTCCCACCTCTATAGTTTGTCTCTCCTATGGCGTGTCTGGCTTTGGCCTACTGTCCAGTCCTGAGAGCCCTTGTGGTATTTGTCCTTTGCTTTTTGTTTTTATATATATATATATTTTTTTTTCTATAATTTGCTTTCTTTATGATCATTTTCTCCTTCAGATTCCTGGAATTCATGTAAACGATTCACACTGGCCTCCCTCCATGTTCGTTATTATGTCCTTTGAGTTTGTGCCCCTAGCTTGTGCCCTGGTGCATCTTTTGAGTTAACCGATATGATAAGAGAAGCCGTGCTCCAGCAGCTTTTCCCTTAATTGAGATAATGTAGAGTAATCCTGTGTATGATATGCACCTCTCTCCTGTAATGAAGCAGCTGTGACCCCTGCCCACGTGCGAAAGAAGTGTATGTCTGCAGTGGTTCAACAGTCAGGAAGGAGAGGGTTACTGCCCGCTCACGGAGCGGTGCTTGTACCTGCACCCGCTTCAGCTCGGTGGCTGCTGTGGCTCCGTCGAGCCCCTTCACCCACCGGCTAGTCTGATGGTTGTGTGGGCAGGGAAGAACTTAATTGATAAGTCAAAACTTGAGACCTAAGTACTTAAAAAAAAATTATCAGTTGTCTAACTCAAGATCATTTTTATATGCAAAACAATAATTAAATCGGTGGCTGCCAAGGAGAGGGTTACCAGTCCTGAGAGAGATAACTGGGCTCTGATATAGGTGTTTCTAGAGAATTGTTCAGGAGGTGCTGCTGTGACTCCAGGCACCAGTAGCCTGTTCCATATTTAAAGTGGTTTTAGTCCTAAAGTTTTATCGCAAGGCGTGTCACTTCATTGTATGAGAACCTTCATTCGTGAAGGTACAAGATCACAAGAAACTCTAAAGCATAGCTTCAGAAAACCCTCACGGTTTGTGTGCTGTGGAGAAAAAAAAGTGGAGAAAAGTGTGGTGCTAGGTAACCAGAAAGGCTACCGGGAGAGTTGTCGTCCTCAGTCTTTCTCTCCCCCCTCCACCCAACCCCCTTCTCTGGCCACCCTCCATCTTTCTGTTTTGGAAGCCTAGTTTCTAACATCATCAATACTGCACATGCCGCCTTTTATTTTTTAAAAGAAAACAAAAACCAAAACAAAAACTGAAGCTTAAGTCCCTGCAGGCACTAGATCCGAGCATGTTTGTAGGTGTGGTGGTCTGGTGGTGGCGTTGTCTGTGCTCTCAGCAGCACAGAGAGCACAAAAGACTGACGTCCGCGGGATTGCCAAGCAGGAATCCTTTCACCTAGCTGATAGTAAATGTTTCAGGTTATGCTTACCTGTGCTATATATCAACATTCATGTACTCTTGTATTGTATTTCTCACTTTCATGAGCACTTAAAATGAATGCTGAACTTCCTTTACAGTCAGCATGAAAATGCTGAACAAGATCTGGGAAGCAAGACTACTAGTGGCTTACAAAGGACAGTGTCATCGGAATCAACAGACTCAGGTATGGTGTTCTCGGTTAATAAATAATGAGTCGGGAATGAAGAGTACTGTGTCTTTCCTCGGCTTCCAGGTTTTGGATACAGGACTAATGCTGCCTGCCTGCAATCCCTGTAGCCACTTCTCATCCTTAGGGTCACGAAAAGGGAGGCAGGCACGTCTCCATCTTCCGGCTTCTGCAGTCCATGTTTTGGGTTGTGTTTTCTTTTAAATGTCCTGGAGTGTGCTAGAAGTAGAGCTAGCATGAAGAAAAACTCGTTCTGGCTCAGAGAGGGACTCTGACAGAGAGAGCTTTTCTTTCTTTTTTTTTTCTGTAGGATGACTGTTAAGACGTGGCCGCTGACCTGTCTTGCTTTGTACTCCAGCATGATCTGGAGAGACAAACTCCAGATTATCAGTACCGTTTTCTGATTGCCTTGATGTTCTGCTCTGTGCATGGTAGTAGGTCAACACCTTATCATGAGTGGATCAGCCTTTCTTGCAGCAGAGATGGCTGAAGATGACTACTGCTCGAGATAGCCCAAGATAGGCTTCCCTAGTGAATTAGAGCCCCACTGTTCTCTAGTCTGCGGTGTCTTGCAGATATTGGCTTGTGAGTGTTTATAGTTGCATATTGGGGTTGTGGTCTGGAAAACTGAGAGATAGCGTTTCATTATTCATTGTTAGGATCCAGCACATATCTGCATTCAGCTCTGAATGGGACTGATGTGAGTTTCTACCCTTTGGAGGGTAATAACTTTAAAAGCAAGTTGTTGTGTGGTTTCTCTCTTTATACCCAGACTGTGCTAACCTGCTCTGCACACTTGAATCAAGGCTGTTGAGCAGGGTTTCTTTTGTGGCTTGGGTTTTGCTTGTGGCTTTTTGCGTATGTAAGCTGATTGTTTATCTTGAAGTTTGAAGAGCTGCATTTTAGTACTGATAGTTGTCCAGAAGTATTTTTTTTTTCCAGATGAGAGAGCTTATTTCATTTTCACCGATTAAAACACTGTTACTTCGTAACTTGTAGAATCGGGGAAGCTTCTCGTACTTCATTGGTCCAGCCCAATGATGGAAATCAGTGTTTCCACCTGAGTTCATGGACCAGTTTGTTTGTGCATGGTCTTTCTTCCTCAAAGGAACCACTAAAAAGCGAGTACAGCTGGCAAGCCACAGGGGGAGAGAAGAGGTGTAGCCAGCTTAGTTATTCTACTTTCTTCTTGGCTTTTTTTTAATTGTCTCCAAAGCAGGTCTCAAGTGTTTACAGAATACTTGTGAGTAAGGTTTCTGCTGTGCTGAGACCACTACCTGTCATGTTAGTCAGGTTAATTCTTTGTAGTTGTTGCTACTTCAGGGACCGTGATCTAAACGAACAAGTCTTGCCATGATCGTACAGAGTGTATTCTGGTAAGCTGTTGGCCTGTCACTAGGGCTTGTGAATACTACCATAACACAGAAACTCCTTGAGGATCTGTGTTTAAGTAGGTTTCATATTTGACTGTACTTAGAAGATGCTGTGTAGCTGTAGTGTTCTGCTTGTTTTTTTTTTTTTTTGCTTATGGAGTGCTTGCTTTCATTTCCAGTACACTAGTGTGCGTTAAGAAGGGCCTTTTGACTACTCTTTTTTTTTCTAACTGAGGTGTAACTGAAAACATGGCTTAAAAAACCCTGAAGGACTAAACAGTTTATTAAGAGGTATGTGAGAGAAGAAGCCAAGAGTATTCCGTATGAGGTGGTAGCACTGCCCAATAAGACCTTCTTATATAAGGCAGGGCTAGGGATGCTTTTTTTTACTTACACCTGTTTTCCCCAAGCACTAACTCGATTTTCTGTGGTCAAAAGCAGCAGGACAGAGTATCTTGAACTGTTGTTTACTTATCCAGTGAGATGAGGCTGCAGACAACTTCCTGCATCAATTTACTGTCTGAGCTCAGGGCCTTTCTGAGAAAATCTATAGCAGTGCCCAACACTTTGCATTTCCTGAGGTGCTAAGACACAGCTCGGTAGAAAACACTGTCTGTCTTCTGCAGGTTGCGCTTTGGATTCGCCTGGTCCTCCGACCCCCAATGACATCATGGAGGAAACGTAAGCAACCGTGTGCTAAACGTGACTTCGAGTATTTCATGCTGCGCTGTTAACAAATGTAGGCTAATGAGAGGCTTAGCGTGGTTTTTCCTTTGCTGGAATGTGTGCAGTGGGCTCTTCTCTCTTAAACTTCTAGAAGTGTGTGCTTTCGTGCTCTGCAGGGCAGATGCTAGGCTTGCTGTCGTGTCTGTGTCCCAGAGTACTTGTAAGTCAGGTCTGAGTTGGTGTTGTACCAGCCAGACTGTTTGCATGTGGCACTGGCACCTTACCAGGAGTCTGAGGCTGCAAGTTGCGTGTAAGTTGCAGTTTTCACTTAACGCATATACAAGCAGAAATTATAGTTTGATACCAAGCAGTTGCTTTTAGCTTTGAATTTGAGTCTCTCAATTAGATTAAAAAAAAAAAAAAAATCCTAATCTTTTATCCTTAGGGATAGGGGACAGATGCCTTTTGTCCCTGACTTACCAAGCTTTTTTCCCTTTGTCTTGACAAGAAGCTAGATTAATGCTGAAAGGAGTTTGAGGAAAGGGGGGAGAGCAGGATTCCAGCTAGTGCTTTGAAAACTAGGATGGGATAAGCTGGCTATAAATACCTTTTGAGAAAGACAAAGTGTCATCAAAAAGCATGTTGGCTTCTGTTTAGCATAACACTCTGTGACTTAAATACAGGGTTGACTTTCAGTGTACTATCCTTTGTTAACTGTGGGGCATCTCACTTTTAGGTTTGAGAAAGCAATTCTTGAATCTAGCAGACTGAAGTAAGTATATTTCTGTTTTAATTTCATCAGTGACTGTTCTGGATTTGCCTCTAGTTTATAGTTCTGTTGAAAAAGTGAGTTTACTCATTACTGTCTTTCAAAAGAAAATGTTAAAATAAATATTGGTTCTTTTTCATTGTAGCATTCGACTGCCTCTCAGAAGAATACATTCACTGCCAGTAAGTAAGGGTGGTATTGATCTTCTGTAAATGTTTAAGGATTTAGTGTGTTAAGTGTTTTTAGTAGGGTACATCTCACAACTTGTTAACTTAGCAGCTTCAAGAACAGCTGCTGTGGTACTTGATTGAAAACTGTCAAAATTACAGCGTGTGAAATGAAACGTTGTCCACATGTCGATGTAAAGTTTCGATGATGTTGCTTTGTCACTAATGCAGCTGAAGCACTGCATTTGGTACCTGTATGAGATGTCTGCATAAGAATCCTGCGTATAAGCTGCCACAATTCATAGCTGAAGATGTTATAGTCTTATTAACCCCTCTTTTGCTTAAAATGTACTTGTGCTAAGGCTATCGCACAATACTGAACTGGCACTTTTGTCTGGATTTTGTAGCAAAGGCTCCTGGGATCCAGTCCTGCTCTGAAGAGAAACCATTCAGATTCTCTGGATTGTGATGCTTTTCAACTATTAGAGCAAAATGAAAATAAGGAGAATGTAAGTATTGCGTTCTGTATCCTGAGATGATATACTGTAAGAGGTGATAGCAAGGAAACTGAATTAGCACACCCCTTCCACAGCAGGTGTGGTGGAAGAGGCTTCGATTACTGCCTGCCAGGCTACGGTGCAGACATGACAAAGTTTTGCGTAGCTTATCTTGGGGAAACTTGCAGTGAGCAGTACTGATTATAGTGACTGCAAACTGATCACAGGTTAATAAAAATTTGGAAGGCTTTGATTGTGCACCTTCCTTGATGCTATAGGACCTGACTCCTTTTGGTCTGTGGCAATGCAAAGCATTTTCGTAGTGCTGTCTTTAGATTAGCTACGAGGGGTGCCTCCAGAAGGCTGCATAGATCACCATATCTTTTTTCACTGCTGATATGGGGAACACTGGTTCCTCAGCAGCACAAATGTTCTTTTACCTACTTGGCCTGTAAGGCCTTGCTGCTGGAAGTGCCATCGGCAGGACTCCAACAGGTCTCTGCAGAAAAGCAGTGCTCAGAGCAAGTGCCTGTCACCCAGCAACAAATGTAATTGTGTTGACTGAGCTACAGCCTTGGCTGCCTTAAAAATGATTTCTTTTGCAGAGAAGTTGACTGACAAAAGAAATTAAAAAAAAAAAAACAAAAACCAAAAAACCTTAGGCCTGCAGATGATAACAAGACGATGAAAGCTTGTTTATGTTAAATGAATCACTATTGTAACATCCTTACTTTGAAAACATTTGCACTTGGACTATTCCTGTTGGCAGCAGGAAACTTACACTCAAAAGGTCAGGTAGTTTAAAGAATGAAAAAGATACAATGATCCTAGCAACTTACACAGTTTGTTATTTTGGTAAAATGATGATTATTATTTTTTTTAATTCAGGAATCATTTGAGTTTAAGAAGCCAACCAAACCAGCTTCTCGTAGTTCTGTGTCTGTCAATTCCTGTGATGGAAAAGATGTTCTTGGACAAAGGCAGAATTCAGCCCCAGCTCAGGGAGTAAGTACAGTGGTGTTCTTGGCAACTAATTCCCACCTAATCCTCTGCATGCCTACTGTTTGGGAGGAGAAAACATTGCATTATGGTTCTAAGTGCTGTTAATCATCATTATTCATGTGCCAAATAGGAAAGCTCATCTATCTGTCTGATGAGAAAGCCCCTTGTGTTTGGCTCATGAGATGGATTGTTCTGCAGTCTGTGAAAGATTAGTCAATACAGAGCTGAGGTTATGCTGCAGTAAGTCAAGTGAGTGCGGACATCAATGCAGAATAGATGAAGTCAGTTTGTAATTGTTTCCGTTATCAATAAAGTGGATGTTTATATTGATGCAGATGCATTTGGAACAATGAAGCCAACTGCATCTTACATCCAAATATGACATGCAGAAAAAAAATTACTTCATGTTCTACCGAGAGCGGGGGTAAACATGATGGATCCTTGCACACAAACAGAGCTGGGAGGCTAAGTCTTCAGTCCTTGAATCTGGTAGTCCTTCACCCTGCCTAGTACTCCTGATCTTGTGCTTAGGAACTGCAGAGTTAATATTACGTCCTGTTCCTGTGACGCCACCTATTTCTCTCCTTTGCGTCTTCACTGAATAGCTTCTTCAAAGAAGAGGATTATTGCTTAACCAGGCTAATGAAGCGCTCTGCTGTTGTAGGGATCAAATAAAGTACTGGAACTCAGTTTGGGGTTTGCTCAAGTCAGTGTGTTCAAAGTGCTGGGATAACCACCATCTTTTCTGTTGTTCAGTGAGCGGCATGGCATCATCTCTGTTTGCAGCATCCTGCTGTAAAGAGAGAGAGTTGTCGTTAAAACTAAATATTTTGTCTCAGTTTCCCACTCATGAAATACCCATGGGTGAACTGGAAAACTACAGGCCAACTTTCCTGCAGCAGTCTTCTCTAACTTCCTCTGAAAGCGAAGATGATGATGGATTCCTAGAGCTCTTAGATGAGCAAGATTTGAAGGTATGTACAAAGGACATATGATATACAGAGCTGATTTTGCCTAATGTTAATAGTCTGCCAACAATATGTCTGCAGCACACGTTTGTTCTAGTAGAAGTCAGTGTGGTAAGTCAAACTGCAAAAAGCTAGATATTAGGGATTCCTGAAAGATTATCATCTTTTGCAAGTTTTCTGTTTCAGTGTCTCTGCTGTTTATGTGCTGTTTCCTAGTGCAGCAATGGGGTTTGCTTGGTGTGTAAACAGCAGTTAGTTTAAGAGAGAGTGCTGCTGTTCCTATTGGTAGTTGAATTGCATTACTAGAGAGAATTATTTGAATAGTTGGTATTTTCTTTAGAAACTTGTTGAAAGAGCTAGAGGTAATATTTGCTTTCAAGCCACTTACATAGAAGACTGTTTCTAACTGAACTTGATACGCTTAAAGCTTTGGAAGAGCATCATGGTTAATCAATGAATGAGTTGATATAACTTACCTTCTCCAATGTTCTGTTATTTTATTGAGTATTGGACTAGTAATTGAGTTGAATTCCTAAAACTGCTCTGGCAGCTGAGTTCAACTGGAATGTTTGCTCAAGCTGTGCAAGAGCCTTAGATATTTACAGTGTCTGTCCATGGTGAAATAGATGAGAATGAACTTTCGTTTCCCAGAATGATGAGGAGATGCCATCTGATGTGGCAAGTCTCTGGACTGCACCGCTAGTCATGAGGAAGACAGACAGTCGGGTGAGTGTTCAAGCACAGCACAACAGAGCAGAGACGGGGACTTTGTTCTGGCAGCCGTTTTCACTCCTGGGACAAGTGATCACTCTCTCTCTGATCCTATATCCCTAATAACAAAACAAGATGCAGTATAAAACCCCTGTGCTATTCTGTTATTGCTAAAGCCTGATGCCTGGAAGATTGTGTCATTGTGAGAACAATGCTCATTGTATGCATATGTCCACATTAACTTTCTTTTTACGAAAACACTTCATAAGTGCAAGAAGATCTTGACTTCCCTTATCAGATACTTGTTGACATATCTTGAGTACATTCTTTGCAGGCTTACCTGGAATGTGCCTGTAGCTCAGCCTTCTGAATAGGCTGTGAGGAGAGTTCAGACTCCAGCAAAAGGCTCTTAGTCTGCCAGTAGATTGTCTGCTAATTGATAGAAAGCACTTCACCAGCCCATCACATTGTGCTCTAAGCTCACCCAGTCTGCACAGCAAGAAACAAGTGTTACTGGAAATGTAGGTCCCCAGTCGAGATGACCCTGTTCACATCCCGCTGTTGCTGTGCGGTGACAGTCTTACATAAGGCAAAACTTTTGATAGTCTGAAAGTCTGAGGCTTGCTTAACTTCTAATCTTAGTCTTTGCTAGACAACTTTAACTTCCCTCCTTGTAGGCCAAACGATGCCGGTTGTTTGGCTCTTCATCTCTGGCCAGTGGTGCAGGCAGAACCACCCAGAAAAGAATGGAGAGATCACAGGAAGAGAATTCTCCAGGGAAAAGCAAGAAGAGGAAAAGCCTGCCTGGAACACCGTCTGAAGACTCAATGGTTGGTGGCTTGGCCTTCAGTGTTGTGGCAGAGAATTAATCAGGAGAGGTCAAATATAGGTGTCTAGTTTATGAAGGTTAATGAGAGAGCTTTTGCTGGGGAGTCACGGTTCAGGGTAGAGTTTTCTGTTACGCTCTGGGGAAAGGGTCTCCATGCTGTCAATGCTCAGCATTGATCTCTAACCTGTCTTCCTCTAGAATTTGAAAGTAGTAAGGACACAATCCTCTGCAGCAGAGATTGAAAGCATTTTGGACAGTGACCAGAGAGACCTTATTGGTGACTTCTCAAAGGTAATTAACTGATTTGTTTAATGGTCTCTTTTGGTAGAGATGTCTCGAACCAGCACAAGCAAAGCACTTCTCTTCTTCAACAGCAGAGATTTGAATTACTATTATAGGTCAGACGTGAAGTGATTCATTCTTCTTCAAAAAGATCTGCAAAATCCCTTCAATATAGGAGCCAAAGAAAAACTGTGTCCCTGAATTTTAGAGTTCTTACTTTTAACTGTTAAGCTTTGCTGAAGAGATTCTTGTCAATAAAGCATTTGTGTTATGAAGTTAACTGCTGTACTACCAAGTATGTGGTTCACACTTGGAATTTTCTCCATTAAATGCTGTCTGTTTTGTAGGGTTATTTGTTCCACACTGTTGATGGGAAGCATCAAGATTTAAAATACATTGACTCAGAAATGGTATGTGTTCCAGAGACAGTAAGGCAAATTCTTCATTTAAAAAAAAAATAAAAAAATCTGAAAACAACTAAACTGTTTTTTTTTTTTTTTTTTCCCCTCTCTCCAGATTGTGTCTGTGCTGACTGGGAAATTTGCAAGCTTCATCAAGGAATGTGTGATAATAGATTGTAGATACCCGTATGAGTATGAAGGAGGACACATTAAGGTATGTTGATGACCCTGTAAGAGCAATGTAGAGTTGTCTGAAGCTGCCCCTAGGGCAAACCGGGGCCACTTGGCACCATGTGGGGCTCTTCTTTACTAGGAGTGTCCTACCCACATGGCCTTAGCTTATAGCTGAGATGCCCAGGTACCCCAGTGCGGTCTGGGATCTCATTACACCTGCGCAATGCGTGGATCGCAGGACACTGAGCACTTACTTGGTTCATGAAGTGACTGCCCTCTGAGGAGGGAACTATTCCCTTTCCTTAAGCAGAGGAGGTGGCCTGTGTAGCAAGCAGGGAAATGGTTCCACAGGAGGATGCAAAACACTCGGCGTCTAGCATCCTGACATCCAGGGAAGCTATGATTAGAATATTAAAACTTCATTGAAACCATAAACTTCAACTACAGAACAAGTGGCTGTGGAAAGCATACTTGTTCTTGGAGTTTGCTCGGGTAAGCTGGCTGGCCTTCTCAAATGCAGTGAGACGGGAAGTGAAATTCGGCTAGCCACAGCCTCCAGCTGTTGAAACGGCCATCTGAGGCTGGTCGCAGTCACCTGGGGCAGCATAAGAACATTTTCTGCTTGGTTTTTGTAATGTTCTGCGTGGGTCTGCATTGGTTCCCGATGCCAGAGCTCCTTTAGGAAACTAAGATGAGGAGAGAGCTCACAAGGAAGTAGGACAGGTCTGCTGTTCTCCTCTTACTGTGTGCTTGGGCATGACTCTGCCTTTACAGGGTGCTGTTAATCTACACATGGAAGAGGATGTGGAAGACTTCTTGCTTAAGAAGCCAATCCTGCCATCAGAGAACAAACGAGTGATCATAGTGTTCCACTGCGAGTTTTCTTCAGAGCGGGGTCCTCGGATGTGAGTTATCCCACAAACCCCTAGATACAAACTTCCTGCTGTGCCAGTCAAGAGCAAAGCTTTCAGGGAGGCACCAGTTACTGCTCTGGCATGCTACTTAATATGCGGTTTATCACAAGTAAATATTGCTGGCGCGCTGGAATACTTAGAAGTAGAAAGTGAAATCCAATTAGCCTCAACTTTGCAGCGAGTGTGGCTTGCCAGCGTGTTCCTAACAGGCAGCAGCTTGCTACCGCAACCCAGGGAATGGGAGGCTGCGGGGGAGAGCTGTCTTCGCGCGTTATTTGTGGAATGCAAGACTTAATGCAGGATTTCTTCCTGCTGCAGGTGCCGGTTTGTGAGAGAGCGGGACAGGCTGGGTAACGAATACCCCAACCTCCATTACCCAGAACTGTATGTCCTGAAGGGGGGTTACAGGGATTTCTTCTTAAGATGCCGTGTAAGTAGCACTCTCTTAAATTCAACCCTTCTGCTTTCACACTCGGAAGAGAAGAGAGGATAAATACCCATGTCTCAAATCCAACTTCTTCTTGGAGCAGAGTATTCTTCCTGGGGTAGCTTTTTCTGCTCTGTTCAGTGCTCTTCAGGGTACTGAGAGCAGTTGAAATTTGGCAGTGATGTTGCCTGTATTTCTCTAAGCCAATTCCATACCTTACAGCTGTCTTGCTGCCATAGCTGAAATGTTTTTCCACTTGTCTCTAGAGTAAAATATAAAATTTGTTTTCTGCCTTTTTATAAGAACCAGGAGTTCAAAGTGTCATTCAGAGAAGGAATTTAAGACTGTTTTGCCCGCAAGGACTAGGAGAGAAGAGAGGCCTGACAGTAATTGCCTATGACAAATGGAAACCTCAAGTCTTACACTATACTAAAAAAGCAAAATTGAAAAACTCGGGCTTTGAGCTTTCAACCTCTAATTCAGAAAAGGAGACTAATGAAAGGCCAGCAGCTCTTCCCAGCACCGATGATGGTGTTTCTCATATTGCTTGGTTTCTGCTGCTTCAGCACTTCAGTCGCTGTATGCTATTTCTCCCTGTTCTGGCACAGACTAGACTATGGCCTGACTGTCACTTTAGTCCCTCTCCGGGCCTCGCACTTAAGAGCATCTCATAGATTACCTTCCTGTTCTGAGACTTTTGCCATGCTTTCAAACCGATGTGAGAGATTTGGCCTTTCTGCAGCCCGGGTGCTTGCAGCTGGCAGGGCAGCGCTGCGTGCTGGTCCCCACATCTGCCCATGTACTGTTTCCCAGTGGGATGTTGGGTCTTGTGGCGTTTGGGCCTGCTCAGGGTTGCTGGCGTTCACAGCAGTGAGTGCTGCTGTGTTTTTTGGCTCTCCCGCAATCTGCAGGCTCCCGTGTGGCAGTGGATGCCCTGGGGGTTGTTTCTGGCCCCTTGGCTGTGCTCTCCCAAGATGGGAGGACCGAGGGCCTCAAGGTGGCAGCATGGAACAGCCGATGGCAGCATTTAATGCTCGGGCCTGTCTGAGCCAGGGGCTGGCCAGTCTGCAGGTGCAAGTATTTTTCAAATCCTTGTTATTTCAAGGTGAATGCTGGATAGACTTAGTTTGCTTGCGCTCTTGTGTTGATGTCTGCTGGAAAACTTGAGGTGAGAGCTCTGCGTACAGGGTTGAAAGTCCTTCATTTAATAGCTATCGCGTCTGAAGGAGCTGTAATCTGAATGTCACTTGGCTTTGTTTGTGAACGTCTGGTATGTGACTCCTGCTTGTGCTCCAGCTCAACGGGGGCTCTAGTTCTGTTTATTCTGGTGGCAGTTGTTTGAGTGGCTGCTGCCAGGCTCTGTTGGCGATGATCAGAGACCATCGCTCCTGTGACACATTAAAGTGAAACCAGCTTCTCTTTCCCCAGAGCTTCTGCGAGCCCCAGAGCTATCGCCCCATGCACCATGAGGACTTTAAAGAAGACTTGAAAAGATTTCGCACCAAAAGTCGAACCTGGGCTGGTGAGAGGAGCAAAAGGGAACTGTACAGTCGCTTGAAGAAACTCTAAGGGCTGAAATGATCAAGCAAAGACTGCACACTGCTGGGGGGGGGAAAGCTGTAGCGGGAGGGAAGCACGCCTGCTCCTTGCTGGTGGTTATCGGGTGCCAGCTCTCTCCTCATCTGTTGTCTTAATGGTAACACCGGCCACAGGCTTGAACCGAGCAACCCAGGTGCTGACTTGAAGCTGACTGTTCTGAATATTCTGGTTACGCTGCTTCATGGAAATGTCAGGCCAACGTGCCATCCACAAACTGTCCAACAGTTCCCCCCCAGGAGGGCTGGGAGGAGGTTGTCGTGTGCTGTGTACGTGGGGCTTGGCCTGGCATGTGGTATGAGCGGTGAGGATATTTTAGTGCCTGTTAGTTTTTAAATGCCTTATTTTATTTAAATACAGTCAAATGAAGCTAATACCACTGCAGTTGAATCATCTGGATTGTACTCAAACCTTGTTTCTGCTAAAGGGAGCCTGCTGTTGGGGGGCGGGCGGAGGTCTAATTCTTTTTCTCAGCTGCAGCTTTGATTGTGTTTTGGTAGCATAATGCATTGTGGTGACGCGCAATGGGAAATGGTTCTTTACAGCCAGGGCTTCCATGTCGCTGAACCCCCATGTTATGCTGTGGGGAAGCCTCTTGAAGAATATCTGAGAATTGCTTATTTTATATAGATATCATGTTCACCTCATTTACTTAATCTCAATTGCTTTATTTCATAGTAACTTGAATTTAGCTGCTGCTTTAGTTTTAAAGAAGTTGGTATTTCAAAGTAGGCATAATTTCTGGAACTGAAGTTAATTCAGAAATAGGCGGTCGTGGGTGATCCCAGAAACACCAGGTGGCAAAGCTGTTACCAGCGTTCTCAACAACAGCAGTTTGCTGCTGCTCCCTCCAAGGCTGTGTCTTATTGTCATGAATTGTGTCCAGAAGAGAGCCTGGCTGGGAGGATTCATGCTAATCCCTTCAGTGTGCCTATGTGAGGCTGCTCCTGCTGCTGTGGGTTTGACTTCAGCCAGCTCTCAGTGGCAAAGCCTCTCCTGCCAGGAGAGGCAGGAAATACAATTCATTCTGGAAGGAAGAAGAATTCCTCAGTCAGCGTTGTACCCTACAGCTGAGCCCTACAAATTGTCCACCTAAAGCAGGACGCATGGTTCCGTGGCATAGCAGTGTCCATACTAAAACCGCTTTGCTGCCGCTTCTTGTCGCGTAAGACCCGACTAAAGAACGTTGCAGGAGCTCAGTGACTTCAGCGTAAGGCCAGCCGCTTGCTGCAGCAGCGCTGTGGTCGCTGTAGCTCATCCTCCTGACAGGCAAGCACCCTGGTGAAACTTGCACCCCGCTCAGGGAGCGCAGTCTGGGAGCAGCCACGTGTCCTGGAAGCTCTCTGCTGTTACTTTAGCAGAAACCCACATTTTGCACAGCTTGGCTTGCTCTGTGCAAGCCAGTCTTGCATGCCGTNGTCCACCTAAAGCAGGACGCATGGTTCCGTGGCATAGCAGTGTCCATACTAAAACCGCTTTGCTGCCGCTTCTTGTCGCGTAAGACCCAACTAAAGAACGTTGCAGGAGCTCAGTGACTTCAGCGTAAGGCCAGCCGCTTGCTGCAGCAGCGCTGTGGTCGCTGTAGCTCATCCTCCTGACAGGCAAGCACCCTGGTGAAACTTGCACCCCGCTCAGGGAGCGCAGTCTGGGAGCAGCCACGTGTCCTGGAAGCTCTCTGCTGTTACTTTAGCAGAAACCCACATTTTGCACAGCTTGGCTTGCTCTGTGCAAGCCAGTCTTGCATGCCGTTGTATTTGTGTCAAAAAAAAAAATACCAAAATGGAGGTGTCTTATGTGGAGTTTTAACGTGACTTTTTAAAACTTTCTTAAAACCTGCTGTTAATCCTCTTGAGAGCAGAAAGGGTAGACTTTGAACTCTCTAACTTTATCATTTACAAAAAAAATAAAATAGAATTCTTTGAGAGAAGCCAGGAAAATCTGACGATCTTGAGGGGGGAGATGAAGCGATACATCAGAAATCACAGTGACCAGATTGCTCTTTGTAAGTGCTTGTCCCACATCTCGTGAGAGCTTTGGACTCGCAGAGGAAGCCAGTGAGGTGCCTGGGAGCCTGCGCTGTCGCGGTGGTCACGTGCTGCTACACCTGTCCCGCGACACAGGCAGCAACGTGATTAACCTCAACTGCTGTTTGGCAGAAGGTCCATTTTAAGTGGTAATAATCAGTTTAGCAATACAACTGTGGCACAAGCTGTTTCAGTGCAACTTTGTAAACAAATAGTCACTCCATGTGAAAGTTTAACTTGCTAGCCACATTCAAAAAAAAAAATAGTAGTTGGAGACTTGTGTGAGTGGTGACGTTCTTTTCTGCGGTTTCTGGAACAAAAGCATTAGAGCAATCTGTGGCTTTAGAGTTGCACTTTGTGCGAACGCCCCTACCTCAGCTCATTATCCCAAGCTTCCTGATATTCAGGAAATAAACTGTGGTGTGGGTGTTGCTGCTCTGATCTGACAGTAGCAGGAGGGGAGCTGCAGTGCTCACTCGAGCAAGGAGGTATGCTTCTGGCCCTGGTGGGATGGAAGTGCGGCCCCTCGCTTATACCCAGCCTTGTTCTTTGTGTGTGCTGCGCCGAGTCCTGTGGGTGGGAAGGAGAAAGCTGCGACGTGTGTGTTTCTAAACAGGACCTGTACTCTATCAGCCTGCAACTTAATAGACTACCACAGGCAAAGAGAATAAAGTACGTAAACTCCAGGCTTTGTCTGACTCCTTTTCCCTGGTGGAAGCGGTGGGGGAGAACTTGGTGGAACGCACAGCTCTTTGACGCAGGGCTTGAAAGAAACCCGTGTTGCCGATTGCTGTCTTGCCTTCTTTGCTCTGGGGTAGCAGCAGCTCTGGTGAAGAATAGCAGCCTGCTTTCCGGCATGCCCCTCGGAGCAAGGCTGGCTTTCTGGCCCCGCGGGCAGAGCTGCGCGTGGCCTTTGTGCACCCGTAGCTGGCAGAGGTGGGTGGGCATGAACTCGTCGCGGCCTCATGCAGGGCCTGGGACCCTGGCAGTGACGGACAGAGCGGGGAAAGCCCCGTTCAGCTCCTGTCTGGGCCGCTTCCAGGCTGCCAGAGACCTTTGATCATCCCAGTGACTTGGGCACGCCAAAGCTGCAGCCATCTGTATTTCAAAGCTCGTTTCCATCGTACTGTCTGCGCTGCAGAGTTGCAGCTCGGTTTTTGGATGAAGATCCTTGTTTGTGCTGGAGGCTTTCCCAGTGGAGCACCTGAGAGTGCTGCTTTGGAAAGGGTTTTGATGGCTTCAGCAGAAAGTGCAGGGCTGCAAAGCAGGTGGCCAACAACAGGGTCAGCATTAAAAGCTTCACTTAAAATACAGCAATGTGACTTCAAATCCACTGGAGGCTAAAGCAGAGAATGGGATGTTTGTTTTTTTTTTCTTCTTGCCTCCATCTGTCATCCTCAAAACTGATGTTGAAAGCAGCTTACAGCTTCATCAGCTTCTACCATGAGCTCCTGAATGCCACAAAGCTTAGTGTTTTCTTTCATATTGCTTTACCTTTTGTGGCCTAAAAGGAAACTCGTGCTATGTTTTACGTTGCAATGTTTGTGGCTCCTGCAAGCTGTGAAGGACCGGCTGCTGTGGATGTGCCAGCAGCTCATTCAAAGGCGGCCCGAGGGACCCAGAAAAGGGCTCGGATGTCCCTGCAGCGCTGCCTCCATACGGCTTTACAGCCACTGCTTTGTGAGGAGGGAAGAGGCATCTTTTAGCTACAGCTACCCTACTGGCCAGCTCCCTGGCCTGACAGCCTTTTACGTCTCTTACGCACCGTCTCTTCTTGCCTTTCTGGCTCCAGTATTTTCTTTACCCAGGAGGGCTTGCACTGTCTGTAATGTTTGACAAGCAAAGGTGCCCACACCAGGGGCTCGAGGAGTTACCTCGGCTGGCGGCAGGAGCAGGAAGTGTGCGACAACTGCCTGGTACCCAGCGTGGTGAAAAGGCAAAGCAGGATGCTCTGCAGGGGCCTGAGCGCGACTGGGTTGGCTTGAGGCAGAGGGGTTCAGGTGATCGGCTAAAATCCACCAGTAAACCAAAACGGCTCCTGCTAGTTCGCAAGTGGCCGAGCTGGAGGTGTTTGAGGGCAGCGGGTGGGAGAGCGATGGAGGGAGTCACCATGGTGGCCGCACCCCTCATTTGGAAGCCGAGGAAGGGAGACCACGCAGCACAGGCTGAGCCCCTGGCTCTAATCCTTCGCCCGTGATCCCAGCCCAGCTTTGTGCTGAGCAGGGAGCTGCAGCTGCGGGGCTCGTGGGACCCCCCCCACGGGACCAGGCAGATGCTGCAGGCGCTAACCCAGCATCTCCTGTGGGCACGCTCTGCTCCCCAGCGCTGATCCCCTCCTTTGCTTTCCCAGATGCCGGTGTCCCCCACTTCACAGGCAGGACGGGGAGGCACGAGGGCAGTAAGCAGGCAGTGTGCTTCTGCCTCTGCCTGGGTGCGTGCTGGGCAGAGGAAGAAACTCTTGGATGGACCTCAATGCGGTTACTTTTTTTTAAGGACATTCACATGGTTTTGCTGGGCAGCAGTTGCTTTGGTGAGAAAACCGTTGACTTCCCTTGGCAGTGGCTTTTAGTGGCAAGTGTGACTAAGATGTTCCCTGGAAAGCCAGTGTGTGGGCAGTGGTGCTGTGCAATTCCTGGAAACATTGGTGCCAGATTTGGCTGGGCTCCCTTTCGGGTTCCTTCGTACTGGAGCCGGGCAGCGGCTGCGTCATGACCCAGCGCCCCGCGAGCCCTCTCCTGCCTGGGGCCACCCCCCTGCGTCCTGCCCCACCTGCCTTCCCTTTGGTCCCGTGTGGCTCCAGCGGGACGTCCTGCCATCGCCCGGTCCCTTATCGAAAGCCCCAGGGTGTCCTGCGGTCCCTGCTCTGCTTTGGGCGCTGTTAAACCCAGTCACCGCTGCAGGGCAGAGCAGGAGCAGCGGGGATAAGCGGGACGGCTCTGCCTCGGTGCGAGGAGCAGAGGCCGCCAGCCAGGGTGGAGGGAGGCAGATCCTCGTCAGAGGTCACTGAATCCAGGCAGAGCTGGAAACGAAGCTAATCTGCTGTCAAGCCGAGCTTCAGCTGTGATGGAGAAAACTTCCCGAGCAGGTGCCAGCCCCTGGCCCAGCACCTCCTGGTGCTGCTACCCCGGCTCCATGTCCCCTGTGTCCCTTCGTGGCACGGCCAGGCTGGCACCCCCAGCGCCTGCCCTGGCTGCGGCCGTCCCATGCACTGCAGCTGGGCTGCAGCCCCCAGGCCAGGCAGCACAGGGGAGCAGGGCTCAGCCCCGTGGTGCTGCTCCCCCAGCACATTGCTCCAGAGCTATTCTGGAGGTGAGACCCCTCTGGCATCACCCAGGCCCTGGGGAGAGGTGGAAACACTCTGCTGTCACCTGCGCAGGCAGAGCCCCTGCTGCTGAAAGAGCCTCATCTGCTCCTGTGATGTGCAGGAGCATCCCTGTCCCCCGCCCCGGCTCCCTCCTGCACCCGCTGCGTAAGGACCATTCCCTCCGGGACATCACAGAGCCAAGAAGCCCCCCCCGGCCAGCAGGTTAGCCAAGATGATGGTGCTCCCATCCAGTTGGGAGCAACAAACCCTCTTTCTCCCGCCGCCCGGGGTATCATTGTGCCCAACAAGCTGCGGCGCTGCAAGCGTGGGTCGGGAACGACACCAGGGCTGCAGGGGCACAGCCGCAGGTGCTGCCGCCCGGCTCCTCCCTTCGCAGCAGCACCCACTGTGCCGGGGAAATTTGGTTTTGCTGCATCACAGCCGATGCTGAGGACACTCCTGGGAAGCACCGATGCCATGAGAGCTCTCGGTTATGTTTACCCTGTGCTGCTGGGGCACAGCATGAAGGCAGCGAGCAGGGGGCTGCACCGCCGAAGTCTTCCTCCTCCAAAATGTTTCCCACACCAGGTGCAGGCAGGAGAAAGGACGTCGCCGAGACCACCGCGGCTCAGCCGCTCGTGTCTTCCTTTGGGTTTTGTTTCTGCTTTTGCGGTCACAGCCTCTGCGGCCACAGACAGGGCATGCTGGCTCCAGGGCGGGTTTGCAGCTTTACAGCCGCGGAAGGCGCGGCCCCGTTTGTTGCTGTTGGATGAACTCTCCAGCGATGTTTGCTGGGGCTTAAGGCTTAAGCAAGGAGCCATAAAAAGGGAGACTAACATCAAAAGAGGAAAGTGGAAGGAGGCCAAGAGGAACGCGGCCAAGTTCTTCTTTCTGTTTCGCTCTGTGCGGGAAATCCCCCACACTGTGGGCTCTGGCGCATCCCCGCGCCAGGCGAGATGGCCCCGGCCCCGCACGGCGCTGCTTCCACGGAGAGGGCAGGGAACCGGGGGCTCGGGCAGGGGCCCCGTGGGCAGAGGCCGGGGAAGGTGCTCGCTTCCAGAACCAGGGAGGAACCATGCAGCACCTCGGGGATGGCTTTACCATTGCGTTTGTTGGGAAGGGAAGGTTGGTGTCTGCTGGGATGTGCACGCTGGTGGAGGAGCCCCATGGCCTGATCCTGGTTGTCTCCGCCAAGGGAATTAAGCAGGGTGGGGATGGAGACAGCAGCTACTTTGCGGCGACACGATTAGCACGTGCAAACACCACGCGGCGTTGCACAAGCCTCTTCAAACAGCTGCCGGGTGCCAGGGGAAGGGGCAAGCCTGGCTCTGCACAAACTGGGCTCGGCGTTGCGCGGCGCTCCCTGGGGAGCTGCAGCCCCTCGCTGCGGGGCTGTCTCCTGGGCGCAGGGCTCTGCTCCGGCCGCGGGGAGCGCAGGGGCAGGAGCTGTGCCCACGCAGGGCCCTGGCTCCGGCCACCACCCGCTGCAGCCCTCCCCACACAGACTGAACGGCAGAGCGGTGCGGCAGGGTACAGCGGTGCGATGAAGGATTCAAATCATCACCTATTCAACCAGCGCGGCACGCAGTGAACCCCTGTGCGCACGGGAACTCTCCGGGCATCACTGCGGTCCCGGGAGATGCAGGGTCTGCCTATGCAGGGTGCACTGCAAGTGCATTTGGGGCTGCGTGCGGGGCTTTCCTGGGTGCAAAGTCCGTGCTTTGCGTGCAGAGAGGCTGCGCTGGGGCCTGGCTGTTCCCTTGTTGCTGCAGGAGGACGAGCGGTGCCCAAAGTCCCCACGGGTGCGACCAGTCACATCCCTGCCGGTCCCGCAGACCTGTGTCCCACCCAGCGGCTCCTCTCCCCTCCACCAAATGTGCTTGAGCTCGGGTGAGAAGTCCGAAAGTTACGGTGCCAGGGTAGAGCTGCACGCACCGCACTGCGCAGCCCCGCTGCCCTGGGAAACCCGGCCAGTGAGCCAGCAGGGCTGGGAAGGCAGCGCCAGCTCCCACCTCAGTCCGAGTGGGAGCCGCACCAAAGGGAGCCCTTCGGCATCAGATGCCACCGACTGTCACCCAGCACGGCTCTTGCCAACCCGAAGACACCGTTCTGGGCAGCACAGAGGCGTTGTGCCCCCAAGATGCTCTTCCTCCAAAGGTGGTCCCAGCGCTGCTGAAACATAGAAGCCAAGCCTGGAAACTCGCCCTCTCCTGCAGCCTGGAGGACCCCCGAGCTCACAAGCATTGCTGACGATGATGATCTTTTAACGGGAAGCAGCGCAGCCTCTGCAGCCGGTGCAAGAAAGCCTGGCTGTCTGGAGGACAGCATTAGCTCAGCAGAAACTCTTCACCTAAGCATAGCTCCGCACTGCTCACATCCCGAAGATGCTCAGAGGGGGTGAGAGGCTGAGGCCCTGCTCCAGGCATCGGCATCCGGCCCAATGCAACGTGCCGGTCCTGGAGAGCAGAGCTTGGACGGACGGTGGACGTCCCCTCCTCCCCGCCGCGCCAGCTCTGGCACGGTCAGCATCGCCGTTTCCCACCGCGGCGCCAGCCCCCAGGCCCCTCAGCCTGCTGGTTGGCTTCCGCGCTGCCTCCCAAGCCCGCTGCGCGGTGGTCAGACCAAGGCATGCCTGATGCAAAGCTGCCCGTCCCTTCCGAGGGAGGACTCTGCCTGCGCCGCCGCTGTGTCTCCAGTTACACAAACATCCACAGCCAGCAGAAGAGCCCGCGGTAACTTAGCCTGAGCCGCAGGATTATTTTTGGAAACTTGGCAAAAGTGGGGAGCTCACATCAAGCTGGCGTCTCCCCTTGCTGTCCCCCAGCTGCACCGTGCTGGGGGCGAGCACAAGCGCTCGACACGACGGCCTTGGCAGGGCTGGGGAGGCTTCTGGCGAAGTGGTGAGGGCACGGCCAGCGTCCCCTTCCTCGTCTCTCACCAGGCTGCCCCGAGCCAGTGGGGTTGGGTACAGTGTCAGGGAGGGGACACCGGGAGCCCTTCTCCCGCTTCACATCCCGGCTCTTGGCGGCTCTGTCCTCACTTCTGTCCTCTCGTCGGGAGCCAGCAGGACCCGCTCGTCCCTTGGCCAGGAAGGAGAGATCGCCGGGGCAGAGCCATCATTTGCAGCTCCACCTGCTTAAACGACTGCCCAAAGTCACTCTCTGATGAGCAGCAGCAGCGTTGCTGGAGATCATGGCTTGGTCGTGCTCCAGGAGGTACGTGCGCGTGCACACGCGCCGTGGCTGCACACAGATGTCTGCTGGAGCCTGCTGAGGCCGTTCCACGTGCCCCTGGTCCAGCTGCTCGCAGCTGAGCCTCCAGCGGGCTGCGGCGCTGCTGGGACCCCCACAAGCTGGCTCTTGGTGAGAGCCGTGACAGCAGCAAGCCCCTGTCCTGGGGGCAGCGAGTGGGGCAGCCCTGTTCCAGGGGGATTTCACCCCAAACTCACAGCAGGCACGATCATGTCCGTCATTTCAACCCCTTTTGTATGTGGACAAGCCCCACGGTGGGTCTGAAGCGGAGAAGGGGCACTCCCAGCTCCAGGCGCAGCAGCTCTGCCGGGCAGCAGGAGCTGCAACACCAGCTCGGAAAGGGGACAGCAGGAGCAGGGCATGGTCTTAGACTGTGGCAGCTGTTTGCAGAACGAACGTGTGTCTGTGGCCTAGGAGACCGTCTCTGCCTGGATAGCTGACAGGGGGAATAAAGACATTCAGACCGCGGCGACAAAGGCACGATTGTTATTCCCGCGTTATGGACGGGCTTCAAAGCGGCGAGTGGCCGTCGCGCACAGGGACTGCGGCAGAGCCGGCGAGTCCTGGAGGGCCCTCGTGCTGTTGTTGCACACTGCTAAACAGCAGCTGGAGCTCATGGAAAACAACTCCCCACCGCCCCGCTTAACACCGGGAAATTCCTGGCAGCTGGGACCTGATCCCGAGCACGGAGGCTGGCAGCGCCCACGCTGGCAGCGGGGACGTGGGGAGGCAGAGAGCAGCCCCGCAGCTGCCGAGAGAGGCTGGTTTCAGGGGGATCTGCCCAAGAGGTGCAGGGTTTGGCTCATGGGGTGCTGGGCTCAGAAGAGAAACAACTAGCAGCGCCTTGCAGGAAAATGCTCTGGGAATTTCCGCGTGGGCTTTGCTGGATGCCAGCAGACCCACTGACCCCGGGTGGTGCCGCCGCTCAGGTCCCGTGAGATGGGGAGAAGCCCGATGTAAGCCGGTGCCGTGTCCGCCGTGCTCCCCGTCTTCATCGCTGGTTGGCTGTGCGAGCCCGAAGCCTGGCGCTGTGCCTGGGACAGGGGCAGGGGCAGGGGCAGGGGCAGGGGCAGGTAGGTGCTCGGGTCTGCCCGTTGCTCGATCTCGGCAGCCCGCGGGACACTCGTGCTGAGATGGGCCGGGGCCACACACGGGCTGCACGCGGCTCTGCCACCACACGCCCTGGGCATCGCCGCATCGCGGTCTGGATGCACCCCGGCACTTAGGTGAGGCATCGAGCCCCAGGCTCTCGATCAGCTTCTCAGCTGTGTTTCATCCACCTCCTCGCACACAGCTCTGTTGAGCTCGCATTGCTTCTGCCCGACGGAGCATCCTTCCACCAGCCCAGCCTGTGCTCCGGGCCCAGCAGGGACCCGGCGCTGTTCTGAGCACGGCTGAATTCTGCGCAGGGCTGAGTAAGGCAGGGACTTGATGACTTGCAGGTGGACTCGGTGATCTTAGAGGTCTTTTCCAACCTAAGAGATTCTTTGGTTCTATGACTTTGCAACAACCCAGACGCCTCACATCCCTGAAGCATGAGCTGGACTCGGAGCCAGATGCTCTTGTGATGCCCTTCTTGTGCTTTTCTTCCCCAGGCGGATGCATGAGACCCCTTTGTCAGAAGCGTGTTTGCATGGAGCCGAGAGCAGCGAGCCTGGATTTGAGCCTGAGCCCTGGCCCAGGGCTGCTCTGCGGCAGAGGCAGCGCTCGCAGGCACCGGCAGCTGCGGGCAGCGGAAGCGCTGGCTGCTACCTGCATCCACGCCCTCACGTGTGTTACTGGGGACGCAAGAAGAAAGCCTGAGAAAAAGAAAAAAACATTAGGTTCAGAGGGGCCTTTAAAGAAGCTTCCTCCCCCATCTCTGCGGCGATGCGCTCGCACTCTGCTTCTGGCTAAAACTGATTAGGAGCTTCTGTGCTTTGCTGAATGCCTTTGAAGGCAACGTTGGGGTTCAGATGCCTGCTTTTCCTCCTGGGAGAGACAAGGAGATCCCTGCACAGTAAGCCAGGCGATCTCTCCTCCCTCACCATAGGACAGCTGAAATAGATGTTTCTTCCTCTAGAACGATGTTGCTATTGACAAAAGTATGCAGACACCCACCCACTCATAAATAACTCAGTTATTTCCAAACAAAGCTGGTCTCTGCCATAATTTCCTGCAGTTCCCTGTGGAATCGAGCTGTCTCTGCTGCAGCGAGCGCCACTCTGCGCTCCAGGCGGACCGGCAGCTCCCCATGCAGCCGGCTCACCCGGGTTTCAGTTGAGTCACGGTATCAGGTTGCTCGAAGCATCCATTGCAAGACATTTTAATCAGCCTGGGAGGAGAAGCTGCTCCAGTTCGAAAGAACAAAACACTGCAGCCCTTCGTGGCTCAGCCGCGTACACGGACTTTCAGTACATAGCACTGGCAGGAGCCTGGGAGACACGGAGAATTGCCGGGTTCTCTCCCGGCCATCACCGATGCCCTGGGGTCCTTTCCTCTTTAAAACCAAACTTCCAGTGAGGAGAATTCCAGTCTCAAACAGCAGCAGCCCAGATTTGTACAAATGGCAGCACTCATCATCCTGCACGTTTTTTACCTGCCCGGCTGGACCAACTGGGCAAGAGGCTGCTTTCCAGCAGAGCCCGAGCCTTGCCTCCCACGGGTGTGGGATGCTCAAGGTGGGGACAAGAGACGCTGGCATAAAAGCATTTACGGCAACTCGGGTTCTGGCAGCACCTTGAATTCCTCCTGCCAGCCCTTGCTGTTTCTTCAGGTGCCTGCCGCGCCGAGCCGTGCCAGCGGGGAGCGCGACCTGCCGCAGGCACCCGCGGGGCTGTGTGCAGGGCATGGCAGCAGCAGCCACGCACTTCCAGGGATGCCTTGTGAGGAAACAATAGTAGTGACCCTCTACAGCACGTCATTATGCATATGTGTATGCATTCAATAGCAATTTTATGCCGTCTCCTTGTTTAGCAACTTTAAATGCTTTACAATTAATGGCCTGCAAATATTAGAACCAGATGTAACCACTGCTCCCTTCTGCAGGCTGCGGGGCTAGCCTCCGCACAGCATCAGGATGCAATTTCTGCTGTTTCATTAAGCTCCTCTCAGCTGTCCTGGCAGAAAAGCAGATATTTCTAAACAAACATTAGTGTTTAAAAATATGCTGATTGTTTTCAGCTAAATGTATTTCCAGTGATAAATAAACGGCAACAACACAGCTAAGTATCCCACTCGCAGTTTTCGGTTTTGTGCAGTAGGGCAGAGATACGCCAGCCTTTCCTTAACAATAGACTTCCTTTTTTTGAGCTGCTCCTCCAGTTTTGGCCCAATTTTCCTCTCTGAACAAGAGGCTGTCTGTAGCCAACTGCTAGAGGAGAGGTTATCTCTCCATTCTTTGTGCCTGAGCACTCAGGCTGGGAAGCCCCCAGGGATTACCACAGGCTCGCTTGGTAATAAATAGCCGTATTTGTGATATTTGGTTACAAATCGCATCCTAATATTCTTTAATAACTGGGTATGTTTACCACACAAACACGAAACTTCGCTTTCATCACAATCTCTCCAACATTTGTTCCAACCTATCTTTTAATCTAAGCCTACGAGGAACCTTAGGAACAGCACTCACATCGACGTCCTTTCATCACGCTGCCAAATGAAGTTGCTGGTTCTCTTTTCCCAGGCTAAAGCCTGACTCTCTGCGGCAGCGCGCAGGGGGTTTGGTACCCAACCTTGTCAGCAAAGCCACGAGCAAAGGAAAAAAATGATATATTCTGCTTCCAAATTTCCTCACTGGGCAGCAGCACCGTGGCAGTGGAACCGCAGGGTTTGCAGCTGTGGGGACACTGGTGGTCGGGATTTCTCGGGTGCCCCAGCTCCAGCCCTTCCTCTCGGCACCGGTGGCCCACGGCCAGCCAGTAAGGCACAGCGCGGGGCCCGGGCGGTGGTCGCTGCCGGAACACGGCCCTGGGGGCTTAATGGGAAGACTAGCAGAGTTTGGTTCAGTTTCTAAATACATCGGAAAAGTTTCTTGGGTGACCAGCTGGCCAACTTTAAGTATTCCTTTGCTTTCCCAGTGCTTAAATCTCCTGTTTCGTGATTAAGGTTTAAAACTGGTGAGAAAGAGCGATGCCGAGCTGCTTCTGTCCCAGACAAAGAAAAAAGAGTAACCTCTGCTAATACATACAGAGCCGTTCTTTGAGGCAGTGAAAATTTTCTTTAATCTACACAGCGACGTTTTACAGTCACAGCAATAGTTTCGGTCACAGCTTTTTCCCCATTAAAGGGAAACCAAGAGCACTACAGCCCCCTCGTCCCCATCCCCCTCGGGACCACACGGCCCAGCCCAGCAGCTCTCCAGACAGGCCTTTTCTTCTCCTCCGCAGCGCCATATCCCACGTCACCACCACGCACGCATCTCTATTTCCTCTCCGATCTCTGCGCAGCTGACCTGGAGGAGTCGGTGCTGTCCCAGGGGTCTCCACCCCACTGGGGCTGCTGCAGCCGGTGACTCTGCTGGCGGAGGTGGCACACGTCCAGTGTCAGTGCAGGGATCCCCGCACGCACGCCCAGACACACGCACATACAGCAGACAGAGCAGACTTCACGCCCAGGGCGGCCAACCCATCTCCTCCGAGGTCTGCAGGACCCACGGCGAGCCCAGAAGAGCGTGCCGGGGCTGCAGTGCCCGGCTGCAGGGCTCTGCTTTTCGAGCTCCAGCAGGGACCCGCCGAGCACAGGCTCAGCAGGCAGCCTGCTTTCCCCACTCCTGCTTTCACAAGAGACGTGACCTCGTTTTGCAACCTCTGAGCTAGTGCCCCCTGTTTAACAAGCCTCTGTTACCAACCTACATTCATTCATTAATTCTCAGGCTGTTCTTATTCCATCCCCTTTCTAATAACATTGCATTCTCACCAATGCTTATTTGGGATGACTGTGGGAAGATTTTGAAACCAGATATAGGCTTGGCAAAATATTCATTATGACTGTGGCTCACCTTCCCAACCAAGAAATTGCATATTCCCCCAGTGCTCCAAATCTGCTTCCATTTGCTGAAACAGCAATTTGACTTTTAAGTCATTTGGCTCTTCTCAATGGTTTGACATTTTACTTCTCAGGTTTCCCGAGGAATTCGTTGCAGACTAATACTTAATCATGCTCTGGTAGGGTGACAGCTCAAGTTCAGCAAAAATATTGCTTATATTCAGATCTGGATTAACTTAATTCAAAAGCAGATGCTTTCCTGAAGCAATGGATTTATTTAGGTACTAATTTTAGGGGAGTGTTTGGGCTGGTTACAACCAGCACCATTCTGTCAGCATGTGAAGCTATGTGCAGCGCGTTTCCAACAGTTACGACAAAGTGATTATTCCTTATTCTCTCTTCCAAGGGTTCCATGGCCAAGTAAAGGAGACAATAGGCATCAGAGTCTGTTCTCAGACAGAGGAGAATTAATCCATTGACTTTCAAAACTGCTTTGGGGCTGACACTGACAGAAGTTGTCCATTAACAGAGTATGGGAGGGATGTCCACACGGGACACAACTTCAAACAGAGCACTCCCTTTCCGAAACTCTGTCTACAATGAGAGATTCATACAGCTAAAAATAAAAGGGTTTCTGCTGGCTAAAGCAAGCACCATGACGGTTTCCAAGTGCTCTGTTAGCAGGATCTGAACATTGTCCTTGCTTCATCCAGTTTCATTTGGGGTTTACATAAACCACAGGCATGGCCTGCAGTTCACTAGCTGGTGTTTTTGCTAAAATCTTTAAACGGCAATTTAGTAACAATATGGGCCTCTAAGAACTGCACACAGCAAAAGCTCTTCTTTCCAGGAGCACAACAACAGTGGTTTCTTTCACGGCCTGTGGACATTCCTCCTTGAAAGGAACGGCCTGAAGGTCACCCCTCAAGGGCGTGCTGACAACACCTTAAATACCTTGTGACATTCCTCTGGATGCTGCCTGACCCCAGAGCTTTTCAAGGTCCCTGTTGCCTCTGCAGTTTCTCCTGGTACCTCCTTATCTAAAATTTCAGGTTTAGTCAATCCTAGGTATCTTCAGCCAGCCTGCTACTCACAGGTCCGCTTGATTAACTTCAGAACTTGGGCTGTTTGAGGCCTGGGGGATTTTATATTAAGCAGCAACAGTAGCACGTATTTCATCATGATGTGAAAAGACCTTTTGGGATTGTTTTTAATTTAGGAAAGAATTCTTGAGTCATTTCAAACTTTCAAGCCAATATCTTCTTCATTTTCATATGGCATCTTTGTGTTCCTAAAGGTTTGCTTGCTGGCATCTGTCACCAACATATTCAACCATGCTCTTAAACTAGTTAATTGCGACACAGCTTTTGATCTTCTGTCTTCAGGACTCTTGTAATCTTTTTAGCTCCTGCTCTAGGATTCATTTTTTTCCCAAGCTCTCTCTATCTGTAAGATTCTCTGTTTATTGACTAATGCTGGCACCGAAGACTTCTGTTTATAGAAGTCTTTACCACATTTCTTATCGCTTATTTCTTTATCACTTATTTTGTGGCATTTCATGCCCATGATTTTTCCAGCTACTGCAAACCTTCTTCAAATAAAGTAACTTGGGAGTAGGTTAGATGAGGTTCCTTCAGAATTTGTTTTCTTCCCCTTAAAGGCAATCTTTGATACAGATACTACTTCACATTTAATGCTGCTACTAGGGATTCATTGAGCTTATCAAACACTTGAAAATAGTTGAGTTGGGCTATTTGGTTGCCTGGATCCTCATCTGGTGAATGCTCCCTATATTTCCAACTACATTCAATTCACAGAGGTGTGCCTAAATTTTCCTTAGTTTTCTGCCTGTCAACAGCCACGCTATTTTCTGTGATGATTCCTCTTGACTGCAAAAATTAAACCCTAGAAGAATACTTAACTCAGTCCGCAACCATTCTCCTTTGCTGAGCCCTACATACCCGCCTGCTCCCCACTGGGCGCGTTTTACCCGGTGACGCCTGAAACGCTCGGGGGCTCTCTCAGCCTTCTTGCTGAATTTAACTTCTGCAATGGCCAGACTTTCTACAATCTTCTGTTTTTCCTCTCCCCTCCTTCCTTTTCTGAATTTCACTGCTTGCCAAGATTTTTTTCATCAGATTATCGTTATTTTCCATGCTTTGTATGAACAATTTGGATTTCTATTCCAAGCAACTGGAGTGCATTCCCCCTTGCTTAAAGTCTCACATTTTTGGAAGATGAATAAGAATTTAAATGGGAATTCTCATCCATGGTAATGAGAGCTGCTGTCATTTCCCCCAGCTCTCATTTCTTTTTAAAGTGAGAGCAGAAGGATAGGTGAAAAAAATATAGCCATTTGTGGCCTTTGAGCATAAGCTTTGGATATTGTCTGGATTTTTTTTTTCCTACTGGTAAAGATGAAATTTCATAATCAGGTCTCCAGGTCTGTTACGGAGTCCCAAGGGAAGAAAGAGTCTTCTAGAAACTGTGTTTGCTTTCTCTCTTCCAGAAAGCTTGGGTTTAACAACATTGTAATTACATTTTTATATGACAGATTGAGTTTCATCCTTCAGCATTTTCAAGCAACTTCTAATTCTAATGTCATCCACCCTCTGTTTTACATATAATCCAAGTAGCTCTCTGCTGCGGCCATGTCATGCAGCACTCTGACGTGCTTTCACTTTTCTCCTTTGGGCCAGTTTCTAGCAGTTAAGCCCTCGCCCCAGCCAGTGCCTTCCCTTTTTTTTTTCCTACTGCAATTTTGGATGTGAGGTAATTCCTCAGAGATCACCTCTCCAACCCCGGCCTCGGGGGTTCGCTGATTTTCTTTAGCTCGCATATTCCACTCTGTTTTGGCAGCCAGGGTTTGGGAGCAGATTCAGAAAACCTCTCCAGCTGCAAGCCTGAAAAACTCGTCTCCGTGAGGTAACAACCTATTTGCATGTTTTGGAAGGTCCATCTTCCGCAGCCCGGTGCTCTGCTGCTGAGCTGGGCAGGCTTCGTTAGCTGGTAGAGGCAAATCACCGTGCTGCTCGCTCAGGTGCTGGGCCAGCGGTTCAGTCCCACTCGCCTGGTGGGAGCTGAGGGGCTTGTGGGGACCGTCTCCGACTTGTTGAGCGGCTTCTTGCGAGGTTCCCACGTGACACCGCAGAGCTGGCCCATACGCATACCAGGATCTCTGCCTTCTGCTGTGCTGCATCTGAATAATTTGTGTTTGACCCATGGACTCTGCTGCTACCTCCATTAGCTCACGCTGCAGGGGAAAGAAGCTTTTGATCAAGAAGGGCTGAGCTCTGGCCTTGCTGCTAATGTGACACTGCCTTTAATCCACACAGAGGATTCAGGCTTGCTTCTTGCCTGAAAAGATGTTTTTCATGCAGTTTTCATGTGTGGCTCATATTTAAAACTAAAGCATATAAATGAAAGTGACACACTCTTTATTTGCATGTCTGAACCGATGAGTGTGCAAAATGGGACCAGCGGTGACTGCACAGCAGTGGATGAGCATCACGCATACAGTCTTTCCATCCCACATGTCCTTCACAGTCTTCATGCAAATTGGGCAAGCTGCCCAAACGGAAAATAAACAGAAAATGCCCTGGGAATTCTTCAGACAGCCAAAGTACTCTCAGCCATTTCCATGAACCAAGGGGAATTTCATGGGAGTCAGGTTTCTAAAGTGACTGTGTCATTTCAGAAAGGGAACTTGGGCATTACTGTCACTGTCTCAACTTCTGTCTAGTCTATGAGCAAAAGGAACAAGATGTTAGAGATTTAAAAGGAATATGATGAAGTATAATGAAAGTACTGGAACACAGGAGAGTGATGCAGGAGATGTATGCGAATGGTAAAGACTTGCCAAAGACAATACCCATAGTACTGTCACATCCCACCATAGCAAGGAAGTTGAAGAATTCAAGAGAGTTCACCAAAAGTAGAGCAGGCACCCATGGAAGAGAGAAGAGCACACGACGGGAGATTGAGAGTTTGGCCATGCTTACCTCGGATAAAAGGAAAGTCAGAAATTATGTGATGGAAGCAGAGAAAATACTGAATAACCTACAGAAGGTACAGCAAGAGCTTTCCATTTCTTTTTTGTTGTAACACAAAAAAAAAGGAATTAGAAAACAGCACATTCCAAACCATTAATTTGCACTTGTACCATTATACAGGGTAACTCGTTGCCACAAGAAAGTGCTGCCACTGGCTTATTACAACTCAGAAAGGGAGTGGACCATTGGGTCCCAAGAATGTCTAGAACAGTCATAATGAGTGGTATGGAAAGGATATTAAATCTCATGTCCCAGAGCATTAAAGAGGCTAGCAATGAAGCGCTCCAACCTAAGAGTGAGGAGATCACCCCTCCTACAGTCCGGCACATTGACTGTGCCTGATTCTGCACACCTGGCACCAGCTACCACCAGAGACAAGGTGATGTGGAAGGACGTGAGGTTTGGTTGCCTTTCACAATTCCTTCATCTTGTTCAAGCAATGACAGCACATCTCTCCTAACAGAGACACGGCAGTCCTCCAGATACCCAAGTCCTTCGTCGCACCACCCTCAGATCTGCTCCTTCCAGCCTCTAGATGAGTGATCAAAATTTTCCCTGCTGATGCTTCCTGTGCCTTATCTTGTACCTGATCTTATGAGGAAGGAAGAGAACGGTAAAATTAAAACAAACTAGGCCCTGGCCCCTGATACACTCTCCTGGTTGGTGAGGGATCTGACTTGCACAAAACTTTGTGCAGACCCGCAGGGCCCCATGGAGCCGGGCTCTTTGCAGACTGCTTTTTCCCAGAACGGTCTTCTTCTGTCTCATCACACAGCTTTTGTCAGTCCTGGTTACATGCTCCATCTAGTTCGGGCTGGAAGCTCCTTGGGGCCCAAAGACCCCTCACCCTCTCTTGTCCCCAGAGTGTCCTGTGGACCAGAAGCAGGACAGAAATAGCAAATCACAATCAAAGTCACCAGGAGTAATTTGTGAGCTGCAAGTTTCGCACAGCAAGGGAGAAAATGTCCGTGGCTTCACCAGGGATAGCTGCACAGAGCAGAGAACGTGATCAAAATCCCCTCTCTCCCCCACTTAGTAGTTTGAGGAGAATAATTTTATTGAAAGGTAAATCCTTTAATCTCTGGACATAAATCAACAAAATGACAGAATTACTTAGGATGGAGCATATCATATAGGACATGTACTGTATGTCTTCTCCCTTTAAACAAACATGGGCCCTCCAGCTGTTAACCTATTTATAAAAGGTAACTCAAGGCTACACACAGACTCTGGAGGACATTTTCGTTCTGTCATTACAGCACAGACTCAATATTTCTGCTTCAGAAGAACTGGGCATGGTTCATGGAGGCCCAGGCTCGAGAAGGGAGCAGCTCGATGCTAGAAGCCCTCTCCAGCGCAGAGGAGCAGGATTAAGTCCCCTAGAAGGCCAGGCTGCCCTGTGCTTCCCAGGGTAAGGCTCTGCTTAAAGAACGATGCGAGTATCAGCTCCTGCATCACAACAAGCCCACGTAGCCTGACGTCTGCAGGTTCTCCTCTTCCAGCGTGGGAAAGCAGGTGCTGCCTGTGGGAAGCGGGAAGTGCCCCGCACCCTGGGCCGCCTGAGCAGGGCCTAGGACGCAGGCTAGCAGCCGGAGCTGCGCTTTCTGCCGGTGCTCCCGGGACTGCAGAGCCCCAGAAGTGGTTCTCGCCCTGCCCCAGCACAGCACCGCAGCCACCCTCCTCCTCCTCCGCGGCCCCACACACCACGGACGGTGACGGACAGAGCCCAGATCAGGAGATCACGGGGTGCGCCAGCTGCAAGGCAAATCTCATGACCAGACAGAGAGACTTGACAGGTCTCTGGGATGGCAGGGATCCCTGGCCAAAATTCCATGCCTTCCATTACGCTGGAGTCAGCTTCAATGAGCATAACAGCCCTGGCTGGCTGGCGAATATCTGCCAGTGACCCACAAACGCTTTTGTTGTTGCTGGAGCTGTGTCCTGCCTTCTTAGCTTCTTCTTGCGTCCTGATTCATGATAGGGAAGTGGACGTGACACGAAGACTGCGGCATGGGAGTGAAAGTTGCAGGCTAGTTTTGTAAGAGTATTCAAATGCTCCAAGATGCTTACAGGCATTCACTTTCAAAAACATATAGACACCTAAATTTCCTGGAAATGAGAGACTGTTGTTGCTGCTGTAAGTGCTGAGGTAATTCACTGCTGCACTCAAACACTTTATACGTCTAGTCCAACTTTTTTTTTATATAGGGTTCAGGTTCACTACTTAGTAACTGCCACTCTGCCGAGCACTCGTTTTTGGAAATGACCCCTCCAAAGGCTCTGCCACATGTTTGAGATGAGTGAGAGATCAGAGGAATGACAGTGAACCCCTCAGCAGCAAGCAGCTCTGAAAGCAGCATCCCTGCGGAGCCAGGACAAACCCAGCAGCCTGTCTCGCACGCACTGCTCATGCTAGGCATTCACCTCCGGCTATCATGTTGTGTGCTTTGAGGAGTGAATGACAAACCCTAGATAAATGGGCGAGAAAGCTGCACAGTTCATTCCTCCTTCTCCCCAAGACTTTTGCTGTCAACGTCCTGGAATCAGCAGAGCCAAACCCTGCTACATTACCAGGAGTCCTTAATTTGCCCTGGCTGCCATCAAAGTGGAGATGAATGCGCATTTGCCAGAAACGAGCTCTCTCTTTCCAGCTCTCTGAGTGCTCCCAAGTGACTCATGCAATACGAGTCAGGCCTACACTTGGAACAGCCCAGCTTCTGGCCTGCTCCACCTGCCCTGCTGGGCTCACGGGGCTGGCCAGGAGCAACTCTTCAGGGAGATGAGCTGCTCCCCTTCCCTTTCCCCCATCCACTTTCACTGTCGGGCTCTAAGAAGGGGCAGAGTCATTGCCTACTAAGCCTCTCTCCCTCCACCTCCCTCACCAAAATAAAATAATCTCCCTCTCTTTTGCAAGGACAGATGCAATTGTAGCACCTCAAAATTTGGGCACCTTGTCACCAGGAGAGTGGTTCTTGCTGTCCTCTCTTTCAGGCCACACATAGCTGAGAAAGGACTTCGGGAGTCTGGAAAGGCAGCTGGAAAAGCAAGTGGAGATTGTTTTGAGGGATAAACAAAGATAAATGAAATGCTCTGAAGTTTTGCATAGGGGAGGCACGTGGAGAGGCAACAAATAAAGTCTGTCCTTAAGTCGCTCCCAGAAAGCAAAGAGTAGACTTTAGATTTTAAGCAAAAACAAGGAGGTTTCGTATTAAATAGTGCCCACAAAACTTGGGTTGAGCTTGGGTAGGTTAATAAAATAGCCATCAGTATTCTGGGCAAGCTAGGCTTGTGAGCAGAGCGTCAACTAACAGAACGTGCCAGTCAGTTGTTCACCATGAAACAAGCCCAGCTGGGATTTCATCCTGCCTTTACATTGATGGTTTCTGTAGAGTTACAGGAACTTATCTGTGGAGGAGAGTTGTAGCTTGTATTGTATATTGTTCTTCATTCTGGTCAGTAACAGGTTATTCTGTTCTTCAGATGTAAGCTGAGCTATGAAACACTCTATTCTATCCTGCTCCTTCCAATGCCAACCACAAAAATATGACTGGCTTCAGCTGAAGCAAAACAGGATCTAAGGAAATCAGGAATCTCACTTCTCAGTGTAATGAGAAGCTATGCGTAATAGGATAAAAGACCAAAGCAGCTTTAGATGGGCAAGGAGCATGCCACGCAGAAGAAAGAGGAACCTGTAGATGGGGGTGAGCAAGCAGAAGGATCTGTTCTCAGCCAGCAATGTGTACGGAAGAGCAGTGATGGGAGAGAGCTGTCTGGACAGCGGTGCTACGTGCCGTAGAAACAGATTTAGTTCATTTCAGCAGAACGAGGAAGAGCACAGCTTTTGGGCTGATGGTAGCCCACAGTTTACAAATTCACATTTCACAAATTCCACATGCAGTGAAATACGGATGTTTGGATTATGGTGGGCAGTGGCCTGGTGAAACATATGGTTTAGAATGGACACACCTATCATTAAAAAAGCAAAGGGCTGCCACCTGCTCTGATTTATGATAGTTAGGTGTGCTTGGCTGGGACCAGGGTGTTATCAAAGTTGTTGGCTGACAGAGTGAAGTCTGGAAACTTCCATCTCCTTAAAACGCCAATGGTCTGGCTCTCATGTGACCAGCGTGCATTGAAGGCTAGGCTTTGGACTCTTACATTTTCCTCTTGAGGAATAAACTCAGAGCTTGGTGAACAACCAGAAGTTCTTTTTGGAGCCAAAAGCAGGTCAGCCCATTGGTCAGATATACTCCCTAGCACGGCACTGACATAACCCACTACTTTTTGTTGTATTACAGAGTCTGCTCCACAGGCACAGGGGTTACTATTCTGCACTAGAACGAGGGTCTACCCTGTCTCTGACCGCACCTAGCAGAAAGGCTCCAGAGAACAGAGGTGGATTTACCGAGGAGGAGAGAGGGATCTTTAAGTCTATGCTGATCTGAAGCCCTGGATAGGCCGGGACAGCCCTGAAATTCAAACCGTCACCCGGTCCTCCCAAAGCAAGCTATTAGGAAGCTATTTTATCTCAGAGCTTAAAAATAGCACATGGTACAAGCAGTTGTTATATATATATATGCCTTTCATCAGGACACGGGATTTCCCCGTCTTGCCCTTGCAAGCTGTGGCCCTGGAGATGTACCCACATTCTCAAGCTCGGCAGGAGGCGGGCAGGCAGAAGCTGCAACCTTACCTCTACATGGATGGGGTGTGCCCCTTCCCACAGCCTGATGCAAAAGGTGTTCCCTCCCTCAAGTGACCAGACATAAGAGACACACCTATTTTTGGTTTAATTTAGTCGCTACACTTTGATTTTCTTATCTAGCAGACCCATGTGTCACATATTCTCATGAGATTCAGTAGCTCTGTAGCTCCCTCTGGTCATATGAGTGACACATACACCTCTGGGGCACATGCACGAACTTTGCTGTCAACAGACAGGGATGATCTCCCGTCCCCTCCTGGATGAACTCACAGAATAGGTTGCAATGGTTTAAACCATGAAGGATGAGGCTGAACATTCCTCCTGCACGGTTCTCATCATTGTACCAATATTTGGTGGCCTCGCCTTTCTCTTATCTGCTTCCTAGGGAGTTCAGCCATGTGCATTACAGCTATGCCTGCTGTCAAATGCATGTTCTTTCATCACTTACCATCCTGCTATCTGTACATTTCATCACTATAACTTGTTCTCCTGTCTTTCTCCTGTCCTGCATGCAAAGAGGGTCATATTTCTGGACCAGAAGGGCCATGGTGGTGGAATCTAAGCAAAAGCACCAGTGGTGTCTGCCGTTCAGACACTCAGATGGGTGGGTGAGCTCTCGACCTGCCCTGGACATTCTTTTACAGCAAGAACCTCCTTCCAGCTGCTTCATCAGCTCAGCGAGTCTCCCTGTACATTATAGGCATGTGAGCGCTCCTGGAAGGACATCCTCTCCCTTGCCAAATGCAGCTCCTTCCCTCCCCACCTAATCCTTCTCCAGCCGTGGGATCGCCTTCATCTTCTTTCAGCCTTCAACCACCCTCAAACTCCTCTGTCAACCACCTTGGTCCCCAAAGACGTGATGAGAAAGCTTTGCTGCCAAGAACGGAAACGTGCCACTTGTCACTGTGTTTCAGCACTGTACATACAGGTTGCACGCCCCTGCCTGAGGAGGGGACCTGGTCTTACCACCCCAAGATGGCACCAGCACCAAACCACTAGTGCAAAGGCACCCTCACCCCCACCAGCACCCAGAGCCTCCCCATCAGTGCCAGACAGCCCTGCATTCCCTCACCGTGTCCCCTCAGGCTCTTCCCCAGCCATCCTCACCTCCATCTCCCTTCACCACTTCCCCTCAGCTCTGTGTCCCTTCAGTCCCCTCTCTGCTTCCCCTCAGCCCCATCCCCTCAGCCCCCTGTCCCCTCAGCCCCTTGTCCCTCAGCCCCCCATCCCC
>VXAL01006634.1:318382-349118 GCA_013399475.1 Chauna torquata | reverse complement strand
CGCCTTCCCCTGGCTTATGAGAACCGATGAAATTTCTGATTAGCCTTTCAGTCGTGTTTTGGAGGATTCATGGCTTTTTGCCCTCCTCAGATCAGAAGAGATGGACTTTTCTATTTTAAAAATAGCTTAATTGACTTTCTGTTGCAATAGCAGCAGTATGCTCTGTTTCTTTGCGGAGTAATGACACCTTAGTGAGAAATAATTAGCCCAAAGGGAGAATAGTTGATTTGCTTGCGAATGTGATCGTCTCTAAGCCTGAAGGACACGGATGTTATTAAATCTGTTGTGTCTCTACAGAAACGATACCAGGGAAAGATCAAATAATACAAAGAGGTGTCAGTGACTTGCAGATCATGGCACTGAACGCTCAGCTAGAGCCCGGTGTTGCCATTGGCACAGCTTTGTGGGTCACCCACTGCCCAGTGAGTCCTTGGATGATGTTAGAAGAGGATCGAGTCCTTCATCTTCAAAGAACATACAGGAAGCCCGTTGCTGGTATGCTTATGCCAGTGGATACTTATTAAACCTTTAGTATCTGACTTTATTAGATAGTTTCTTAAAGGCTAACGACTCTGTCAGTCAGTTTATGTGCTCCTGGCTGGTGATCCTCAGGCTGACTCCAAGGAGTGTTGAACGCCGCAGCTCGGCACTGGGAATTGCAGGACCTCACCTTGCAGGATATCTGGAGATCTGCTTTAACAAGAGCAGCGTGGCGTTGTGGGTGAACGCATCACTTTAGCCCTTGCCCTCTGCTTTGTCCAAGTGGGTTGTGGGCATCGAGAGAGTGGGGGAAAGAGACTGGGAGGTGAATAATCACAGGACAAGCTACTGAAACCAGTATGGACTTACTCTGGTATCTATGTATGCTGTGCCTTACGGTGCTGGCGAGTGTCATTTAAAGATGGCAGTGCTGCTTCTCAAGTACTTGGTTTTAGAGTGCTCCTTCATTTAACTTATAGGAACTCTTGCCAGTTAAGTTTAGGTTTTGAATACCAAAGTTAACTTTTTGTTCTATCATGGTATTAAACACCCACCACCGCCCACCTGTCCCTCAACAACGCGAGCACAAGACAACCTGATCAACAGAACAAAGAAAATAAGAGTAACTTTCCTTTTTCAAAGGAGCGGTAGGTAAGGCTGCATGGAGGGTGGGATACGACTTGAGTTCCATTCTTAAGCTTTTTTTTTTTTTATGAAGTCTGATGAATACTCAGTTTAAACAAATAAATTACATATCCCTTCTGGAGTTTGTAAAAGGGCTGACACAGCCTTAGTTTAGTGAGTGGAGCAGTAATTAGATTTTAGGTCCCAACCCCTGTAGTGTTTTAGTGGTTACCTCTCTTCCCTCTAAATAAATGAACCTGAGCCATTAAAACAAATCTGAGTTCTTGTAGAGTTCAGGTCTGGTTTGTACCTATCACTGTTAGCGCTGTTCTTGTGTGCCATTCTTAAGCTTCCTGTTTAATAAACTACCCATATCTTCAGCTAATAACTCACTTCTTAAATTACGTTGTCTCTACATACATAGCACTGATGTACAGACTTCCAAATTCTGATACATGCCAAACTTATGACTAAGGGAAACCACTGGTCAGACAGGGTATGAATCTGTCAAGATGAATTCAAGCTACTTGCAATTCAAATGAAAGTGATGGTTACTTAAAACACGAAGTATAGCTGTACCTTTAGTCTAAAAAAAATCCCAAATAATTTATTTTGCTAGTCTAGATGTAGACTGAAGATAAAATTTAAGTCTCCTCCTCAGAAACTTAAGAGTTCAAGGCATGTTACTCATCGCATGGTTGCCAGTCTGATTGTAGACAGCAAAAATATATTTTGTGAATGGGCTTTTGGAGTTTCAAAGGCAAACTTGAAGAAGCTAATATTGCTCTGAAAGGCAGATAGTTATTTCCTGTAGCTTCATGTTTATACTTCCTGTCCCAACTAAAATAGATCAATCTCTTGCTTAGTCAAATATCTGTGTGTATGGCTTCCTCATGTCTTAACAGTGGTATCAAACTGATTCTTTTTTTTATCCTTGAAGGCAAATTAGATTAAAGTCAAATGTAGATCAGAGAAATGCAAGGGTCTGTGCTTACAGCCCGCAGTACAGTGGCAGAACAGCTTGGGTCTGAGCCATCATCACTGCTGTCACCTGCTACAGAGAGTTCATCTCCCTAAGGGAAGGGTAAATGTGCTTTGGATCAGGTTCTTGAGGAGGTGGGCTGCACAAAGTGTGACCCATGTGAGTTATGTGTACAGGTAGGCTCGTACAGCAGGCCAGTTCCTTTGTCCATTGTGGTGAATTTCTCCAGCCTCCTACAACTCGGAAGCCAGTTTCATGACTTGGTATTTTGCACATGTAAAAGAATGTCTTGTGGGAAGAAAATGTCAGTGAAATTGGTTGCTGTAGATGCTATGCCAATTTTCAGCGTGGTAACAATATAAGTAAAATGCTTCTGGCTCTCACTAGTGCCCTATGTTGTTCATAGGGAGGCTACTTAATTCAGTTTTTGAAACTTCAAATGTTCCAAATTATTTCAGGTTTTCTTGATATTAAAGCTGTGCTGTGCTGGAATTCTAAACCTGAAGGATTATCGACAGACATTAGTGTGATGCTGAAATAGTATTTAAGCTCTAGCACTTTAAAAAAAAAAAAAAGTCAGGAGTTTGTTGGGGAGGGTAAATCTGTTCCCAAACAAGTTTAGTCTTGGACATCCTATGTGTTGTCATACAAGTCCATATTTTGTAAACAGCTGTTGATAGCAGCGTGTTTGCAGTTCTTGCTCTACAAAACACGGGAGACGTGCTGAAGGGAAGTGTAAGCCTGCTACCCAGATGCAGAACGGATGTATATGTAAACGATAGTGTAGTCAAACTGTGGTACGCGTCTTCCCTTGAAATTTCTGCTGGCAGGTGGGAGGATGGTGGGTTACTTCTCTGTTGCTGTACACACATCTCCTCCTAGACACAGGGAGGGAAGGGCCTGATTCCTTCCCTGCCTACCCAACCGCCTTGCTGTTAGAGAAGGGTGTTTCTTGTTGCTCTTTTAGTCCTTATCTGGCTCCTCTCGGAGTTTTTTTCTGAGAGAGCAGCAGCCACTGAATTAATAGCTCTCCAAAAAGGCAGCAAGATACTGACTCCAGAGGAGAGCTAGCTGTGTCCATGTGACTTGGACAAAACTAGCAAAATCAGTTTTAGTTGCATAATTCAGGCACGTTTGTATAAGGTAACAGGCCTTGTATTAGCTTTTGTTTTCAAAGGTTAGATTTGCAGTAGCTTTGTTTGTGAAGAAACTTCAGCATAAACAAGTAGTCCGGAGCCATCGTAACCTGCCCAAAATGATTGTGTTGGCATGGTGGAAGACTTGATGTGTGAGTGGAGTTAAGGAGGAGTATTAGGTACATCCTTGCACACTGGGTGACATGACACACATGGTGTAGCTGGAGATTAAAATGGGATGAGCAGTTCACTCATGCTGCATTCTGGCTATCAAGCTACTCCTGTGTGGCTGCAGGAAGCTTCTGGGAGAAGTATGCAGTTAATCACATCCATTAGCATGATTAAAATCCTGATTAGGCTCTGTCACTAACTCCCATTCTCCACCTACACTTTGCTCCTTTTATCTGGAGTATTTGCAAGTATGGGAGTAAGACTGGGAACAATGCAAGCTCAAACCCAAGGGGTGGTCACTGCACTTTTAAATATATCCAGTCATTCAGGGCATCGTTATAACAGGTAACTTTAGTAAGCTCTACAGCTGCTGTCTGACCATAGCCATAAAAATCAGCCTTTCACAGATAAGGGATCCCTAGCAAGGCTGTCAGGAATCCAGCTGAACATGAAGTAGGCTTGTCTTGCTAGTCAGTCAAGTGCTCGTAGCTTGCAAATGTTTTGTATCTAGTGAGCACTAACACTTTAACGCCTCTGTCACATCTGATGCTAAAGCAGCATCTCCTTTCTTTTGTTGGATCAGCCCTGTCTAATGGACAGGGCCAAAATGGGTTGGAGAGCGAGTAGCATACAGATGTAGTTCTATAGTCTTGAACTGGCCATCTCTCTGAAATTAAGGTTAGGTGGACTGCTTGCAGATAGGCTGATCGGCTTTTGGCACGGACTAATTACAACTGAAATACGCCAAGAAAGAGATCACTTTGTAAATTCTGTTGTGCAAAAACTGCCTTTTAAAAATCTTACTTGTTAGGAAGATACTGTACATACTAAAGCTGTTTCTTTTTGAAAAAAGCAAAGTTCTTTCTGAGTATTAGGTCATACGTTTCCAACACATTCCCGCCTGGGAGTGAGTCATTGTTCCTTTTGTAAAATTGCATTAGAGCTACATCATCCTGGAAAGCTGTTTTTTAGCTGAATTTAGGGTGTTGACACTTGCTTTAAGCAAAGTAAAACTATGGGGGCTTTTATCAGATGAATTTGAAAGTACATTTACATACTCTTGAGTTACAACTCCTGAAGTGCTAGAATAGGAGATCAATTCAATTAGCGAAAATCTCTGGTGCTGGGGACGCTGCTTTCTGAGCCTGCTTGGCTTCATCCCCCTCCCCGCCCACTGGGGCTTTGAACCCTCAGCTCTCAGCCCGAGGACTGCAGCACACGTGCACATGCAACTTAGCTGATGTCTGTGAAGTGCTTAAAATCCTCTGACGGGAAAAAAGCATGCATGTGCTCTCACTTGTTATTCTCACTCTTCTTCCCCCTCCCCACAGCTCATCCCTTGTCGTGCGCTCACTGCGGTGTGTCTAACTGCAGCTCTTTGCCATAGATACCCTGGCAGTTTGTCCTTCCAGCAGCGTGATGCTGAGAGTCTGTGTCTGCGTTATGGTGCATTTTCTATGAAAGAACCAATTTGAGGGTGCAGCTTTTTGTCATGCTGTCTGTGTCAGTGTAACCGTACGTGCTGTGAAATGGGTCAGTGGTCAGGTGGGATTTCTAGAACAATTTCAGGAACCACGTCAAGTCAATTAAAGGGGAGGTAGAAACAACAAGTTGGAGAAGGGGATGCAAGCATGCATCGAACTGTCTTTCTGTTGCGGAAAACGTGCTGGAGAAATGCTGTCAGTGGCAGGGCTGAGGAAGAGCCATGCGAAGCACTAAGGCCTGGGGAGGAGTGGGGGGAAGTATCCAGAAACACGGATACGTTTGATTGGAAGGCTTACGGAAGCATTTTTAAGCATAATTAACACTGCAGTTCTAGCTGCTTAATTCCTGCCTGTAACTTGATTACTGTCTAGAGTAAGATTCCCTTTCTGTTGGAGTGAAATGGTCTTAACAGCAAATACATGCATCTCAGTTTTGGGCTTTTGTTGTTCCTGCTGATTTTTTTTTTCTCTCATCCATTTCCAGGCCTCTTCTTATTTTACCTTGAGTATTCTCCTGCCAGGCTTCTGCGTCTGCAGAAGCTATTTCTCTGTTGCAGTTTTATTAGGTGTAGTGCTCTTTTTAAAGATGCTCCTATACTTATCTACACTGGTCTTAAGGAATCTCAGAACTGGCTTTCTGATGTCCATGGATACCTAATTAATAGTAAGCGTAATTGGAAACTTCAAAACTGTGGGAGAGCAAAGACAAAAATTCACAAGCCAGCTCCAGCAGAGGCTTCGAATTGGACTCTGTAGACATAAGAGGTAAAGAATGAGACGAAGAACTGAGTCACAGGCTTTTCCTTCCCCCTGCCTCTTGTGGCGGGAGCGGATGGTTTCTCGCCTTGCTCATGAAATGAAAGCAATTAGAAAAAGGGTTCTACTTGTTGAGAGCTAGATGATTTGGAGTTCTTTCTTAGCAGGAGCTGTGGATTTTAAAATGATTTATATATGCAGTGGTAACTTAAATGCATTTAAAGATACAATAAAAGGTCGTAAGATGAGTTATTGTTGTACAGTTTCAGAAGTATTACTTTGATAGAACTTCATATATGCTAGTGTTTTCTTTTATCCTTGAAAAGGCAGAGATAAACCTCTGAAAAGAAAGAAAGTATGTAAAAGGAAACATTTAAAAAGACTTTAAGATCCTGGAGGAGATGTTTGGTCAGCACTGCAGTTGGTGCTTGTGATTTGAAGGCTTGCAGAATGCAGCTGCCAAAGTGCAGGTTGGTTCCACCTACACCAGCACTGTCAGAAGTTTCCAGCGGGACAAAATGACAAGACATCGTCACCAGGACGTCCGTGAAGCCAGTAACCGTTGTCAAGGTTTAAATCTTGCATTAAATGTTTTTTGGGATGACACGCCATAACGCTTGTCACTCTGTATCGGGGGTACTACTGTGACACCATGATGATGGGAACTCCACGTAGGATGTGGTGGGTGGCTTAAGCTATGTTTTACGTAACAAATTTGCATTGATATATAAAGCGGTGTATGTAATCTTCAGCGTTACTTTTCTCAGGATATCTTTATGCTTAAAGCATATGTATTTTTTTTCTTAGGCTATACTTTAACCTATTTAAGCATTTACAAGATGAGAATTGAAAGATATATCTGTCTCATGTTCTAAGGACTGGATTTCTTAAGTTTTTTTGAGTAAAACATTTTGTTGTTGTTGTGCATTGGGATTTGGACATGTAGGGCAATAGGATCAAGTGTCACATTGGGGATTACATATTTGTCCCAGGCTGACCTTCTTAGTAGCCTGCATTGGTGTAATTGGTGAATGACTGACTGGATTTATAGGGATGTGTATCTGCGTTAGCACTGGCTTGATGTAACCCTAGCTTATTTGCTTTTGGCCCAACCTATTTTCAGCTTGGGAATTCACTTTTAAGGAGAGACTCTGTAATTTGCCTGAAACTGGCATTTGCAGGCTTAGATTTCCCTTTAAATATAATGGTTGTTTTGCTAGCAATGCCAATTCTTCATTTGAATATATTGCATGGCCTTGTCTGGCTGCTGAGAACCAGTTTGTCCAATGAGCTGTACATTTATTTGAGAGCTGTGGCATTAATGCAATAGATGACCAATTTTTTTAAAACATCATTGATAACTGTTCTCTTGCTGCATCAATACTCTTCTTGCTCTTGTTCTTAAAACTGTACTGACTCTTTAACTCATGATATTAATATTATTTTGATGTACCGTGTTCCTTTACTGGCAGTTTCTGGGAGATTTCCCTCTCATATAATAAATAAACATGAACTCGAAAAAGCCGAGACGATTTCAAGCTTATTTTTCTCCAGCTAGGATTTCTAACTTGCCAAATGACCACAAATGGCTGGTATTGCTGAAAGACCTTGCCTGTGGGCATGTCCTTCCGTGCGTGTCTGCAGACCGGAGAGGGTAACTTTGCTAGGGTTTTGTTTTAATTTAGCCTGCAGTTCCCAGTGCTTGTCTGCGTTTAGTGTGTGTTCCTTTCTGCTGGCAGAACGCAGGAGAACCGGGCTCAGGTAGCGGGGTGCTAAAGGTGGGTCAGTAAGTGGCTGTGAATCGCACTAACCAAGAACAGCTGGATTTGTCAACTGGCAGTGGATGGCCAGGCTGTATCGTAAATCTCCTTACATGTTCGACAAAGGCCTTTAGTTTCAAAGCACTGATTTCTGTTTTTTCTCAGCCCACGAGCTGTGTTTGCTCAGGGTCTGCTCTGCTGCTGCTCCTTCCCTCCATCCACACCTGTTCTGTGCCCGTATCCGCTCAACCCGCGTCTGGCCTGTGCTGCTGTTTCCTCCGTAATCTGTGTTTCTTGCCTACCAAACCCTGTTTATTGGCCATCCGAACGTGTTGCGTGTGGGGTGGGTTTATTTTTGCTTCAAAGACCTTTCAAAAAGGCTGTTTGAGGGCTGATTGGAGCATGTAATTTAATACAGTGCTTCTAAAAATCTTAACTCCGGTTGGCATCAGCTGATGCTGTGTCTTTTTTAAACTTGCTGCAGATGTCTCTAATATTTTTCCCCTGCGGGACTGACTTCCTGTGATAAAATGAGATTTCCTTTTAAAGTAGAGGTCCCTGGTTATATAATGAGAGTAGGAAATGGTCCAAAAGTGACGCTGGGAGGATAGAAAAGTTATTTTGGTAATTGACTGTCAGGCAAGAGAATGGAAAGTTATGCACCATAAACTTGAGTTCTCTTTGGGAAGTAAGAGGAAAGCAGCTGAGGAGCTAAGTGAGGGAGTGCCGGGCTGGGGCAGTGGAAGGGAGGTTAAGTCATTCAGGGCAAAGCTGCACGGTGCAGCCAGGGTTCTTGGGAGTCAGCTCTCGCCAAGCAGCGTGTGAGCTCCTCAAGTAAGCTGCTGTGTGACTCGTAGGAATGATGTATGTTCAAGCTTGAACTTCTAAGAGCTGTGTTGGCTTTTGCTTTTCTGACTTGAAGACTTGAGCGTAGGATGTTTTTCATTAGCGTGTGGTCGGGCGATGGTGCAGCTGTTCCCCACCCCAAAGTAGAGCCAGAACGAGGGACTCCTTCCTTCCACCTGCGTTTTAATCCCTTAGCCCTGCGGCAGCCTCGTAGCACCCTGCAGGAGTCGGGCAGCGCTGGGAGCGCTTCGCTCAGCAGGGCCCGGCAAGGCGCTGGCTTTACCAAGTGCTCCCCTTCCACCCGACGTCCGAGCTCGTGTTTGTGCCACTACACGCGGTGCTCCTGTGGATTTAAACTGGAGTGTTGCTAGTGGGGTTTTGTATGTAGCTCTTCTAAAGAAGCTGAAGATTCATTAATTCCAGATACTTCCATTTCAAGTAATGAGGCTTTTCTGTTTTCTTGCTTATTATGTTTGTTGTTTTTCTCTTTTGTTCTGCGTTGTATCTGTCCATGCCTCAAAGAACGAACACAGGCAGGGGGAGGAGGGAATGAAATGACAACTTGGCTCTTCTTTCTGTTTCTTTCCTGCTTCCTCAGTAACCTGTGCTCAAGTGCTGAGCTTTGACAGAGTGCTGACATTCAGTATCATCTTCAAGGAAGTTGGGGAATTTACTTCTCTTGGGCCACAATTTTGGTCTAACTGCATGTGTGAAAATGTCGTGTTTATAGCTCTTGGGGGTATGGTCCGAGGTCAACCTGTCTAGACTTTCGGCAGAGCTCGGGTATGCTGGTAAGCTCCCTGGACGTGGTAGTGTAATGTTGGCAGCACTTTGTTTTTTTTCCTGTATGGAAGCGAAACGGGAGGGACTAGGTTCTTTAGGTGTAGTTAAGTCCGTGTGTGGAGCCCAGGAGAGTTACAGCTCTTAAAGCCTGAACTTGCAGGAGCTGGCCAGCTGTTCTGGAACCATTAGCTGAGACCATCCCTTTCTCTTCTGAAATCCTTTCCTTTGTCAGCTTTCTCTTAAAGAAATTGCATTTGGGGAGTGGGAGGAATACAGGCTGAGAGAGGTGCTCTTGGCGTAGCCGATCACCTGTTGCAATGAAAGCAATACTCTCCGTCCTGTGCTGGTAGGACCTAAATGCCCACGGATCATCCCGTAACTCCACGGGTGCGTAGCTTACCGAGACCAGATTCCTCCTGATTACCCTGAACCCTACAGACAAGGCGTTCGGTGTGGAGCAAAGCAACGTGTAGTGACGGCTGGCCTCCGCACGGGCTTGTTTCTGAAAGGACCCTCAGCTGCTTTTCCTCTGTGGTATGCCTGGAGGAAGACTGAAAATGCCTAAGTGATCAAAATAAAACTTTTTTCTTCCTCTGGGTCTGGGGGTATGTTTATTTTCTGTGCTATGTAATTTATCTGTAGCCTTATTTTTCAGCAGCCAAATATGTTGACTGTGCCTGTTACATTTCCCAAATGAAATTCTCTGGCAAGCGTCACATCTTCTAATATCATTTTGAGGTGCTGATGTAATCGGATGGTTGAACGTGAACTGAACAGAAAATTATATAGTGCAAAAACTTGCTCTTAAAATCTGTATAGGATTTAAATCATCTGTTTTATATATTTTTACAGTAGGCATTTGTACTGTCCAGCAATTTCACTTTTGGTCATTTATTCAATAAATTCACATTTCTTCAATTAAATTCTTAAGGCGAGGGGGAAATCAAGACTGACAAGTTACATATCCTTAACATCTCATCAAAATTTCAGTGGGAGTTATTCTTGCAACAGTATTCTAATAAGCTAATTCAGTGCAATGTTTAATTTGCAAATTTGAAGAGGGTAACACAATGATTATATGAAAATAGATAGTCTAAATTGAAATGCATTAGAGCGTCTTGATTGTAGAACTGCAAAAACATGCGTTTTTCTCAAGTTGTAGTATTGCTTAAAAGAAACTTCACAATTTATAAATCAAATAAAATATAAACAGATTTATATGCAATCCGCTGACAAAGAGAAGTAAAGTAGAAGTAGTCTCTGATCTTGAATATATGACCTAGCCTGTACAGAAAAGCTTGAGTAGCATTGTTGTCCGTGCTAAATTTTGAATGCATACCTTTAAAGAAGAGTGACTTAGAAGTTACCGAGTCACTTATGAAGTGACCTACCTACCCTGTTTTGCCCTTAAGTTATTTTAATTTTCAAGTTGAAGACGACCGGATCTAGTTATTTAAGCTGAAAGTTGTTACTGGGTCATAAAGAGGAGTCAAACTGCAAGGGGAAGCTGTGCGTCCACCAGCAACTCGTCTCGTTTACTGGCACCAGGCTTTTTCCAAGTAGGTTTCTTTCAGCATTCCTGTTAATGCTTTAGATTCAAGCCTGAGCTCTTCAGTGGGACTGCGGGTAGAAAAAAAGCCTAGATAGAGGGATAAATGGAATGTGTTGGGGTGGGGGGGAATAACAGCAAAGAACTCGCCCTACTCCTGTGCCGCTCACGCTGAGGCGGGTACCTGGTAGCTGCGTGACGCTCTGTAAATCGGCGAGGCAGTATTACTCTCCCACTTCACAGCACGCGGGGGGCGGGAGTCAGAATGTAAGAACTGCAGCAGGTCAGGCAAAAGGTTCATCTGCATGGATTTATGCGGTAGCACATCTTCTGTTGTCCGTTGTTAAACTTCTGGCTTTCCATGCTTGGGTGAGGGGTAAGTGTATGCTGTCTCCTCGTGCCTGCTTGCGTTGGAGCCTCGGGTGTTTACCAGGAGCGTTTGTAGTGCTGCCCGCTCGTGTGTGAGCGGCGTGGTGCTGTGCGGGTCCGTAACATGGCTTCTTCAGAGTCTCATCTGCGCTGCCAGCGCTGCCCTGCTGTGAAGAATGCCTGTCCTTCATAGAAGGCAAATAATAACCTGCAAACAGGCAGGCGCTGATGTTAGTGCGGAAATATCATAGCTCAAAAGTCCCTACATCTCCAAATAAAAAAAAGATTATCTTTGGTTACTACTGTTACCTTTGCCCTCCTGGCATGATTTATGCAATATGTGGCTTGCATGTCACGCTAATTGCCTCCTTGTCACTGCTTATCTATTCTGAGAGGTTTTCTTCTAATCTTTTAAAGTATAGGAGCCAGAAGTTCTAGATGAAAACTGTTGCTTTTTTGGAAAACATAATACAAAAAGGGGGGGTGTATATTGAGGGGACCATTTTCATCTACTAAACAGGGACGTACACATTTTGTGGAGTTCTGACTCAAATCCTTTATTTCAAATCTGGAGACTGCCAGTGAATTGGTCTATCTTAGCTAGCTTTTAATAAATGACTTCTGTTAGTCTACTTGTTTTTTTAAAAGTTGTGTGTTTGAGATGCCCGCTGGATTGATCTGATTAAAGGCCTTCTGCTTTCCCATTTCTTTTGTGTAAACTCTAGGTTAATTAAGTGACTCATTCATTCCTTCTAGCTGAAGCTGAAAGGCTGCAGCAAGTGAGTTGCAGGCAGCAGATGCTTGGATGAGAGAAGAAACAAACCAACCACAGGGCGAAACTTTCTGAAGCATCTGTATTTCCCTCTGAAAAGTGAGTTGGGAACAGACAGCCTGTGCATCGCGAGAGATCTGTGGCATTGGTTAGTTCTTAAAACACAATCAAAGTTCCTTTTGATTCTCGAATACTACGACTTCTAGTTTTTGTCTTCGTTCTTAATTTCTGTGATCTAGCCATTACTAAATGCCCCCGCATTTTGTTTTGTTTCAGTTGTGTGCTGTGCAATGGCAAATTTTAATTCTGTGTCTGTTCTTCTTTTGCTTCTTGTGGCTGAGATGAGAATTCTTGTGTGACGGGAGTAAAACAACAGGGGAGATCTGGAAGGAGGTTCAAAAGATGGCATGCTCAGCTGCAGTAGAGGGAATAGGATGCTCGGGTGTCAGGACTCGTGGGTTCTGGCTTACGTCCTTAGGGTTATTTCTGATTTTATCCAGCAAGCCTCTTGCATGGAACAGAAGCAGTTCTTGAAGCAGAAGTAAAAACCTTGAAGTAAAAACCTTGGTGAGGAGGGGCAGACGGACATGCTCTGGCTGCTCCTTCAGGCTTGAGCTCCCCGTTCGTGGCTTACCTTGCCTGCAGGAGCTGTCCCGCTGCGCGAGGTGTCCGCGGCCGGGGTTCGGCTGGTCATGCCCTGTCCAGAAGTGGGGCAGGTGGGTTTGAGTGTTTTCAGGCTGAGGAGGAAATAGAACCAGGATTTCCAGCTTCCAAGGTGTCCCTTTCGCTTAAAGCGAGGATGCTATAGACACTTGGTTGTATTTGAGCTTGATGGTTTTGCGCGTGTTTCGCGGGCTCGGAGCGTGTGCGGGATCAGCTCCTCTGGAGGGCTGTGTGGGGGAGCCTAACTCTGAGTCTGGGATGTGTTGGATGTTCAGCGTAGATGAGTGCCAGTGCCGCTGGGCAGGTGCAGTAGCAGAACTTCAGATGCTGGATGAGGCTCCATATGGAGGATTTGGCTGTCTAGAGCCTGTCAGGCACGAGAGCAGGCTGCATCATCTTGGTTGAAGCAATCTTTTGAAAGTAGGTGTCTGAGCTCCTCCAAGGGGAGCTTCAGGAGTCCAAGAAGTGAGTTTTGATTTCATTTGGGAAAAAAGAATGGTAGTATGGGTACTATTGCTTTTCTTTGTTCCTTGCTCACTTTCCAGCAAGGGTATGTTGAGCTGTAGCAACTCTTTCCTTCCGTGCTGTTGTAGTCTTTCTTCAGCCTGGGGCCAGGTGTGCGCAGTTCATTTCAAGTAAGGAGAAAGCATTCTGAACACAAAGCGTAACTGAATTGACTTTGTGGAGTGAAAAAACCTTTCTTCCTTCGATCACCAAGGGGGGGGAAAAAACAAAGCCCCTTCCCAGACCCTCTGGTACTTGGGAGTCAGGAGTGATCCCCTTAGATCCTAATAATTTGCCTAAAAGTTGTAAAAATGTCTTTAAGCATTCTAAAGAGGTAGAAATAGTTTAAAAAAAAAAACCTGATTATTTTCTGAATGATGAAGTGAACCTTTCCATGAAACATCTTTTTTCAGTTTCTCATAGAATGAAGCTAACTTTCTGAAGTACAACAGCATGTAACAAACAGCTTTTTCATGTATTTTGCTGTTGGGAATGATCTCATCCTGGTGACCAACTGGTCACTGTGCAATGCTCCAGCTATTTGCTGAAACAAAAGTATGCTGAATCGGCTGACCACTGAGTAATGTGTTTGGTTGCGCTTGAGGGCCCGTGGGTATGTTCAGCTGCAGTCGTGGCGTGGCAGCAGGTAGAGGATGCCAGCTGTATGGCTTTTCCATTTAGAAACAAGATCTCATCTTTGAGGTGGGTTAAGCAAGAACAGTTTCCTGTGAATTTAACGTATTTTTCTGGCAATCACATTGATGTAAGTTTTTTCAAAGAGTCTATGTGAAATACTGTCTTATCAGTTTTACTTAATATGATCTCTAACTTCATAATTTTGTTTGTTTTAAAGCTTAGGACAGTAAATCAATAAGTATGGCATTACTGTGTGTGTGATCAGAGATGCTTCTGTTTGAATATTAAATGATTGACTAACAGTAGAAACTGGAAACAGGAGAATCTTAGTGCAAGCTACTGTGAGTGGTGATGAAATACCTCATCCTTTCTACCTGTTTCCATTTTTAAAGTGATAAAATTGTGTTGCTGTAAAACGTGCAATTGACTGGAAAACGTCTCTGTAGTAAGAGCAAACCCCAGCTATTCACTTTCTGCGCTTCTTGTGGGAGATGACAGGTCTGTGTCTGGCTCGCTGAGTTACAGTTCAATCATGTGCCAGAAACAAAATGAGTTTGATTCAGTCTAAGTTGACTTTACGAATTAGATCTTCTGTTCCTGAAGTTGCAGTAGTCATTGTTTTCGTTCTTTCAGTTTCTCACCAGTGTATGATTATCTGTTGTCCTTGAGTGCATTGCGAGCTGCAAGCTGATTCCAGTTTAAAATGCAATATCTGTGTGTGGGGGGAGCCAAAAAGTTTCTGTTCAAACCCATGGACAGAAATAACATGCTTGAATTTAATGAAATGCTGAGAACTGTAACAATAATGGAATTGGATATGAGACAACGTAAGATACTTATCTGCCTTTTTGGAATTTGTCTTAAAAATGGGGGGAGAGTTCGTGATTCATTTGAGAACGGAAACAGCTTCTAAACCTAAATGCAGCAGGAGTGCAGCTTGCCGGGATGTTGCTGACTTAAAAATCCACGAAGCCAGGGTGGCATGGGAGCAGAGCTGTTCGTACCACTCCTTGTTCCGCTTGTAGCTGTCAGGCAAGTTGCAAGGGCCGGTCTCGCCCTATTCCCACCTCCTGGCCTTATTTTGCCAGTGGCAACCATGCTTTTGGGGAGAACAGCCTGTGGGTGCAGAACTGCAGTTAAGATGCTGGCCTATCAAAGCAGCAGACAGCGAGGCAGTGAAACAGCTTTGGATCTCGCTGGCGAGCTTATAATAAATACTAAAGACGTGCAGACAAGCTGTTGGCCCCAGGCAGGGCTCGTGGCGGCCGCTGCTCCCCAGGCAGGGTGCGTGAGCTCGGCTCTGCACTGGGCCACATAAGCGAGCTCCGGGTCTTATTTGGAGAGGTGAAACTGTGGATGGACGTATCAGCAGCTCCCCCCTCCATCCCTCAGTGGATCTCAGATGGGAAGTTTAAGTCCAGATCAAAAGCAGGATGGTGTAGTTATGTGTTTTGGCTGTGTCTTTTTGAATTGGTCATCGCAATAAGAACTTGTGCATTAAACTCTAAGCTTTTCTGATCGTTGGAACAAGTTGAATTGCCTGGCGAGCAGTCAGTCGGCTGTCTCGGCACAGGAGAGTGGCAGGGACACGTGGGACTCTGCTCCTTTGGCTCTGAGTAACTGCGCTGCGTGCTTGAGGAAGACGAGACACTGGGCTCGAGGCCCTGTGTGGCGCGGGGAGGATTCTCATTAGAAAGGTACTTCTCTTTTGCCATTGGAGCAGCTCTTAGGATTGCTTCTTTGGTCAGTCGGGGCCTTGCTCCGCTGAATAAATGATGTGCCAAATGTGTGTGCATGGTCTCCCTCCCTCACGTAAGCTTCTCGTGCGTCTTGTGGCTCTGCAGAACTTTCCTAATTCCAATAGCTGTGAGAAATAGAAATCATAGGGACTAAGCATACTGCTGGAAACTAGTTTTGTTGGCACATCTGAAACATTTTGGCAAGGGATTTTTTCATCTAGCTGTACTACAATACTTACTGTGTTGTATTTGCATAGCTTTTGATTTCTGAAGATTTTGAGATCTTTAAGGCAGTAAATCTGTGCACTAATTTGTTAGTGCTGTGAAGTGTCCACGTTGTACTGTTGTCACTCTTGAAGGGAAACTGCTGCTGATCTTTCTGCGTATTCGGAGCAGGAGTTACGTAAGCTTTCCCTGATAAGCATAGAACAGGTATCTGAGAGAACAGTTCTACCAAGCTCCCTTTGTTTGGGATATCATCGTTGTGATGACACTGACTGACCCAAACCGCTCCGCTGCCTTCACCAAAATAGAATAGGGACTGCTGGGAAGGAGTCTTCTGAGAAGCTGAGTCTCTCACTTATACCTATTTTTTTCTCCCCTCTAGTTTTCTCCATCTCACTTTTTATTCATTGACAGAATAGCAATATGCAAAGGTGCAGCAAAATAAAAACAGATGAGTGTCTCGTGTCCCCCAGACCTCTAGCTGTTTTTGCCATGACATAACTACTTACAGATATATGTATATGCTTTGTTAAGCGATGCGTCACAGTGTCTTAGGGCAGGGTAGAATGGATGTCGGATGAATGGTCTTACCCCGTGGTGCCCTGCTCTGCAGCCATCTTCTGCAGGATATCACTTAAGAGCCCATCTGTGTCACATACACCACTGCATGTATCATGTCTCAGATATTGAAGTAACTTGTTCATCTGATCTGGTTTTACGTAGCTGTCTGTACCTTGTAGCCTGTTGTCACCTGATGTTGGATACTAGGAGTCCATCCTACTTTTTCCACACCAAATTGAACAAATCTGTTTTTAGAGGCAGCTGCACAATGGGAAATTGGTGTTTTTCCTCTGCTGTAGTTAACTTTTTGCTAACTTTAGAAACATTCTACCTTAATAAATACCTGAAGGACTTCTCAGGTAGTGTCAAGTCCAGTCACTTTTGTCTGTAACTTACTAAGGAGTGATAGGGTGTCTTAAACAGCCATAGTTTTGATGCACAGTGTTAGCATGTCGTAGCTCAAACTAAATGTTTCATCTGTTTGCAAATTGGCATCAAATCTGACTTTNAAAAAAAAAAGGGGGGGGGTTGCTCACTTACCTTTTACAGATTTAAAAATCAACCAACAGCAAAAGGCAATCAGAGTCCCAGGGACTGCTCCTCTTGAGGAGAGCTGAGAATTTCCTTTGCAGCAGATCAGGTTTTTTACATCACCTCAAAATGTTAAGACTCTTGTGGAAAACCCCAAAAGCATTGTCCCTATTCCAAAGAAATTTGTTTTACTTTGGGTAGATTGTAGCAGTGATAGTGGCAGGTGGTAGGGAAAAGATGTTGCAAAGAGCACCCAATCCTGTTTTTTATTATCTTCTTAAAGAATGTATAGCACATGCTCCCTTTTTGTCCCTTCCTTCCCCCCTTTTAAAAAAAAAAAAAAAGGCACTATTATCTCAGTGGTTGTGTATGTGATAGAACATTGTAAGGAGACTGATCAGGTAGAGGAGTGTTGAGGATCAGGCTCTCCGGTGTAGGAGACAAGGGTAAAATGGGCTGCTTTGCACCTTGGAAATGATATGGAATCCAGTAGGCAAATAACAAAATGTTAATGATCTTAACCCTATCTGGCTACACTGTTCTGACCTCTATCTCCCCTTCTTCCCTTCCACCAGGTATGGATATCGCTTTCTGCTTACACCTTACAGAACAAATCCACTCCTACTTGCTCTGATTTTAGCCAGAAGCCTTAAATGTAGGTGCTGCAGGACAAGTAATGGGCGAACATTTGATTCCTGTGGCTCTCCCCAGCCTGCCTTAATTCCTGGGTGCTTGTTCCTCAGCATGAGTGACGGAGAAGCTGAGCAATCTCCAGAACGCAGACAGCAGCTCTCCTAACTTCTGCGTTCCTCCTAACCTGGTGTGTCGCTTCTGGCTCGGCCAGGTCAGGCACATGGGCGCTGCCCCCACAGAGGGATGTGAAATGACATTGTGGAGCTTCCCTTGAAGCACCCAGCAGAATGTGGGGTGTTCCACAGACGGCTTCTGCACACATAGTGCCTTGATGAGGCTCTGATGATGTCTGTGTGTAATCAGGCTCCATCACGCACTTCACCGTTTCAGAAGCTCCAGTATCTCAGACACTGATATTGCATAATTGTAGTGGATCTGGTGTTGTGCACGTAGAGACAAGTCCTCTGAAGACTTCTAGAATATAGTCATATTCTGAATGTTATAATTGACTAAAACCAAGAACACTTCATATAGTGTCTGTAATGATTTTGAGTGTCATTCTTATTTGTTAGAGGATGCCCTCTAGTTTAGAAGCAAATATTTTGGTATTAGAAAAGGACGTAGTCTCCGTACTACTGAATAGCCATGGGTCCTGGAAAGGCTGTTTAGCTTGGGGGGGGAATAACTGGGGGGAAAAAAAGTCTGCCAGGGTTGTTTTACAGCACTCATTGAGTTAAGTGGAATGTCTTCACATCCTGTAGAAGGACAGTGAGGACCTGTAATTCTTCACTGTGCAACCCAGGCTCCGAAATAGCAAGATTTGAAGTACTGGACTGTCTCATGTTGCAGATCACTCAAGCTCTGAACAGTTTTAACTTTGTATTCAGATTGTGTTCATTTAACTTTCTTTTCATTAACTTAGTACTCAGGTAATCTCTCTGCAGTTGCACTAGCTCAGAGCCAGCCTTGGTGTCTATCAGCAGGTCCTCTCCGCTGACAGGAGATTGGTGAGGATTGTCCCTGAGATGTACAAGGCAACAGCTCTGTTGTTATAGCAGATCCCATGAAAGCAAGTCAAGAACCTCAGTGATTTCTGGCACTCACGTGAAAGTGACTGTGTGTCTGTGCATAGGGGTTTTTTAAATGTTTTTTTGCCTTCCTCTTTCTGACCCCCATTAAAGTTTTCTCTCTTGAGAAGGCAGAGAGAACTCTGATGCAGAGACTGTAAACCTGTTTGTGTAAGGAAAAATCAAGATTAGTGTTTCTTCTTTTGAATTTATTCTTTTCTGTACTAGTTACATTGCTGTCTGCAGCACTAGAAAAAGTTGCATTTGCTCTGTCTAATGAGAGCTGATGATGCATCTTCTGTAGTCAGTCATTTTGGCAGTCCCAAAATTGTTATGGAAATAGATATGGAAAAGGTAAAAGTAAAATCAACTTTTGTTGTGATTCTAATTTGTAAATATTAAACTTTGGCATAATCTAAACTTAAACGTTTATTTCCATCCACCCTTTTCAATACAGGAGTTCTTGTGCAGAGGAAATGCTGCTTTCCTTCTTTCGTCTGTTTTAAGAAATTGTGTGTGTGTGGCTTGCCCTGGGGATGCTTTTGTTCACCTGTGACTAATGAGTGTTAGGTGTTCCTAATAAGGTCTTATCTGGCTGTTCTGAAACCGGCCCTGCTGTTCATACCCTTCAGAGCCGTTCTGCTCAACCTAGTCTCCAATTTCTGTAGCAGAGAAACAAGGCACTGGAAACCAACCTGTGAAACCCATGTGTGCAAAGGTAGCAGATATCAGATGAAGGAAGATAGAATTTCCTGTAGGGCAGCATCTGTGTTCAGTAGTGAATTCCAAAAAAGAAAGGAGGAAAAAAAACGACAAGCAGAAAAGCACTCGGACTTCTAGCACTTCTGTGTCTGTGTGTGTGTGTCTGTGTGTGTCTTATTTTACTGCTCCCCCTTACTCCTTCTGTTCCTTGCTGCCATTTTGCCCCTCGAGAAAGCAGAGAAATGTCTTTTGATGACCCATGATGTGAAAGGGCTGAGTGTCTCTTGAAAATGTTGCCTCCTTTTATTTCTTAGTGAGGTTAGGGTGATAAATAGAACATAGAGCCATGACAGAAGCTGAGTGCTGTGGTTTGTTATGGAAATGTGTGGCCTGAATTCAGAACTGCTCATAGAATTGTTGATATAAAGAGCAACTGGTTCCTAAAATATATTGCTGTAAAAAAGGAGATGCTGAATTTGCTGTTAAGTGGATTTATCTTAGTCTTGCTCACCTTCTGAAGTGATGGCCTTGTGTGACTGATTTTTTTAAGGACATCGTTAATATCTAGCTAGTTCAGTTCCTTTCGTGTTAAATATTGAAGATATTTGGCAACACTTACAATACACAGGCTGTTAAACCTGTCAAACTGATTTGCTCAGATACTGGTGTTTGTTTATTTAGAGCACAGCTGGGTATGAGAATTTGGTCTAAATAAATGACCTTTAGTAGGTAGATACTTTTTTTTTTTTTTGACTACGTAAGATATACTTTCAGAGCTTTTAATCCAGGCTGCTAGGCAGCTTCCACAGCATGTATTCTGCTTAATTTGGGTACTTGATAGGTTTTGGCTTTCTTGGGGGATGTTTAGTTTTTCCTCCAAAACATTCTATGTCAAATCTACTGTCAAATTGGTTTCCAAACTGAAAATCCAAGATTTGAATGAATTGCAAATCTGTCATAAGGGCACTTCTGCTAGGCTGAGACTGGGGCAGCTGCAAGGCAGGGTGAAGAAGCATGGATTAATATTGCTGCCGTGTTTGAGTTCTCAAGTCCCTGTAAAATGACCCATTCAAAAGCACTAAGTACACCTCAACATAAAGAGCGCCTGCTGTTCTCCGTGTGGCTCCTTCAGCATATAGAAAATTATAGTGTCCTCATGGGTGGATTTTATGAAGGGTGCGTGAGCAAGGGCTCGGGGAAGCCAGTTAGCAGCATCCCCGAGGCGAGGCCGCGCGGCTCCTGTCTCTGCCCTCCCCGCTGCCATCCATAGGTGCCCGGTTGCAATCCCCTCCGTACTGCGCTTGCGCGGGGGAACAGGGCTGCAAGAGGAGGGTTGTGACCCCCGCAGGAGACTTGTGCGCAAGGGAGGAGATGCGAATGGACAACTCTGAAAATATGCCGGTTCGCAGGTGTCATCTTGAAAGCGTAGGTACGTTGAAGTGTTGTGGATGCTGGTGCTTTCTTACAATAGCAAAACCTCGGAGACGGTTCAGAGCTCTCTCTGATAGCTGTTTTGCTTTAAAGCTGTCCAATTGGTAGCTTGACATTGCTGAGTTGGCCTTCAAGGTCACCCAGAAATAGGAGATCTGAGCTTCCTTCTTCTTTGCCCATTAGCTGACACTGCAGACTGCATTCTTTAATCTGGTTAACTTCTTAAAATTGCTGTTGGCATCTGCAACTATTTTATGGAAGATGAACTTCTGTTCCTCCAGTCAAAGAAAGATGGTGTTTCAGTGCAGATGAGATTATGGTGTTCTCCATTCAGGGTGGGTCAGCAGGTGGGTATATTTTGCACACATTCAAGTTACATTTTTAATGTATGTAGCATCACTGCCCAATCCATTGACTCTTTGATCTGCACAGCAAGTTTGTCATCTGTGCAAGTGGAGAGGAAATAAACAGCCCTGTTGGTGAGCCATCTCACGACTTGCCAGGTCAGCGTGTGGGAAAACAGCGACGGTGTTTAAATTAGTGCTAGTGTAAATGGGCGTAGTGTGGATGAAATGAATGAGGGAAGGATGCTGTTTGGTTTCCGCGTTGAACAGTATTACAAGCTGGCTACCGACAGACTACTCCAGGCTTGTTTGCTGTCTGCTAGGCATGTGACGTCAGTGCCTCCCATGACTTGTAACAGGAGGTGGTCTTGTGCTTCTTCCTTATCCTTTAGCTGAAGTCATCACAGATGGATGACGTCCCCTGAGAAAGGGTGGAGGGAAAACTACAGAGGAGAACGTGGGGAAATGCAGGCTGTCCATGTTAACCTCCTCATGAACAGCCGTGAGTGCCAGGCATGTGGCTGGGACAAAAGGAACAATGTAGAGCAAAGACTTCTATAAGTCTCTTTTTAAAAGACTTCTATAAATGATGAGTCTTCTATTTGCTATTATTATGATTATTTTTTTTAAAAGCGTTGAGAGAAAAGACCTTGCAAACAACCCTGCTTCCCACAGTAGTGGGCTGGGAGACTTCCTAGGGTGTGTTCTTCTGTAGTGGCGGATGAGGATCAGCTGTCCCAGGTTCCAGGAAGCTGGGAATGATGTGACTATCAAACCAATTCACTAAGTAAAAGCTTCTTGTAGTCTCAAGTCTCTGGCTGTGTCTGTGCTAGTGAATTCCATGATGCTTCTGATAGCACTGGAATACAATGTCTTTGCTGTTGTGGGTTGTTTTTAAGAATATTTCTTGGCACAATCTTTGGCCTATGCCAAAAATACTCTCCCAGACACTTATGGGTGCTATTCAAGAGAGAGCATGACCAGGACCGTTCTCAGTTTGCATGTGGTCCCCTGGTTTAAAGTGTCCGACTTTACAAGTGTGAATTTTTCCAGACGTTCTGATCCTGGGTGCAGTGAAGTCAGCTCTGGTACTGAGCGTGCTGGTGGGGAGGTAGCCTTAGTGTTCCCCTCTGGTTGCAGGAAGTCCAGTCGGTTTAGCAGGCTTTCGTTAGAGGACAAGTGAAACCTGAATAATGAATGCTGCTTTTACTTCTCGTCCTTCTCAGATGATCGTTAGTGTTTAGACCCAACTAATGGAAAAAGGCCACTGGGTGAGCTTCAGCTTCGTGCAGTTTAACTGAAATGCATTACTGTTTATAGTTCAAAACCCGACTCAAGTATTTACAGCTCCATATTCTAGCGTGCATGCAAGTGAATTTCTGCTTATGAATCTATGTAACATCTCAAATCATTAAAGATGTCTATCTCTGGTATTTATTATCCAAAAAGATGGCAGGCTGTTGGATGATGCTGTCTAAGTGTGGGCGCAGGCATGTGCTTTGACAAATAAAGCATATGACAGGAGTCACAGTGGATCTGTATTGATTAGCTGTAACAGCAGGAAGAATTCCTGAACTTCTAATAACTTTATTTTTAGATGTAACTCAGACTGAAGGTTTACTGTTCAATGAATTCTTCCAAAAATAAATATTTCAGGAGGGGATTAAACTTAAATGTGAAAGACAGTTTTTCTTGTGCATCAGCGTTCATGAAAGGAACTGGTCAGAAGTCGCTGTACTCCTTAAATTTGCATGCTCTGAATCCAAATTAGAACTGTTTTTAGCAAAACTGCTCATCCACACAGGAAGCTAGAGGTGCTATTGGAAATGCAACTGTGATAGCTAATTTTAGCCAACAGTCCTGCTAGCAGCAGAGTTCTTTAACTGTGAAGAGAGAGAGATACTCTGGGTTTGCTTAAATCGCTTTCTGTTCTTATTGAGCTTCTGCCAAGAAGGAATTTGCTTTACTGAGGGCATTATCTGCCATGGTTCTTTTCTGCTTTTTGTGGGTCTGGGTGTTTGTGTGTTTAGGTTTTTGTTTGTTTTAAACACATCTGAGTGACCTATAGAAAGATTCAAAAATCACGCGTGTCAAAGTACTTCATCTCAGCTTTCAGGGGTGTTTTCAGCCTCCTGTCGTGTATTTTGCCTGTCTTGTAACACACCTGGCTGCTCCTGGTGCTCCCCACGCTCCCTTGGCTGTGCACTACTGAACCACAGGCCGCAGGAGCTCACCTGCCTGTTGGCATTCGCAGCACTGCCAAGTCTGTCAGGGCTATTCCGAGAGGTCCTTGGCAGGTGCTTCACACTGGTGATTTAGAAGCCCATTAGTCATTCTTCCAACTTTCTGGAATCACTGCATGTTGTTTCTTTAGTCAAGTTGCTCTTGACATATGAAAATCCATGGTGCCATCCAAGAAGCTATGTGCAGCTGCTTATTCACTGTCTGATTGCGTGAGCCTCACGGCTTAACTTTGTCAGCCTGAATTCCTGCAGAAGACTGTTTGTTAAAGCCTGTCCTCCTTAATAAGGATTAAATGCAGATATTGCCAGAGTATCTGCTTGCTTTACAGTCAGAGATCCTTATTCTTCCCTGTACTACCTGCATTTGGGAAGTACGATCTCGTTCTGCAAGTGGTAAGTGTTGTGTGACTCCAGTGGAAAAAGTCTCTGACTTCTTGTTCATGAACGTTTCCCTAGAAGATTCTTCAATTTTACAGTTTAGTGGAACTCCATCTTGTGTTCTGAAGACTTCTTAAACTATTTGAGTCTGAATTCAGCACTTGCCTTTTCTCTTGGTAGTAGAAGCTCTACTCAAACACGTGGAATCAAATCTAAAAGCAGTCTCTTTCAAATCCTGTCAGCGTTATCGGAGGTCCCTCATGCAGGTGTAGGAACAGGAATTTGACAGTGAGCAAAAATTCATTGACTACTGGGCAATGGTACCCATGGAGAAAACAAGTCCACCATATAGTCTGGAATAAACTCTTTATTTTAGGATCTTGCTGAGTTCAAGCATGGGCAAGGAGCTGAGGTAGGGGACTGCCCATGAAGGCGATTTTCCTTGTGTCCAGTTGTTAACTGGCTACTAGTATTTTTCCTCTAGGAAAGGACTGGGATGAAAGTCTCAGATGTCCTGAGCTCTGGGTTTCATGGCCACCGGGGAAGCCAGAGGCTCGGGGCACAAGACTGCGTTTGAACCCTGGGTATTGGACAGCGTAGTGCTGCTTTGCGTGCAGAACCCTAGCTGCAGTGTGTCATCCCTCTTCGCTTTTCATATCAAGTGATCTTCAGGTACCATGCATATCTGAGACGGGCAGCTGTTTAAAGGTGGCTGTTGATCTGGAGATGTGGAAATAAAGCACAGAACGTGAGACGTCAGGAAACCAAAAGCTCCAGGGGCCTTCTCCCTGGAAATGGGATCTTCTGAAATTGGGGATGAGAAAATGGAAAATGCTGCGTATCTAGAGAAATTGAGGGAACCTGTAAGGGCGTCTGATAGGAAGAATAGCATGTTCTTTCTGTTATAAACTTAATTGTACTGGAGTGCATTCTGTTTTGGTGGGGGTAAGAGTGACAATCCTGAAACTGGAGGTTTGTTCTAATATCTCTTTGGTGGTACAGCAACGTAAATTCAGATTGAGGCAAGCACTGTTTGCACATAAAGCGCTGAATTACTGGGCTGGAGACTGTCTCATCATGATTGTTTTCTGAGGTGGATATAGGGGAATCCCTTCCTTCTCTTGCATCTTTTTTTGGGTGGTTTACCAAAGTCGTGTGCTCTTCTCATGGACCAAAAAGGTGGTAACTTACTCCATCCTCAAAGGTGCTGCCATTGGAAACCAGCAGAGACAAGTACCTGCTACTTGGAGTAGTGAGACTCTTCAATATAGTGTAAAAAAGTGGGGGGGGGAAAGCCACAACAAATGAATTGTTAATGTTTACCCTGAAATGTGTGTGTGCTTTTGGGACTCTAAGAATAACTATTGTATTACAGATGGGATGATCTGGTAAACTTTCAGGTGAGAAAGGTGCAGAAGGTGAGAGGCTGGCTAGCAACCAGAAGGCAGTGTTGTGTGTTAATGGGACAGGGGCAGTTCAGTTGGTGAAAGACCTATGTGTGTGGAAGGCTGCATGGAATCGGAGAAGCTATTGAAATGTTTAGTGATAAAAGTACAAGGAGCCTGGGAAGCAGAAGAGCTGAGGAACAAGAACTACTGGTGCAGGACGTGAAACTGGCTATTACAGGGATAGCAAACAGATGGGACAGTATGCATACCAGGCTTTACCTGCTTTCTGATAGCGTAGGCAAGATAAAAATGAAGAGTGGGTGTGGTGTGGAATGTAAATGAAATACAGACTGCCTTGCTTGTGTTGTGTTCCTTTTCAGCGTCACTCGCATCAAAACTGCTGGGGAGAAATAAAGTTGCAAACTTGCAATGAGGGTTGCAATGTATGGACAGATACCCCGAAATAATTCCCACTGGTATTTCGCTAAACTGGAAAACAACTATGGCTAATAGTGGAACATACAATTCAGTATTTGCGGGCTGGGTGATAGATGATACTACTCCCCACCCCTTCAGGAAGGCTTCTAAAAGTAGTTGGAATCTTTTTCAATTTATTATGAGGGGATGAGGTCATGTCCGTCTTAGACTACTGTGAGGTCTACAACATGCAAATCTTTGCCATTGCGCCTTCCATTCTAGCAAATCTGTCACGCTGGGGTAAGAAAGAAGCATTTCTGCTTGCCAGTCATGAACACCCCGTGCATAAGGAAAAATGCGACCTTTACAGCTTTGGATTAGTTAATAAAACCTTGGTAGCATATGAATGCTTTCCTTCAGGGTTTATAGAAAGAGGGGATACAGACACAGGTTTACCAGAGGAAGAACTGTTCTTGCTCAGACCAATGTCTGACATTGTCAAATGTCAGAACCGTGTGTGATTCAGCACTGAGTGACTGGAGGTGGAGTAGCAATGTCCAGCACTTTTTTTTAAAAAAAAAAAAAAAGAGGAGCTAATACTTCTCATTTTCTTCAATGTTTTGCCACAAAAGATAGTGGTTTGGTTGTTCTTTCCTTAACAGATAGTTTGGTGTTCTCAACGTAAAGAGCAATTGGAATATAGTGTGGGAGAGTGTGGTAACCTGGTGGATTACGGCAGGAGTTGTGGGATGAACTTTAATGGAGCAGACTGTCAGGCTGTGCGTTTGGGGCCTGACGCCTTCGCGTGTGATCTGGGTGCTCATCAGCTGGAAGCAACTGGGGAGAAAGTCCCTGATGTGCTGATTTGTCACAGGGTAGCGAAGCTGCAAGTGATGGTGTGGGAAAGGAAAATGTGGGTTTATGATGTGTATTAGCAGAGTTCCCTTCTGTTGGAAGGGGAGCGTTAATGTTGCCATACAGACGAGCTCATCCATAATATTTGTCTCTGAATCATACACAAGGTATTTCTCCATTCCTTAATTAACTTAGTAGCTCTCCCTTCCAGCCCTTCAGAAGGGAACAGGACTCTTGCGGAAGGTTTTTCTCACTCCTGAGTGCCTTTCCTTTTATTAAAGCTGAAATGGTACTGTTTTCATGGGACCGTTTTTTCATTTAACTGAAAACTATAGCATCTTACTTCCGTGTAACACAATGCGTGTATCTGTAGGTAGAGCAACAAGCGCTACTGTATCTATATGACTTTGCATTAATAAGCAAATAGCATCTATTTTGTTGTCAGACCAACTCGATTACTTACTATGGTAAAGAACGAGTTGGATGTTTCTCCATGTGTATGGAAATACTTAACTGACTCTTACTTTGTGGCTTGGTTTGTGTTCTTTTCCACAGAGCACTGTGTGGGGAGTATAGGGAGTATTGCTTTGATGTGACTTTTTTTGTAGATATGCTTGTTTTGCAATAAAGGAACACTAATGAACAAAGTATAAAATACTGTATAGAAAAACTTGGGATGCAGTGTGCAGTAGATGAGAAAATGGTTTCCTGGTAAAGCTGGTGGGTATAGCTTCATGGAAGTCATGGAAAACATATACAGAAAATAGTCTGTGTTCAACCCCAAAAATATGATTCCTGATTGCTTTGTTTATTTCAATCTGGATCCCCTTACATTCATGATATTTGGATTAATATTTTTAATATTTAAAAAATACAACATATGGTTCTCCAGTTAAGTAACACGTCTAGCAATACCTATAGGTTTTGACTTGTGAATGAATTAATAACATTGCGGGATATTTCATTCTGAAGTTTGGGCACACAGAAAGTGGCATGGAGTAGTATAACTCGTATCGAATGAAAATAGCTTCGTCGTTGCCTACTCCCGTCTTGTACTAAAACATGGCTGTTCTGCCATATGAAAGCCTTTCGAGCTCCTTGCACATTGGCTCTACGCAGTAATAACTGATGCGTCGGGCCACAGGTGTGTTGGTGCTGCTTTAGCTTTGTTCATTTCCACTCAGATAAAAATCAACGCATGAATCAGACCTGGCTCACAGGTGGCTGTGCAATGTGTATGTATACCGATGACTCTGGGAGTGTTTAAGCTGCTATTATGTGCTGCTTAGTGGAGGGATGTCCTAACCGTCCACTTCAGATTTAATGGTGTGTTTGTAAAAAGCTATTAAAACGCATAAGGCGAAAGTTGCTTACAATTTTCATAGTATATCTATGGCAGCTTGAGCAAGTGTTGATGTGAAATCGTAATAGCTAGACAGTATTCCTGTTGAGAAGGGAACACTAAAGAAAGCCTCCTGTGGGACTGTAGCAAGACTTCTCAAGTTTTAGTTCATTTTGAGTAACAAACCATCTTCTAGCCATCCCTAATAAGCTGACGGGCAAGTAATTGTGTGGCTTTCTCTTAGTTATGCACGTATTGTATTTTACAGATAAGCAGCCTCTGAAGATTGAAGGACCTGCTAAAGGGAGCACCCACTTTTGAGGTATGAACTGCTTTTTTAATAATCCAGCATTAAATCTTTGATTAGAAGCAAAGGTTTGATGTAGTTGTGTGTACACATTGAGGCCACATCTATTCTGGGAAATACAGCTACCATCTAAAGTTCTGCAGTTTCATAATCTCCCACAGAAGCTCAGTAGCAAAGCTTGGCAGAGCAGGCAGGCCTGGCTGTGACAAGTGGAGCGTTAAATGGACTCTGGGGTAGTCTGTGTGCCTTTAAAAGGCATTATGTGGAGAGTTCTTTGACTTGAACTTCTGCAGAATAAATGTCTGAAATGCATTTAACGTCTGTTTCTGTTAAATGCGTTATTTCCTACTCTTTGCTTCCTTCATTTTGGGTATTTATTAGTTTCTAACACTCCCTTGCTTCTGTTCAAGATAGCAGGGCTAGTGTGCAGCTCAAGGGATGTCCTTTCCAGCTGGCTGGACCTCTGCTGCTTTTTCTGCTGCAAAGGGCAGATATCTTGTTCAGCTTGGTGACACAAAACCTGTCATGGACCTCTTACTCTGATACAAAGATTAAGATGGGCAATCTAAGTGAAGATGAAACCAAGTCTGGTTTGATTTGGGAGGAATCTTTGAGCAGTGGATCATCTGAGTTACTTGTCCTGTCCTCTTGTGTAAGGCACCATAAAGCTAAACTTTCACTGGCGTCCATTGTGAGGTCTGCAGTCGGAGGACATTTGAGGGGCAGGTGCTCCCATACCATGTTTTAGTGAAGGAATCATAACTTCTTCTTGATATTTATGTGGACTGAGTGACCCAGATTTATTCTACATTGCAGTTTGAGTAGTGTGACAGTGACTGTTCTCGGATGCTGCCTATTTCTTCAAGTCCTGGGAGCAGTGTCAGCCTGTTTACTACCCTAGTTAATACTTCTGTGTCCTCACCTGAAAGAGTCTAAATATAAACCAGTGAAAGACAGGGCACAGACTTGTACAAAAATGACCAAGTTGTTAATGTCAGTCTGCCAGTACAGTCCAGTGATGTTTGGCTGTAAAGAATAAAGAGGAGTCAAAATGCATGCAGTTCAATTATCACTTGTTTTAACATCAACAGCTGTCTACTATGATTTACTAAAGCTGTCTTGAAGTGACAGCCTCACGTCTCCTAAAATTTTGTTGTGTGCATAGGATAAAATTGTTCCTAGAATACCTTTCTTTAATCTACTTAAATGGCAGGTGGAGAGGTGCAAAGTCCTGGCTCTTCAGTCAGGCTAATGCTGTTGTGTATCCATTCATGACATGACTGAAACCAGGCTCAGCAACACTGCTGCTTGTTTGTACTGTGTATTGTGGCTGCCTGCCAAACCATCGTCCATTAGTCATTCTCTAANGGGAGGGGAGGTGCCCAGGTTCTGTGCGTGCTTTTCATTGTGGCCTCAATGGAGCAGAAGAGGTCATGGGAGGTGGAGTGCCACCTTCTCCTCCAGGGAGCTGGTGCTAAGCAGCTGAACAGAGATAACGTTGGAGTGGAAGAGCACTGTGCTGTCCTCCCTGCATGTTCCTGTCTTGAACTTCTTTCCTTCTCACTTGGCTTTGACCAGTGTGGTTGTATGTCTGCCAGGCTCTTGGGATGTCCTGAATTGATCTCAGACTTCAGTTTACTTGGTCATGTTAACCCCTAAGTTGTTAAGATGGCGAGCTCGCCATGTTCTCATTTTCCTCCTTTTTCTTCCATTGCACAAAAACAACAGTTACAATATGAGCTGACTTGTAGAGTCCCAGGAATACTTATAGTTGTACCTTTCAACATTTGTTCTTCCATGGTTTCAGGACATGGAAACCAAACAGGTGTTTCCCACAGACTGTATTCAGCAGCTAAAAATGCTTCCTGAAGTAACTTATCCGGGAACATCTAATCCACACTCATTGGCTGCCTAAATGAATAAAGGCAACTTCCTCCCCAACATCCTTTGGAGGAGCCCAGGAGAGCAGGCAGGAAGGAGAAGTGTTTGTGTGAGTCTGACTGTTGGTTGGTTCTTGTTGGATGACCTGACTGAGGAATATCTTGGGTTCTTTACAAAACAAAACCGAGAACCTGTTCATCTCGGAATAAGCAGGAAGAACCAATTTATTTGTTAGGAGATGTTTTGACCAAGTATGGTTTCACCTTGGTCATCTTGCTTAAACTACAAATACTAAGACTCACATGGCACCTAGAATTTCATTTGGTTGTGTTGTAACACGTTTAGGTGGAAAACATTTTGCAGAATCACAGAATGGTTGAGGTTGGAAGGGACCTCTGGAGATCACCCAGTCCAACCCCCCTGCTCAAGCAGGGTCACCTAGAGCACGTTGCACAGGATCGCATCCAGGTGGGTTTTGAATATCTCCAGAGAAGGAGACTCCACGTCTTCTCTGGGCAGCCTGTTCCAGTGCTCTGTCACTCTTACAGTAAAGATGAGTGTGTTTTTTTTTTCCCTCGTATTCAACTGAAACCTCCTGTGTTTCAGTTTGTGCCTCTTGCCTCTTGTCCTGTCGCTGGGCACCACTGAAAAAAAAGTCTGGCCCCATCCTCTTGACACCCTCCCTTCAGATATGTATACACGTTGAGATCCCTTCTCGGTCTTCTCTTCTCCAAGCTAAACAGGCCCAGCTCTTTCAGCCTCTCCTCGTATGACAGATGCTCCAGTCCCCTAATCATCTTAGTAGCCCTCCACTGGACTCACTCCAGGAGCTTCATGTTTCTCTTGTACTGGGGAGCCCAGAACTGGACACAGTACCCCAGGTGAGGCCTCACCAGGGTGGAGTTAGAGGGGGAGGATCACCTCCCTTGACCTGCTGGCAGTGCTCTTCCTAATACAGGCCAGGATCCCATTGGCCTTCTTGGCCACAAGGGCACGTTGTTGGCTCATGGTTAACCTGCTGTCCACCAGCACTCCTGGGTCCTTCTCCACAGAGCTGCTTTCCAGCAGGTCAGCCCCCAGCCTGTACTGGTTGTATTGGGTTTACACGGTAAAGGTTTGGTAGCAGGGGGGCCACAGGGGTGGCTTCTGTGAGAAGATTCCAGAAGCTGCCCCATGT
>VXAL01006634.1:149549-318002 GCA_013399475.1 Chauna torquata | reverse complement strand
GCAGCCCCCATTCCCCGTTCCCCTGCGCTGCTCGGGGGGAGGAGGTAGAAGAGGGTGGATGGGGGGAAGGTGTTTTTAGTTTGGTTTTAGTTTTTCACTGCTGTAGTCTGCTAGTGATAGCAATAAATTATATTAATCTCCCTATGCTGAGTCTGTTTTGCCCGTGACGGTAATTAGTGAGCAACCTCCTTGTCCTATCTCAGCCCTTGAGCCCTTGTCCATTGTATTTTCTCCCCCTGTTCCTTTGAGGAGGGGGAGTGAGCGAGCGGTTGTGGTGGAGTTCTGCTGCTCAGCTGGGTAAAACCACCACACTGGTGCCTGGGGTTATTCCTCCCCGTGCACAGGACCCTGCACTTGCCTTTGTTGAACTTCACGAGGTTCCTCACTGCCCAGCTCTCCAGCCTGTTCAGGTCCCTCTGAATGGCAGCACAGCCCTCTGGTGTATCAGCTATTCCTCCTTTCCTGCTGGATTGATTTATTTTTTTCTATAACCCTTCTAGCTGGAAGGAAACATGCACAAAATCATATCTGTAGGATCAATTTTATTAAAAAAGTGAACTAGAGTGGGGCTGCTGCTGACATAATTGTAGTAGGAGTAAGTAGCTGCTCCTTCCTATGCGACTCCCTGTTCCCATCCTGCAACAGAGCTCTGCCCACAGAGAATTCTGCCCAGACAGGAAAGAACTTCCTCTGCCTCTGTCCTTTAGCAAATCGAGTGTGACTGCTTATCCTCCGGGAGGATTTTGCAGTTTGCTGGAAGAAGGGCTGGCGTGTTATCCATCCCCCGTTTTGAAAAGTGGTTGAGGAGTTGCACACTGGCCTTTTAGTTTGAGAATACTGAGAACAGACTTGAGATTTAGCCCCTGAGGTAAGAGAGAAACCTTGGGAAGAAGGCAGTGCTATTATATCACAACATATGGCTTGACTTCCTCAAAGAGATGTGGGCAGAACCCTTTATTTTAATTAAAAAAAAAAAAAAAAGAGGAGGGTGTTCGGTACTGTACTGCACAATTATCTATTTGGTTGCTTATCTTTCTCTTTTTGGAGGGGAAACTGCCTGTGTCAAAGAGCCAGTATCCCCAGCGTTGTGCAATTGCAGCTGTACCTGCAATAAGGAAGTGAGTCATTCAGTCGACCATACCTGATAATGTTGCAGGGAGACCTGAAATTTTTTATTGATCTCTTCATGAAGACTTGGGTTTTGTTTTCTAAGCAATGCCTTGTTTTTCAGCTATAGTTGTTATATTTGTTATCAAAAGTACGGAAATGTAAATACAATAGTAGTTGAACTGCAGTAGCTACTCCCTTCCTCCTCTAGTGGTTTCCTGCATACATTTTGGAAGGTGGAAACTAGTCTTCTGCATTAATGAATTTCAGAAATGAGTGTTCTTCCCACTATTGCCACTCCATCAGACTTCAAAAACCAAAGGCTATGAGCAAAAAGAAGTAATTACTCTCTTGTGTATGTACCTTGAGACGGAGAAGTAAGTTAAGGCCCCTTGCTGTAGCTCTTAAAATTTTCCTGTGCTCCAGCCTGATGCAAGCACTGGCTAACAGGATATCTTGTTGTTTTTTCTCCTAAACTTTACCTAAATCTTTAACCAGATAACTATGCAGGCACCATTCTGGTTGAACTAAGTCTGCATTCATCTACTTGTGACATTTGAGCAAGTTTCTTAAAAGAATAACTAATAAATTGGAACAATGCCTTCACTGACTTGAGTGTATTTCTCCCAGACTTAAGCTTGCAGTTATTTTAGAAAGCTGTTTCGTAAACGTGGTTCTACTTGTTGTAGTAACATGGATCACTAGTAGCTAATGCTGGTTGCTTTCTTAGCTGGGCAATAATTTTGTCATTAAAACCAGCTCAAGATAATGGAAAGGCTCAAATAGTAAAATCTGGTCTTTTGGGTAGCTCAGGAGGGATTAGGTTGAGCTGTTTGAAGGACTTGAAGAGTTAAATTGACCTCAAACTGCAGGCTGTCAGCTGCTGCTTTTTTAACAAGTCTCTCATGAACTCTGTATGGCAGTAACAACTTTCTGGGGCGAGTTATTTATCTTCAGTTCTTTCTTGTGTAACCTGCCACTTCTAATGCTGTTAATATGTCTGTACTGCACTGATGCTGCTCCCGCCTCGGACCGGAGCAGTTCTGTGATGCTGTTATGGCACCTGGCCAGCTGCATGACTGAACTTAGAGAGGATCCCAGGGATTTTTATTTAGCTAAGAATAAACATCATGTGAGAGCAGGCGTGCTTCCCTGCTTGCGAGAGAATTAAAATGGCGCGCTGGTGGGGAGTAACAGCAGCAGCCTAAGGGCTAGCCCGGCGTCCCGCTCTGGCCCAAAGGATAAGCCGCGAGTCCGGAGGAAACAGAAGGGCCTGGCATGTAACCTTCTGCTCTCCTTGCTGTTCAGTTCATCAGTCCACGATGACGTAGTGCTTTCAGAGTGTTCTATTTTTATAATTCAAGAATCTGATAAAAACCTTATGAAAGGAAACGTGAATGTACTTGCTTAATTTCTAGTGTGGCAGTGTTTCATATCGGGCCTTGGCCTACATCTTTAATACCTGATTATGTGCTACTGAGTGACTTTCTGAGCACTTCCCTGTACCAGCGTTTTTGTTTTTCCCCTGGTAGCCTGGGAGGTACAGGGACCGGTGTAGGTGTTTGGTGATGTTGCCTCAAGTGGACCTGCACGTGGCGCATGTTCTGGCACGAGCAGTGATGGTGCTGAGATAAATGTTATCTTGTAAGTAGTTCCCTTGCTGAGGGAGAAAGCCTCTGCTGGCCTGCAGAGCACGTGAATAGGCCTTGTGCTCCTTGCAGAGCGACCACAGAGTAAGTGTTTGCTCCTCTGAGAGTTATATGGTGACTCACAGGACCTTTTCCTGCTTCACATAGGATTCTGGAACTAAATTATTGTTCTGTCTGTCTTCATTTTGAAGCTTCACGTTACCAAATAGGAGTGCCTCATTCTCTTGGATCGCACATAGGCAATATTTACTTCCCAGGCTTCCAGCAAATCCGTTCATGAGCTGTTTGTAGCCAAGGACTTCAGTTCCTCTTGTAGAGGTGCCCAAGAGTGTTCAGCTACATGCTTCCACCTTGGTTTAAAAGGACTTCTGATTTTCTTTCTGGCTTATATGTACACAAATATCCGTACTTAAAAGTAGCTCCTAATAACGTGGACTATGTTTAATCTCCATTATATCTGTTGTGGTGTTGCCCTAAGACAAACAAAGTCCGCGTCCTGAATTGCGGAAGGTGGTGCAGAGAGCCAGGCCCTTTCTAAGCACATCCTAGCGGCATGACACTATGAAGATAGGTGTGGCTGTCCCAGAGCTGCTCTAAACAGAGGAAGAAGCAGCAGGCTCCATGGCCGGGAATCCTCTAGGTAGACTCGGTTCCCACCCTAACACTGTCTAGGAATTCTCCTTGAATTCCTGGGCATCTGAGAGGCCTCCGTGAGAATACAGGGACTGACTTCCTCCTGGCTTAACAATCCAACACAGGCAAAGTGAATGGGAAGCTGCTGATAGTGCTTGGTGAACAGGCATGCTCCCTCTGAGCTGCGTTGCCTACATGGTCGCAGAGCTTTATGCTGGCTGGTGCTCCAAAGCCTTGGCTAGGCACTAATGGAGCATTTGTTTCTCCTTTTTAAATGTCTGGTTCCATAATGCTTTGTTGTGGTTTTGAAATGTCAAAACCCCTATCTCTCAACTAGCTCAAATGTCTGTTCTATTTCCAGATTCCTTTTGGGGCATTATCTGTCAGTTCTCCAAAGCCTAAGGGGAGGGCATGGTACGCCAAGGCAACTGAGTCCATAAGCTAACGCTTTCTATAGCTGAGGTCTTGTAGAATTTACAAGAGCTAAAACTTGTTTCTTAGAATAGATGTGTGGTTTGTTTCATTCTTCAGAAGTTTTTGAACCTCCTGATTGTGAAAGCTTTAAAATATTGTTTGTTCTTTGCAAGTCATTTACTCGAAGAAGCATCAATAGATTTGCTGCTTCACTCATCTGGCTCTGAAACATCAAGCTGGTGGTGAGTTGTCATTGATGGAAATAGTTTACTAGTCAGCCTTTTCATTTTGAAGCTACCAGTTCTGTGTCCTGATCTACAGGTTCTTATACTGTGTAATTACATTGTCAAGAGGTGCTCATTTTAATTAAAGTAGCTACTCTAATGTAGTCACTAACCTAACTAGAATTATTCTGTGTAGGTAAAGGAGTAAAGCTTGTATGTAAACTGAGTTCCTGGAAGCAGTGATTATGTATGCCCAGTTGCCAAGCAAACTCCTTCTGTTTTCATAGTTATATCTGCTGTAGCTGCTATTATCTGTAACCTGTCACATTTCATGTTACTTGCTCAAATTTTGTCCTGTTTTTTGAGTAACTCTGGCTAATGATCTTGGGGCACTTCTCTAGACAGTCAATTTGCTTGCAGCAGATGGCATCCAGCCTCTCTTGTGGGCATCAGATGGCAGTTTCTCCTACCTGCATACAGAGGTGGCTTCCAGCAGCTGTACTCGGGGCTTTTCAATGCCACTTGTGACTCGGTGTATCCTTCTTGATACCGCTTGTGAAATAAAGGAGCAGAGTTGCTGAGTCTCTTGCCTGTTTCTGCCAGACCATTTCTCCAGTTTGAATTGCCTTGGCTGTTCTACAGAAAGCTTAACTCCCAATTTTCAAGTCTTATTGCAATAAACTTCTTGATGCATGTATGACATATGATACGAGTGTAACACAAACGCTATTTAATGGTTGCTTATTTTATTCTTAATGAGAGCTTTTTTTGTTTACCTTCACTTCGGAATAGCTGTCCTGTATGGTCTTTACTTCCACTCCTACCCTCTCAGATGCGTATGCATACATAAGGCAAAATGCTGTGAATTTGTGGAGGTGTTGAGGGCCTGAACAGCAGTATTACAGCCATAATTAATCTGGACTGCATCTCTGAAAAATCATTCTTCTTACAGCATGACTTAATGAGTTCTTTCTCATCGCTTGGCTTGTAGTTCCAGTGTTCATACTGTACTGTTTTCTTCACAAGCAATAACAGAAGAAATATTCTTAATGAAAGCAGAGATTCTCACGTAAGCACAAGACCCATTATTCTGGGAACAACATGTATAAGACAAATGTGGAGTAGGATGAATTCAGAGGAGCTGACCCAAAGACTGAGTGACTGAGGTGAACTCTTGCAGTGAAATTCTTCCCTCTTTGTGCATTCGCTAGTCGTCCCTTCCAGGCCATGACAGTGAGATGATCTCGGGGGAGGAAGAATGCCTAATGAAAATGGGAATTACTGACTGATCTAACAGATTAGAAGTAAGACTGCCTCCTTCTCTTCCTCCTCCCCCCAAGAAAAAGGACTCTGTAGGAAAAGTCAGAAAGCCATTATTTTCTGTGTTTTGCTTTTAGTGAGGTAGAAGCTGCTTTCCTTTCTGATACATGTGCTATTAAAGGAAAGCAGCTGACAGCAACAGCTGCTTGCCTTGCCTGTTTGGTTTGTGGCTTAGCAGTCAATATGCAACGCAGAAAGAAAGTGCTTTGCTAACAGCCAGTTTTCATACCCTGCCCCACTTTGTCTTCTCACCCTCTGTCCTCTGCCAGGAGAGACCGGGAGGCTCTTCCCGCAGTGATTAATGAAACTCTCCTTATTTGGTGCGGCCGCTCTGGTGCGCAGCACGGAAAATCCAGCCTTCTGTGAAACAGTTTGAAAACCAGCACGCAAGTATGACTCTGGGTAGTTTCTTTTTTGAATTAGTTAAGGAATAGGTCATTTTAAAGCTAAAACTTACAAGTCTGTGCAGAAGGTAGGCAGTCCTTTATTTTCCTAAGATAAGCATTTATGGCCTTGGAGATGACATACCAGCCTTTTCTAGGTCTCTTATTTCAATGCTTGCAGGCCTGTGCTCAGCTAGACACTTGAAAGTCCCTCACAGTTATTATCTATGAACTCATCTTCCACGTGGCTTTTTTGAAGGCCAGCCAAGACCATTAATCCCCACCTTTCAGAGTTCCTAATCCCTGCTGGGGCTTATAGGAAAGTTATTCTTGTACTCCCAGCGAAGCTGCTCTGGCAGAGCATCTATTCTGCTGTAACTGAAGGCAAGTTTATTAATGTGACTTTTTATCAGCTTGGAAGCTGTACAACTCATAATGTAGCAATCTAACTTGGACAGTCTTACCCCATCTTGCTGAGTGGTTAATAGTAATGAAATTGCCCAAAGGAAGGAAATCATTCAGGAGGCTGGTATTCTCTTATCTCAGTGTGCTTAAGTATAATTAACAATAGTAAAACAGTCTTTGAAGGCACGAATACATACCATGTGTTTTTGGGGAATGGGTGCAAGTGAAGTCAGGGTTGGAATGGGTCTGCTGAGGTGATCTTAATTTTTACAGTTGTATCACTCAGCCTCTTCTCAGCCTGACACTCTCACAGCTGCCTGGCTCTGGTTTCTGTCCGGTTGTGGCTAGACTGATGTAAAGCTGTCTTCATACGCGAGCACCCGCCTTCCCACTGTCCTTACTTGTTCAGAGACTTTTCCTTGGTTCCAGGTAGGCATCTCCAAACACTCAGGATGAGTTCAGGTGGAATTCCTTCCATTTTGTTGTTCTTCCAGGGTTCACTTGTGATTTGGACAGAAGGGAGTGTGGACAATATGACCTTCTGTTCAGACTGTTTGCCCTGTTGGTTAACATTGGTCAGCACAGGAACTGCACTACTTCTCCAGTGGTACCATGGGGAGATTCCAAAACTTGTTTCAGGATGTTAGACAAATCCAGAGCAATTTAAGCCTAATTCTCAGGGATGTGGTAGAATTAATGTCTTAAGTGCCTGGGGTTTTCTTTCTCCATCAGTTCCATGACCAGAATTAGGCTTTTCAAAGCCAGATAGCAAAAGAAGTTGCTGTGTCTTGGCTTTACTCAGCTGTTAAGTGCTGATAAAAAGCATTATAGGCTTCATGTCTGTAGTTCCCATGAATCTCATCCTGGACATGCTGCATGCAGTTACTTCTCTGCTCAGAAAGAAGACAAGTTCTACGAAAAGTACCTCCTTGTGCTGAGCAGAGAGAGAACATGAATTAAGTCCAAAAGGGAATGTAACAGATGGAAAACTGCAACTGAGAGCCTGAAATCTGAGTTAGCAGCTGCGGTCTCACTGGGCAGTACAACTGCCTGTGCACACTGGACTTCCTACTGAGATCTGTGGAAGAAGCAAGGGCTGCTCTGTGCCACTAAGTGCTGGGTTCCAGAGAAGTAATGCTTCTGAATGTGATTGCCCTCGAGTCCCAGGATGTTATCTAGAGAGCAAGAACAGCAAACAGGTAAGTCTAGCCTCCTCAGGTTCATCAGCAACTCTGAATGCTTTCAGAGCAATAACTGGGCCTGTTTCATGACCTCTCCTGCCTTCCCTAAAGCAATACTTCGGGAACAAGTTCTCAAAAGGAAATACATGAATGTATAAATAAAACCTGATGCAGTCACCTTTGACTTTCATAAAAGTCCATGTTACAAGTTAGTGTAGATGATCTTACATCACTGATGAAAGGAGTTTATCTTGAAGGGAAGAAGTCTAGTAGTCCAAACTGGAGTTGAGTAACAAATTACTAAAATTATATTTATCCAGAGTGCTCCAAGGATTATGAATCATTGTGTATGCAGCAGCTGTGGATGTGTGCCTGTGCCTGCTCTGGTGCTTATGGGAAGGTGCAGTAGTGCAATATTCACATGTGGCAAGAATAACAATAGGTCAGCCACTCCTAACTGATGGAGAGGCATTGTGCATTTCCATTTATCCCCCAGTGTCCTGGTCTTTTATTAGGAAATGACTAAAGGGATAAAAAGATCAGCCCAGGGATTTTAAAAAATAAAAATTGAGCAATAAAAAGTCCTGTGACTTCATATGGCTTTCCGTCCTGTTTCATGAGGGAGAAAGTTACTTGCTGTGACCACATGTCGTGGAGCAGGATGGGAAGCATGGTGCCCTGGTTAGGGAGCTCTTCACGAGGACTAGCTTCCACCTGGGGGAGTGGCTCCTAGCCATGTGGGGCTGCTCTTTCAGTCCCATCGGCCGGTCGTGACAGCTCTGGTAGTATGCTAACAAAAGCCCAAATACTTTAACAAGCAGTGACAACATGTACAAACTTTTTCTAGATCTGATTTGCTCTTATTTAAAAGCTGCACGGCCATGTACTTTTCCATGCAGGAAGAAGGTGAGAAACTAGCATCTTTCTTGTATTTACATGAAATTCTTGCTTTTGGAGTTGACCCTCCAGAATAATGCCGGTTGTCTTCATAGTTTTGCAAGTCAAATTTTTCCTAATGTACTCACTTCTGGCCTTGCACTGGAGAAAAACCAAAGCAATTGGAGCAAGTGATAATTTGCGAGTCTTTTGAAGCAGCAGGAGGAAAATCTTTGTATCCTAGTAAGCAGGATTGGTGGCTGCCTTTCCATGGCAGGACTAGTTGGGACTCCTAGAGCTAACTTCATAGCACCCAGAGTAATTTTGGGTCTTAATTTAAGAGTAAGAAGGTTACCTGAAAATTCAAATGAACAAGATTGGCCATTGTGTGGCACAGATGCAAATTCTGGAATTTTTCCTCAATTTTTTTAATATAGCCTTGTCTCATTTCCATTTGTGGAAAAAGCCACCGTATGAATGAGACTCCATATCTGCTGTAGGGCTCTCCACACTATTTTATCCGCCCGGGATCTGGGGTGGAAAGGGATCCTTTCCAAAACTGTATGTGCATCTGAGGAGGTTGGGTGGGGTAGTTTTGGTTTGGTTTTAGGCTTGCTATCAAGATATAAAATGGAAGTGCTTTAGGTCTTGTCTTATTCTTTTCATAGGCTTTTGATTGTTGGTTTCAACAGTATGAACAGTGGTCTTCAGAGAACATCAGTCACAGAACGGCCAAGGGTGGCAGGGACCTCTGGAGATGATCTGGTCCAACCTCTCTGTTCAAAGCAGGGTTACCTGGAGCAGGTTGCCCAGTGTCGTGTCCCGTTGGGTTTTCTACATCTCCAAGGGCAGAGGCTCTACAACCTCTCTGGGCGACCTGCAGCTGTGGAGATCTTAGTCCAAAGTCACTGTACCAGTAGTGATGGTTACGTGAAGGTGCTTGCTTGCTTTCCGACTTCATTCTCAGAACACCAACATAAGAGGCAATGTAGGAGATTCCCGACAGGCAGGTATTTGTCAGGCAGAGAATAGTCTTTCAGCTGTCTTCATCTTTGATTTTAGTAAAGTCAGTCATGTTGTATTCTTACTGATGCCTCCCAAGTCTCTCTCCGTCACTACAGAATGTTGTGTATACAAGCACCCATACGCGTGTGTGTATACTTAGACATGTGCAAACGAGTTTTTACTGGTGCTCTTTCATTTGAGTATTCCTTCCATCTCATCTTGGATGGAGATCTAACTCCAGCTAATTATTTTTAGTTTGCATAAGTGCTGAAATTAGACATTATTTTTAACCTGCTTTTACTTAATTGGAAAACAAAAAAGGGGGAGGGGGAGGGGGACATACAACATGCATCTCACCTACCAGTGGGTACAAAGATCCCTCAACAACTTGAAGTACTATCACTTTTTTTTTTCCCACTGATAACAGATCTGGTTACAGTCATCAATTTGTACACAGGGCTTCCGTAATAACCAGGAGTAATGCAGTCAGTCCTCTCCGGGCAGTGTTGTTCAGGCAGAATTGCCTTTCTTCGTGTTCACCTCTCCCACAGGAGTTAGCCACAAGGGATCTGCAGGGGAGTTCCCACCTTAAAGGTAACCTTTTGTCAGAGCCCACCTATGTGGGTAGCAGCTTTCTCCGCTTTTTGAATCGAGTGCTTAGTGGGCTGCATTAAACATCAGACTGGGAGGCAGCATATGACAATTTCTGAAAACAATGGAGGCTTTGATTGCTAAGAGGTTTTGTCCTTTATTGCCATGCACTGGATCACCAGACCTCTACTTTCTTAATCTATGACAAGATCAATTCCTATGCTAAATGACAGCTAGGTTAAATGTCAGTGTGACCCAGCTTTCTCATGGAGAAAGATCACTATGAAAGTGTGTTCTTATGGCTGGTGCAAAGCCAGTGGTTTAAATGAGCAGTACAGAGCACTGCATGCCCCTTGGAAGAGTCTACTGTAGATGCAAGTGCGAAGATGAAAATGTTGAGAGATGCTGTGATCTATCCTTGCTGGTGTAAGGTTTGTTTCTCGAAAGACATTCTAGATCACAGGGCTTTTGCCATGTAGAGGCTGGAGCAGCCCTGTAATCTCCTTGGTGTTTGGTTTTTGTTTTTGTTTTTTACAGCTGTTAATTTATATAGGCCTTTCAAAAGGTCTTTCAGTACTTAGTAGCTGTTAAAATAGTCGTCAGAGTAGCCACCTGCAGTGAGATTTTTGTCTGCATTTCGGAGCTTTTCATTACTTGATGTTTTGTGGATTGTGTAGCTTCTCAAACGTGCTTTGCAGATCTGGCTGATGTTGAAGACTTAACTGCCGTAATGGAGATGGAAAGCTGGTGTCCAAGTCATTGTATCTGTTAGGCTGTGCGCTATGCTTTTCAGAAACACAAATCATGCTGTTTTTCCTGAAGCAATATAAAATTCCTCTGTCTATACTTGAGGAACATAGACCTGAATTGTCCTTGTTACCATTAGCTCCACTGGGTGGACTTCCAGTTTCTGTGGTTTCTTTTAAAGTCCGTTTACTTTCAAGAAAAAATGTTTCTCTTTGTTAAATCCAGTACGGATGAGTTTAACGTAAGTAAATGTATGCGGCTATAAAGAACGGTTATAAACTGAAATGGAGCTCCAACCTGAAAATGTTGGACTGTCAGCTTGCAGGCTGACTTTAATTACGGCTTTTATGTTGATGGTAGGTAGGAGATCTACATGCGGAGAAGGGAGGTTAGCTTAAAACTTTCCTCTGGCTAGTCCAGGACTTCTGCCAGGTTTGCTTTGTAGATGCTGTCACTCAATCAAGTGTAGGCTCTTCTAGCTATCGATGTCTGAAAAACGGGAAGTAAGTAGAATTTGTCTCAAATCTCCAGAAAACTGAGGAAAATCTTTTCAACATTACTGCAGAGGTGCAAAAACTGGGAGACTGTCTGATGTCTTCCTCTGCTAATTCACGTGCCATCTGAATAATTGCATGTGGCGAAAGCATGCATCATTGGCTTTATTACTGCTTTCTTAAAAGAAGTTTAGTTGATGAAAATGTTTCAAGCTTATGGAGCAGAAATGTTCATTGGACTCATATGCAGCATAGTTGTAGAAGTGGGATATATTTGCAGCATCTATTAACAGCAAAAATAGTGCTTTACTTTAAACTATGGGGAACTGGCTTGTATCCCAAGTAATGAAACTCTACAAATGAATGGGTACTCTTGGAACTACTGAATAAAAACCAGAATTATGTAGATTCTTACAAAGGCGTCATGAAATTGAAACAACTGCACTTCTTTTAAGCCATCAACTTTGAAATTTTGAAGTTGCAATTTAGAGAAGTTGAAGGTATGACACATACACACAAAAAGGCCTCTCTCAGCTACAGCTTGTTTTGTTCAGATGACTTTCCCTGTCTTACTCTATTGGCCTCGCTGTGGTGGTTTCCGTTCTGCTCTGACAGTTGCTCTTTGTTTATTCCAAATGTTACCATGCCCATGAAAGTGGATGACTAATGGCATTAACCAAGCACAGCTGGCACACAGGCTGTGCTCCCTACCTGCAGTGTCACAGCCCCCTGCTTGGGGCCATCCCGAGCATCTTCTGCAGAATGACTTCAGTTGCTTCAGGCTTTCATGATCCCATAGTGTGGGCCCCATATATAGCTGCTTCCCAACTTGTCTTTGTGGCTGCTGCCTGGAAGGTAATGGTGCTGTTTTCCCTTGGGTCAGTATGTAGACCAATGTGTAGGTTTTGCATCTTAGAGCAGTATTATTAAATGGGAAGCTGATCGTGGTCAAGCTTCCGCTCAGTCGTCTTGCTGCTCGTGTTGATTTTTCCTCTTTTGCCTGCCCCTTCCACTTTCTTAGGCTTGTTTCCTTTTTTTGACTTACACTTTTATTTTCCTTATCCAAAGTACATATGTATGGTTTCCACCCAAGAGTTTACCCTGGTCAGTGTTTTTGCTCGTATTTGTGTCTGTTCGCAGATTTACTCCAAGTGTCTGCTCCCAGGTAGGACAGCAGTGCTTGGGGCACTTTGAGCTCGCTACATTATCTGCTTGGGTCTGTCTTAGCTCCTTGCTTGCTTAATGCGCAAGTTCAGTTATCCACAACTGAACAGGCTGCAGACAGCTTGAGAATCTCAAGAATTGTTTCGGAGTGTGTGTTGTATCGTTCGAGTTTGTTCAATCTGCTTCATTGTACAGGCTCTTTGCAAGAGGAGAAGCAGCTCTAGTGAGAACAGCAGCCCGAATCAGACGAGGGAGCGGTGCAGTGACCTGGTAAGAAGTACAAGCAGTGAGATACCAGATGTAGGAAGAGGAAATGATTCTGAGGAAGATGCATTATGAGGAAGCAGTAGTGGCTGAAGCTCTGTCTCCCCTCTGAAATTCTGCTGACAAACTGAATCACAAGTTTGCTAGGCCTATTTAAAGTGAGAAATCAAAATGCTACATTTGTTATCTCATGTGGCCATGAGCTGATTGTGGAAGTGAACTGAGATTGCATCAAGTCTTTGGAGCTATTTTATGGTTATTGGTAAGCGATTCAGTGGTGCTGACTTCTCTATAAAAGCCCAGACTGCTTAGGGACACCTTGCGTCTCCCCGGTCCCCTGCAGTACCACAGCCATCGTCTGCTCCCGCCCTCTGCTCTCGGCGAGGGACAGCGTGTTCTGCAGCTTGGTGCGTGGCTTTCTAACTGCCGCTTGTCCTGCATGGAAGTGCCTGAGCTGTCCTTGCTTTTCTCTGTGGGGGCAACGATGGGGACTTTTTTTTACCCTTTACTGCAAACGTGTGCTTCTTGATTTATCTATAGGAATTTGTAAGCTCTGAGACTTTTCATCTGTTTCATATATTTAAAATTAGCCAGAAAGCTGCTGGTGAATTTGTACTGAGAAGGGCAATGACCATACAACTGCTTTGCCTGGTGGTGTAGCAGTCCTGGCTTAAAAACAACACATGCCCAAATCTACCTTCTCTGTACTCACCACTTCTTTTGTTCCTCGTAAAGAAGGGAGGTAATTACTTAAGCTGTATAATAATAGCGAGAAGCTCTCTTTCTGCATTTATTTATTGTCTGAAGAAGAATGTGGTTTTGTATGACATGACTCACTGAAATCCTGACATTGCTGGCTGCTGCAGGTCCAAACTTGCATTTGAAATCTGTCAAAATATACTGTGCGTGATGCCTTCCATCAGCACGCCCTTGGCTTGACACACGGCTGGCGGCACGAGGGATGCGGCAAGCGGGAGCTAGGAGCTGCTCTCTGCTGCTTGCCAGAGCACAGGAGTTACCGGGAGGCTGTCAGCTGCGCTCCGGTTGAAACAGTGGCTCCAAGTTTAAAATAGGTGTTTGATTTTTCTTGTGTGAATGTCCATAGTCTTCTGCTATCTGGCGGCATGATGCTGTACGTGGTACCCGATCCTTCAGCTTGTCTTGCAGTGCCTGCACACCTGGACTGGATGGCCCTCCCTCCAATACTGGGCTGGTAACCGAGTATCACTGCAGGAACTAATTCCTGAATAGAAGCCTATAATTCAGGACACCCATTTTAAGGCTGTTGCATTGTTTTTCTACAAGTGAGTTGAGCATGGATGTGTAAGTTATTACTCACGAAGTTCAACAAGAAGTGCCAAGTCCCTCCCCTGGGGAGGAGCAGCCCCAGCACCAGGACATGCTGGGGGCACCAGCAGGGAAGTGACTCTGCAGAAAGGCCCTGGGGGTCCTGGTGGGCATCGAGTTGAATGTGAGGCAGTGATGGGTCCTTGCTGCTGAGGCTAACAGTAATGTTCTTGGCTCCATTAGGTGAAGTATTGCCAGTAGGTTGAGAGAGGGGATCCTGCCCCTCTGCTCAGCGCTGGAGAGGCCACAGCTGGAGTACTGGTCCAGTGCTGGGCCCCCCAGTAGGAGAGAGACACAGACACACTGGGGAGAGTCCAGCGTGGGGCCATGAAGATGCTGAAGGCCCTGGAGCCCCCCTGCTGTAAGGAGAGGCTGGGAGAGCGGGGGCTGCTCAGCCTGGGGAAGAGGAGGCTCCGGGGGATCCCACCCGTGCCCACCAGTGCCTGCAGGGAGGTGCAGAGAGGACGGGGCCGGGCTCTCCCCAGCGGTGCCCGGTGCCAGGAGCAGAGGCCCCGGGCACAAACTGGAGCACAGGAGGCTGCCCCCGGGCACCAGGCAGCACTCCTGTGCTGTGCGGGTGCCGGAGCCCCGGCACAGGCTGCCCGGAGAGGCTGTGGGGTCTCCTCCTTGGAGATCTCCAAAAGCCGCCTAGATGTGGTGCTGGGCACCAGCTCTGGGTGCTGCTGGAGCAGGGTGGGACCTGAGGGACCCAGAGGTGCCTCCAGCCTCAGCCAGGCTAGGATTGTGGTAACTTTTGTTGGAAAGATGTTAAAGGTCCCTGGGCCTGCATCTCACTACCTATGAGCGTGAGCCTCTAATAATTTGAGTGATTTTGTGCAACTTGGAACACCCATGGAGATAAAGCCTGGATCTTACCTTGTTTAACTTTTTGGAAAAATATTTTAATCCTATTGGTTCAGCCTGCAAAAAAAAAAAAAAAAGCCCTAGATTTGGTGTGTCTATCCATGGAACGTAAAATGTCAGCAATGTGATTCATTGGTGTCCTCTGTTTTTGAAAGACAAATGCAGGCATCCTCTCCGTGTGAGTCCTTTCAAATACTGCAAAGAAGGAAGATGACTTAGCGTCTCTCTGCTCCCTGCTGTCCTGTTCTCTTCTGCCTCAGTGACCACTGCTAAGTGCTCATGAGAGCCTCGTCTAAGAAAAGTAGGCTGACTTATGACAGGAGAAATGGGAATGATGACTGAGCTGTCCCTGTTTCTTCCAGTCAGAGACTTTGTTCTGTATGTTGTTAGGAGCTAATTTTAAAGGGGCAAGGGGATCTGATGAAACAGTATACCTGCTTCTAACAAATCAGCATATCAGTGTCTCCTTTAAACAAAACCAGGAGCGAGGAAACATTGCTTCGTTTCTTTTTCCTCTTTGGCATAAAGGTTGCTCACAGTGTCTCCAGGTAGGGGAGAACATACAGTTAACGCTGTTAGGGGTACCGCCACTACCCAGTCTGTTCCTAGTGGGAGACCAGGGGCTGAACACGGCTCGCTTATCGCAGGGTAGCAGTGCGGAGTTCGGCCCAGCAGCCGCAGCCCCTTGGCGCAGCAGGAGCCGCGGAGCGGGTCGAGGCACCGTGTCGCCGCGGGGCTGGCCGCAGCAGGCGCGGGTTCCTGCGGGGTGGAGGCAGCAAGCGCTCTGCCTTGTGTAACTGGGCGAGGGCGGTACCTGCCGCCTGCACCCTGCGCTGGGGAAAATCATCTCTTCCCTCTGCCAGAAGTCTGAGCGAAGTCAGTCAGCGTCTTGTGCCGGGTATGAGTCTGTTTAAGCTGTTTACAGGTTTTCAAGTATCATTTTTTGGGGGCAGAGTTCCCTGCCCCCACTTGCCTGTTTTCCCTGTTCACCATCTTCAGACGAGATGCACAGAATCTAGGTCAGACTGATCATAACCCTGAACTCAGGCTGTGCATGCCCAGAGGCGTGCACACTACAGCGCAGTGAAAGAAGCTATAAAATGGAAACACAAAGTTCAGGAAACAAATTCCACTCTTCCTTAGATGGGAAGCTAGAGGCAGTGGCTTATGCAAGTAGTACTGCTTGTGTTGCTCCTGCTTACAGAGGGTGGCTGGAGGAGATGATGTTTCTTGAAAGTTACTCCACTGGGTTACTCAAAGTAAAATTTCTGCAAGGAATTGCTAGTCTGATTTCTTTCTGGGACTTGAGTCTGTGACTCTGAATCACTTCAGAGCATGCCTTCTGTGTACATTAGCCAGCTTCAGCCTTGCAGATGTTGTTGGACTTCAAGAGGGCTGGTGGGAGTGCCCAGAGGGGAGCTCACTGGGAAGGGTGGGGCTCCTAGTTGGGTAAACAGTTGGAGCTGTAGGACAGGGGGTCTGTGATATAGGTAACAGATGAAAATAGCTTTTCTTCTCTCAGTTCAGGCTACAAGAAGATGGCTTTTTATTGAAATGAATAGGTTACTCACTGGGTACACAAAGATACTGAGCACAAAACAGAACAGATGGGGCAAACACTGGCTGTAATAGACCAGCTGCTGCTGGAACATGAAGAGGTCTGAACAAATCATTTGGGGGGGGGAGGAAAGTGAGTGGAGGGAATATGACTTATTTGCTGTGGAATGATTTGAAGATTTCCTGGAAGGATTGAGGAATTCCTAGCTACAGGAAAACTCTTTTCCTCTTCTGTTGTACAGCTGTCACTGTGGGACTGATAACACCACAGCCTGCTTGTTTCCACACCTTTCCTCTGAGCACAACACCTACTTGACCTGGCATTCTTCAGGGAGGACCTGACTGTCCTCTGAGGCTCTTCTAGAGATGCAAGTCTTGAGTCATGCAGGCTGCTGTTGCACCATCGCTTCTGTTCCTCCCTGTGCCACTTAGCAAACAAGAGGACCTCAGCAGTTGTCTTGCAGCTGAAGAATTTTAATACATTTTTTAAACTGCTGCCTTCCAAAACCCTGGTTGTTCCTCATTTTTTTCCATTTCATCTTGCAAGATAATGTCAGAATTCTTATTCCTAGTGCTCTTCTGTGTGTCTGATTTGCACAGCTACATGATGCATAGTGTATCAAGGTATATCTTGATGAATATTCTTGAATGCTTCTTGTACATCGCTAACTTCATTGCATATGGATGAGCATGGTGCAGAAAGCATCTGTCTTCCTAAGCTGGTCAACACATGGATATTCTTTAGGTTTTGCTTTTTACCCTTGGGCAGAATCTGTGCAGTATTCTCACTTTTCTTTTGTCTTAGTTAACTGTAAGCCCTAGTTAGAACTGGCAGTCTGGGAATTAGTGGTTTGGCTGCTCTGACACCAGAGATAGAAAGCAGAGGAATTACTTCTAGTCCAAGTCTGGTGTTATTTTGGGTGGCCTTTCGTTCTACCTGGATATTCGAAGGTCTCTGGTAGCCAGTGTGGTGCTTTGGGCTGGGGGCAACCAGTTATTTGCTGGTTGCTTTATATGCCAGAGAGACTGGTTCTCTATTTGCTACAAAAATGCAAAATGGCTTTTGATAGTTGCATTGATATTTTTTTACATGGTTTCTGTATTCCTTGTTAAGTTAAATATAGACAAAGAAATGTCCTGCTGATAAATCTGCATAACCTCATTGTTATTTTCCCCAGAAACTAGATTGCATTACCGTCCCAGTTCTTACGTAGGTCTGAAATAGTTGCCATAAAATAGCATTGACATTCTCCCTATTAAAAAAAGGGGGAAAAAAAAGTGATATTGCAGTAATTAGGAACAGAAACTGCATGATGCAAATCATACAGTTGCTTGTGATGGAACATTAATGTGCCAGAGGATGAACCCAAATCAGCCTTGATTTGGGTTTAAGAATTCCTGATACCTTCCCTTCCACATTCACGTGGCCGCTCCTGCCATTACTGGTGCTTTGGAGGAGTTTGCTATGTTAATTGAAGTGCAATTGTTTAGGCTTAGAGGAATGATGATGGAATATCTCAGTGGAGCAAGAGGTAAATAATTTCTAGGCCATCTAAATAGTGCTTATAAGCTTTCTCTGACTGCAACCTGATGATTATGGCAATACGTGTTTCCGTGCGGTCTGGTGTTGGCTGTAGACGCCTGCTTGGTTTGGCTCATGGAGGGGAGGGGATGCTAAATGTTAAAGGGCTTCTCTATAGATTAGTTGGGTAATCGTTTCCATTAGAGTGGGAGGATGGCAATGTCTTGCTGTTTGGACAGACCCTAAATTAAGCTGTCAAAAGGAAATGCTGCTAAAAGGCCCCTCCTGTGCTTGAAACTGAAATAGCAGGAGTGTTTAATCTGAAGTGAACACGTGAGCGTCGTGAGCTGATAGCTCAGTTTACTGACTGTAATCTATTGCTGATGAGCATTTGGAGTGAAGTTAAAAAGAGAGGTTTTCCTAAATGCCGTTTACATGGAGTTTCAGGTTCCAATGTGTAAACCTTGCTGTGCTGGCGTTGGTGCAGAGCCGAACAGTGCTACAGCAGTGAAGGACATCTCTCTCTGAAGCAGGCATGCCAGGTCAGGCTGATAGGGAGAACAGGAGTTGGATTTCTCCTTTGGTGCCTGTTGTGTTCACGCCAGCCTTTGCTTGCTCGTTTCCCCCAAGTTATTGGACGTTCTGTAGCTGTTTCCTGACCTCAGTCTTGATTCTTGCATTTCCTAGTAGCATCATGAAACAACTTGTCAAAAACTTTAATTATTGGCCTTCTTCCTTGTGCTAAAAGAAATTTTCAGAAGAAAAGGATGAAATGTTCATAGTGTCAATTTTTTTTTTGAGATACTGACCTAAAAGCCACCATTTCACTTTCAAGCTGAAAGCAATGGAGGACATGATTGAAACAACGACCATTTAAGGTCCCTGTTTCTTCCTTCGAAGACTGTGGCCAAGGCAAAGATGACACTTCTGGAAGTGACTTACTTTCCTGGTTGAAATGTGAAGGGTTTGCCTGTGCTGCAGCCTGGCGCGTGCAGATCTGTAAACCAGGAGGGGGTAGCATGGTATGTCTTGAAAATAAGCATGGAGCTCCATCTGAAAGAGTAAGGCTAAATTCTTTATTAAGACGACTTTCACTTTAGTGAAAAGATAGCTGTTCTTAGTAGCAGTAATTCATTCAACTGTGACCCTCCACAAAGGGCTGAGAGCTCCAAATCTTTCACCTCCAGGTTTCCAGTAAGTGGTAAATCTTCAGTGCCTTTATCTAAACCAACAAAACCAGCAGTTGCTGCTTGAAGTCTGATCTGGCTTGAAGTTTGACCTTTTATTGTTAAAGAGTGGAGGGGAAAAAAAAAGTTTTAACTGAATTAGTTCCCATAATATACTTGCATGTGATTATGTAAACACCAATATCAGTGTAAAACCATTGTTTATAAAGAATGTGAAATATTGCCTTGTACAGGCTTGAGCCCGTAGGTATGTGTCAGTGACCATATACTGCTGATGAAGAATTTCCTGTAGTTCAAGGAGTAGGAGCCTTTGTTTTTTTGGAACAAGAGGATCTGTGTTCTGCCATCCCAGTGCAAGTCAGTGACCCTGGACTGCTGCGTAGTGGCCACTTGGGTCAGCCCTCCATTAACCGGCACACACAGACGGCCATTGTGCGTTCTTGGGGCTGCGCCTCCCTGCGTATGCGGTTCGGTATCTTTGGCTCTGTTGCTGTTTTTTCCTAACGTGGCTTGGTGGTTCTTGTCCAGTATATTGAGAATTGGCCGTAAAATGATGAATCACTTTACCTGACTCCTTCGTATCTTTTTGTTTAGGTGGATTTGTTGTTGGAACTTGAAACTCTACCTCCATGTTCTTGTTCTGTGTTGATTCTAAATGAGGCACTTCTACCTTGGCCTGCTGGACTCCTAAAATAGAATAAATCTTTCACTTACAGGGGTTCTCTGCATGGATTGTGCACCTAATGAGTGTTATGCAGATTAGCGTCAACTTGCTTTGTGCTTCCAAATGTAGACAAGAATTAAAGGAAGCTGAGTTACTGTAGTAGGAGTTGTAAATATGCCAGTTCAGATACTAATGGCCCCTTGGTTTTTGGTTTTTACATTTTGTACCTAACAATTTATGTTAAAGACTAAAAAATATATGAATAGAGCTTTTGATTTCTTTGGTATTTTGCTAGCATTGTGTATACAGAACTGGTCTGAGAGGAAGTTCAGAAGTGCACCTTTTCTCGGTCAGAAGCGGTGGGTTTTTCTTCATTGTACAGCTTTCTTCAAATTCGCTTCAGCTTTTGTTGGGTGTTGTTTCTAATAACTTTGTAAGGATCAAATCTGAAAAAACAGGTAACTGTTTATGGTGTATTTCTTGTGCCAACCTGAAAGCCTTTGCTGCAAACCAGGTGAGTTAGGTTAGGTACATCTTCTGTTTAGTGTGAGGAACTTAAACTGAATGCCGAGATATAAATCAGGGAGGAAAAGATAGGTGGCAATTCTTTCTACTTCATGTTCCCAATTTATAGCTTTGTACATGAAGTGTATGCGTGTACTTCACTATATTTTTTTCCATGTAAACATTACTGAAACTTTACCTTCCAGCACAAATCCCAGGGCTAGAATGGCTTTGTTGGTATTAGCAAGGTTTGCTGAGGACATAAATGCTCTACTGGACCCTGTCTACAGGATCAAAAGCTTCACCGAAGTATACATCAGATTATGTAAAATCCTAATCTCCACTGGGGAGGCTGGGTGGAGTCCAACCCAAGAAGTAAATTCCCTTGCGTCACTTGTCTTTCTGCTGCTGAGGATATGTAATTAACTTGCAGACCTGGGGCAGGACAGAAATCAATACAAGATTGATTGTGCTGGCCAAGTTGTGGTGTGGTTTTTTTTTTTTTCTTCAAGGTTTTGATAAAACATCACATGGTATGTCATGCTCAGGCAGTAGAACCTGATTTAGATGAACTAGCTCTTTTGTTTTGATTCTGCACTGTGGTGGGGGTTTTGTAAACATTTGGGAATTATTGAGCAGTAAAGCAAATGTTATTTATTGTGTTATGGTATCAGGAGGCATACAGTTGTCAGCAAAACTCTGAGTGAGATTAAAAGGTCCCTTACTAAAATGTGCTTGTTTCTTTTTCTTCCCCAAATCACTTTTTAGGTTGCAAAGGTGCTAAAAACATGGCTGACTTGGATCACAATCTCAGTCTTGCGGATGCTCTGACAGAGCCACCTCCTGAGATTGAGGAAGAAGTGAAAAGGGACTTCATTGCCACTCTGGAAGCAGAGAAATTTGATGATGTGGTTGGAGAAACAGTAAATAAAACAGACTATGTTCCTCTGCTGGATGATGACGATGCAAAAGCTGGGAGCCAGGAGCCAAAAAGCAAACCCCATGCAGACAGCATTCAGGTGGAACGTAAGTGTCTAACGTACAAGAACAAAAAGCTGCACCACTTAGCGTTGCACAACGCTTTTGCTGCTGTGATATTGCTAGGCCTACTAAAACAGGACTTCTGTATGTTACTGTTTTTAGTCTGGACAATTTATTTTAAGAAAAAAGAATTGAGATCAAATTCTGTCTCTTCTGCTCTGCCTTCTGTTCAATTCTTCAGCCTGTAAAATAAGCAAGCATTCCTACTTAGATGATGTTTTTACCTATATTAATGTTTTGTGGGCTGCCTGGGGCTTAGAGGGAGCACTGTCTGAAGTGTGTGAATGCTACACGGTTGTCATATACAGTGCTTTCCATCTCAAAATATTAGAATAGCGCGAGATTCAGTAACCACCACTCCGGGTAACAGCAAACCCGAGGTACAAAGATCGATGGACTGTTGTTGCTGGTGAGGTCTGCAGGTTGGCATTTTCGTAAGGCCCATGCTGCTCATGAGCTTCAGACTCCAATGTTTAATAGCTAAAGCTTTTTTTTGTCCACTGATCCAAGGGTCTGCTTATTTTGATTTCTTGCTACATGTATACGCTGGTCATGTATATACAGTAAAACGTGGTGGTGTACCTACTGGTTCTGAACACTTACTAGCCCAGTGTTAGCAACTTTATCAGAAACTACTTAGAAAAAGGAGAGGTTTAGATAGGTGCTTCCCTGGCTGAATAAAAAGGAAAACAGTGAGATATGAGGGGGTCCTTCGCTGTTTCTTTCTCAGTAAGTGATTTAATTCTTTGTTTTCCCCCTCCCCCTGAAATTGAGGCTAGTCACCTTTTGATATGCAGTGGTTTGACTTTCTTATTTTTCCCCTTGATCTATGCTATGTTTAAAAAAAAAAAAAAGTTGATTGCTCCTAGAGAGGTAACCTGGTGATTTCTTTCAGAAGAAATTTTTTTTGCCTTAATCTTGATGCTCACTAATGTTGATGAAAGTGGGATGTACAGAAGAACTATAATGATCACCCATCAGAATAAATAAGACCTCCAGGATGGCAGAGTGGGGAATTATACAAAGGGAATTTCTGTTCTGTTTTAAGGCACTTATTTGCATTGTTTAGAAGTAAGTCAGGTGCCCTGTAATACAGAAAATGTAATTTAGAATTTTCCATACTATCATAGTTCATTAAATTGTAACAAACAATTAGGAAGAAAGGAAGTGGGCAAAGAGATCGTAAAACTTGCAGCTTTGGTCTGTTCAGATGTATGTTATCGTATTCAATTATAGGAACTCTAATGACAGGTATTTTGTTTTTTAGCATTGCAGAAGTGGGAGTAACAGAGAAACATGAAGATTTGTTAGCATTTTTGCATATGGTTTAAGGATATTTCAAAACAATTCTTTGTTCTGTACGTTGTAGATTCTAGAATATCTCAGCACCAGAATTTTTCAGTTCCTGTTAAAATCGTTATATAATATTGGTTTAAAATAGAAGTTCCTTAGTTCCCCCCGGATGCATATCCCTTGAACATTACCATCGTAACTCAGTACTTCAAATAACTTTAGATTCCTGAAGCAGGTATAAGGAGGCCTTTTGGGTTTGCTCAGTAATTAAAACTTGCTGAGCTGCCCTGTGAGAAAACTGCCAGTTCCTGTGTGCGGAACCGAGACAAACATTTGTGAGCGCTAACACTGCTTACCTTTGGGCCAGGCGCTGCTCATATGCATCTCCTGGCTCCTCTAACCCCCTCTTTCTCCCCAGTGCCTCCCCTGGCTGCACAACCAGCCACGGGTGTGCTTGAACAGAGCTTGTTTCTCCCTTGCATGGCAAGGGGGGGATGCAATTTCTGCATCTGTGTTCTTGGTCTGGAGATTTGTTCTTCCCTTTTTTGGGATAGCTGGAGAACAATTATGAGCATTATCTAAATCTCTGGCAAGATCAAAACAAGACCATAACTAAAGAAATTGGAGAGCTTGCTTGCCTCGAGTGGATAAGATAATGTTTTTCAGCTTTGCCACCTTGTAAGAGGAGGTTAGGGTTTGTCAGGCTCTGCACTTTAAAATGGTATCAGTTTACTACAGGTGAGTCTTAGCATTTGATCCTGTTATGTCTTAATTTGTCTAATCTGTTTTTCCCCTGAAGTGATAAGGATACGTATTTCTCGTGTGAGATTTCTTCCATGTTTATAACTGTTTAAAAAAGGAAATCATAAAGGTTAATGTACTTGTTCTGTCTGAGGCTGTAGAATACACAAGCCCCTCGTGCTGGGTGATGCTGTGCAGCATCCTGTGGCTCTGCTGTGGCCGGGCCTGGGAATGGGGGAGTGCTGGGTGCAAGGCAGCGAGACTGCTGGCTCCAAATCCGACTGCAAATAGCCCTGTTGTCCTGAGGGAGAAGAGTAGCTCTCATGGATCTGGCTTCTCAGCCCCCGCTTGTTAATTTATTTATGTTAAAAGGCGCGAATGTGTTCAGACAGCACAATCTTTGCTACTGACTTTGCCTTTCCCGAGTCAGAAGAGGTTTAATCATATGCCCTGTCAGGCTCTAGCTGTTCCATCTCCGCTCAAGGTTCTTGTTGCACCCTTTTCTAAACCCAGGAGCCAGATTAGGCGAGTTTAACAATCAGATGGGCCCCAGCTTACACTTCAGTAAACTCCGAGTGCAAAGAGATAGAGAAGAAGAGGTGATGAGCAGTTGTATGGTCACCTAAAAGTGTCCTAGGTAAAGCTTTAATAATAGTTTATTTTTGAAGTGTCATTGGAAAGGCGCAGATTAAGAAGAAAGGGTTTTCTTCTTTCTAGCACCTGGCTGGACATCATGATTTGGTAAATTCTGAGGTAGTCCACTTACAACATTGTGGTCTTTACATAACACCGAAGGACTGCTTTGGGTGTGTGCAAGGCTTTCTGTGCTGCTGGCAGCTAGCTTTCCTTGTCAGAGTAATTCCAAGGTTTCGTCCCCAAGCTCAGGAATTTATAGAATACTGTGGAGCTTCCAACTAAAGTCATGGAGGCTGTAGCAGCAGTTTCCAGGAGGATATGAAGGCAGCTTTCCTTCGGGTTCATGTGAAGTAAGGGATATGCATCCTCCAGTGTGAAGGAAGAGATCTTTGGGTGGGAGTGAGTTCCAACTGAAAGGAAAACACTGTGCTTCAGCAGCTTACGGCAGGCAGCAGCGCTCCTGTGAGATGTTGTATTTCAAGTGAGGACCAACGCTGCGTTTCTGCAACATTTGATTGTAGCTGGGGAGAAAGCTAGGTCTGCACCATACCTGTTCGTGGCCTCACGCACGGTAGATGCAGACACGCACGGTAGATGCAGACACGCACGGTAGATGCAGACACGCACGGTAGATGCAGACACGCACGGTAGATGCAGACACGCACGGTAGATGCAGACACGCACGGTAGATGCAGACACGCACGTCTTCTGTTCTTATGCTCACCCAGTTCAGTAACTTGGAGATGATTTTTAGAGGAAAACAAATCCTGGGCATGATATGAGTGGTGAAGGTCTTTTAATTTGCCATGGGCAGTCACGTTGGGGCTTTTCAAGCACGCGCGTCGCCACGAGGTGGCTCTGCTGGTGCTGCGTGATGCTGCCCGACGGACACTGCTGCACAGCAGAGCAGACCAGCCTCCCTGGTGCGGAAACAAAACGCAGCTCTGGAGCCTGAAACCTGAGGCCAAGCCATGACACTTCCCTTTCTGTGCTGGGAGTAAGCGCCTCTTGCAGAGGACAGGAGGCCTTGCTTTGGCAGGGAAAGTTTGAGTACTTGGTCATGCATGAAACAGGACAGAGGATGTTCCGCATCCACCGTATGTTTCAGAGGGATTTAAAAAAAAAAGATCCGCAAATGACATTAGATACTTCTATTTTGATCTCTTATGATAGATTAAATATCTTCTTTCTCTTAGTCCCTGTTCCCACCCCCACAGGTTGGTAAAACCTCTGGTTAGCGTGAATCCTTTTGTACAAAAACAAGCATTGAGCATGAGTGCACGCTGTCTTTAATCGGCCCGTGCTCCTTGCAGAAGGTTTCTGTCAGGCACTTGCTAGCCAAAGTGTAAAAACAGTTCAGAGAGACCAGGTGATGTCCTGCTGTGCGCTCCCGAGCCGTGGCTTTGTGTGCTTTGCACCAGACTTCAGCTGCCTGCCCAGTGTCTCGGGGCCCAGCTACTGAAACAGAGTCTGTAGGGAGCGTGTTTCAGTATGGTTCTGGTTTTAGTGCAGATTGTCCTATAAAGCTGCCTGGATCTTGGGTTGATTCCCCTAACTACGTAATGCACCCCTACTGCCTTGAGGAGGGAGTGCCTTAGGTGTCGTCTCGATAAGCCAAAGCGTTCTTGATGTTTTTTTCAATGTTTTAAGAAACAAAGTGGTGAAATTAATCTAGGCGGTTTAGTTCACAAAGCAAAATGATTTTATCTTTTTTTTAGTGCTGTTGTTTTACACTGACTTTAGAATCACTTGGGTAATATTAGTGCTCAGTGAACTTCGCTTGGGGTTCTCTAGCACCTCGTCATCTGGAATTTAATACCATCCCAGGCAGCTAGTGGTCAGCCAGTTGGTTAAACTTGAAGCTTCAGCTTCCTATTTCAGAAGGAGGGGGTGAAGAAAGGGTAGGGGGAGAGCCTGGTGGAAGTGAGCACAGCAGGTCTTGTCTTCCTGCTCTTGTGCCTTTAGATGCCTGGCCTGCCAGCGTAGCTGTGCTTCTGTTAACACATCCAGCAGTACGAGTGTGCTGCTGAAAGCCCTGGCATCCCAGAAACACAAAACTAATCAAACCTTGGTTGCCATTTAAATTCAAATTCTCTTTAATTCCGATGGTTAGGAGGAGAAGCTTGAAAATGTGAACCAAGTGCGTATATTCTATTGGAATGCCATCAGGCAAGCAAAGCCGTAAGCCTTCTTACGGTGACTCTGGGAGATGAGCTTGACTTGTGTTCTGAAGCCATTTTGAGGCAGAGTATTTAAATGTCAATAGAAATAGCCTAAGCTACTTAGTTTCCAGCTAGTTTTGACTGCATGACACTGTTTATCAGTGCTCTTGTTCCTACCCATGGTTTTTGTCTGAGCTCTCTGACAAAGTTGCGTCCAACCAAGTCTGCGCGCACCAATGAGCGACAGGCTGATAAACCATGAAAACATGCCAGCGAGCCTTGTCTGCAAGCTGCCCAGCCCACCCTGGCCGCTGAGCTCTGTCCTTTTTGCCCTCCAGTATCCCATGCCCGCTCCAGCACGGCTGCAGGGCTGGCAGTGGAAACGCTCAGTGGTGGTTACGCTTACGTGTGCGCTGCGCCCAGTCACTGCTGGGGATTCGGGGTTTTCTATTGGCACCGTCCATTTGCTTGAGATTACGGGTTTAGCAAATGCTGCCTTAAATTTGTTTATATAAAAACAATCCTTTGATCCTCTGGCCAGATGCAAATACCATCTTGTGATTCTGATGAGGATTATGTAGTTACAACATCTTGACATGGTTTCTGTTTTTAAGCAATTTAGAATATGAGGGGAGGAGACCTGGCCTGAAGGCTGCCGGGTATTCTCACGCTTGCCCTCCAGTTATCTCAAATTTGATTGCTCCAAAGGAGCTGACCTGCAGAGATATAAAAATAAAAACTTGCTAATGCTGGGAGGAGTTATTTTCATGGAAATGCATGTTTGATTTGACCTGATTTTTCTGGAAGCTTGTCTTCCAAAAAAGCCAAAACTTTAGAGGTAACCATTTTACCTGTTCATCATCCTCCTGAAGAAGTGCAAAAGCAAAGACATGGCATTTCTAATTCTTCTGCTCATTTGGGAACCCACTGTTGAGCCTAAAATCTCATTTAGATTTTGCCCGGTTAAGTGTTTGATTTGGAGAGACCCTTGCTTGGGACAGAGCACACCACACATGTGCCACGGTGTCCAGCTTATCCCTGCATGTTTGCAGAGGTGTTTTTTTTTTTTGTTGTTGTTGTTTTGAGAAAGTTAAAAGCTGTTGCCTGTATGAGACCTGCTTGTAGGTCCCTCTGCCCTTTTGGCACCTCAAGCTTTTTAGATTGCTTCCCCCTCGCAGCTTTGGCAGCACTGCTGCTATCGGGGCACAGGCAGAGGAGAGCAGCTCCTGCTCCTCTGCTCAGCAGGTCCAGGGGCAGGGGAACACCTGTGGCACTGAAGCAAACGTAGGAATTTCCATACATATACACTTAGAAAATACTTTTTTCTTTTTTTCCAAATGGGCAAATATAGGGGGCTGAATAAGATGATGCTTCTCTGAAGGAAGACATTTGTGCTTTATAGTCTGGAAGCTGCCCAGACTGAGAGCCCTGTCAGCTCTGTTGAAGGTTAAGCCAGAAACACAGTTGGCTTTGAGCTGTCCTCGTTTTCATCTACCATAGCATTTGGTAGGCTTGACTAATATTTTGGTGTGTTTTGGTTTTGTTTTAAAGTTGCAGAGCCCTTGGTAGGGGAGGGTGTGTTGACCTGACTTTGATTAAAGACGGCTGGCTTGGGTCACTTGCTGCCTAGGAGATCAGTCTCTAAATGCAGTTTTACTTCAGATGAAGTGTTTGTTTTCTGAATAGCTGAAGTGCGTTGAATTGCCACAAGCACTGCTGAGTGGACAGTGTGCAGTGGGAAGCTGTCCTGAAGTGCACACAAACTGGTTGTTCCAAGTGCTACCAGCCCAGGCTTACAAATGAACATTTTTGCAGCCTGAAGCTAGTATTAAAAGTATGCGGATGGACTGAATCTGTAGGATCTAGTCACATTTGTGATCAACCGGAGTCCTGTTTTTAACGCATAAATAATGGCTGTGACATCAAGGTCAGAGCTTGATGACATCAAGACCTTTCAGCAGCTGGATTGTCTGTTCAGTTCGAATGGCACAAAGCAATGTGCCGTCACTTTGTCCAAGTTAGAACAGAACTTGCACTCAAGTTTTCAGTTGCAGTTTAAACTACTGAAGGAATGGGAATGTGTTTGTGGGTGGTGGCGATGGGGTTGCTGTTCACTTTCCCCACCACAAAAAGATGCATGACGCATTGAGCGTGACTGAAGGCTGGAGGAGACTTCCCAAGCCACGGTTATAGCGGCGTTGCCAGCTACCTTCATTAAACCAGTGTTGTGACACCTGCTTGAGCGGGACTCAAGAAAACTCACAGCTCTTGCACTTGGGCTACGCAATAGCCTCTACGTAATTCTTGGAGATCTCAGTGCAAGACCCCATTGTTCCACAAGATACCCAGCCTTCTTCTTGGCAGCTCTGAAGCCCTGGTGTATGAACCATCCCATGACCCCAGTCTCTCCTTGCTGGAACTGATCAGCAAATCCAGTGACTGGCGGTAGGTTTCCCAGTTACTAGTTCAGCCTGTTTTACTGTTACAGTAAATGCCAGACCTTGTAAAGACTGACAGCAGGAGGAGCTGGTGTGTTTAACTGCTAAGAAACAGGTCCAGGGATTCCTGTAGTATTTTCAGCTACTTGAAAAGGATGTAGGTGTATGTTTTTCTATAAGCTGTCTGGCAAGTTCATGTTGGATTTTCATAAAACACCAGCATGAGCCTCTGAAGTAACTGGAAAGACTTCCCTTTTGCTTGACTGAGTTGGATGAAGCCCTAAAGTACTGTGTCTAAAGTACGCTGGTAACATAGCTGTGTTTTAAAACAGCTTAAGCTCAGGGAAGGCACAGCAGCATCTCCAGCTGTCTTTTTGGGAGTGATTTAATTTGAATGATTTTTAGGTTTCTTTAGCCATTACGCTGGGTAATGGCTTACAGTAAGCAGAACAAATGTCCTGAGGAGCTGAACTCCTGTTAGAGCTTGTGCCTCTTGTTATGCTTAACTAGTACTATATGGTATTGTTCTTGAAATGATTTGCTTTCCTGTTTTCCAGTTCTGAAATAGTATAAGTTCATAGAAATTAAGCTGAGCTTATTGAAGAAATTAGAGAATATTTTAAGACTTGGTGCTTGCAAGAATAATGCATTTAATTTAGGTAAGTGGCCTTGTAATGTTCATCTGTCATGGGCATGGTCTACAGAAATATTGTGCTGCTGGCAGCCTGCACCAGTGCTAATACTGGCATAATCCAGCTGCTTCTGTAAGGACCGTAGTCTGATCTCAAATGCAGTCATTAAAAATAGAGTAAATCCTCAAGCAGTTTGCCACGTTGGTTACAGTTATTGACCCTCAGCAGCCCAGTGTGGAGATTACGGGCAGAATATGGAATTTCAGCAGCATATTTTGATGATTAGGAAGAACTGTTTAAGTACTAGAACAAGAACTGTGCTTCTTAAAAATTATATTGCTATATGTTAATTAAATTCCTTAATTATTCCCAACGGTGGGCTTCAAGCAGCCTGTTAAAAAACATAGCCCACTTGGAGATAGCTACCTGTTGGTGAAGGGGCTTTCCCAAAGCTGCCCATTGAGCAGATGGCAAAGTCAAGACTAGAGCTCAGTTCTTCGATTCTAGATTGCCTCAGCTATCTCTGGGTCTTGTGTAGCTGCCATGTCTTCCAAGTTCCGTGTGTGAATCCCAGTGCCTCTTGAAATTTTTTCTGACAATGTTGGAACAAGATGGACCCTACCTGATTTTAGAACTGAGAATATCCTTCAATATATTCAGTCCTGTAAAGAATAAATCTCTCAGTGGTTGGTTGCTGTCTTATATGCTATTATATTTGTATTCGGTCGTCTTCCACCCCAGACTGCCCTTCTGTAAGTCTCTCCGTGATGTTTGCTTCAGCAATGTGCTGTCAAAGCTGAAATCGAGGTCTTCTGAATCTTTTCTGATAGCATTAGGATAGCTTTGTCTGCAAGAAATGTGTCACTACTGAAGTGGACCAGTATTTAAAACCTGTGGGGAATTAGTTTGTGCCGGTTGCCTCTTGTTCTGTCACTGGGCACCACTGAGAAGAGTGCGCTTCCGTTGTCTTCCCTGCAGCCGCTTGTATACATGGAGATCGCCCTGAGCCTCCTCTTCCCCAGGCTGAGCAGCCCCAGCTCAGCCTCCCTTCAGCATCTTCCTGGCCCTACGCCGGACTCTCCCCGCTAGCTCCGTATCTCTCTTGTACTGAGGAGCCCAGAACTGGACCCAGCACTCCAGGTGTGGCCTCAGCAGAGGGGTGGAATCTCCTCTCTCAAACTACTGGCAGTGCTCTGCCTGATGCAGCCTAGCATGCCATTGACCTTCTTAGCCCCAAGGGCCCATTGCTGGCTCATGGTCACCTTGGTGCCCACTGTGGCCCCCTGGGCCTTTCTGCAGAGCTGATTCCCAGCTGGTGCCCCCAGCGTGTTCTCTGCAGAGCTGATTCCCAGCTGGTGCCCCCAGCGTGTTCTGGTGCTGAGGCTGCTCCTCCCCAAGGGCAGGACTTGGCGTTTCTCCTGGTGGAACTCCATGAGGTTCCTCTCTGCTCATCTCTCCAGCCTGTCAAGGTCCCTCTGGGTGGCAGCACAACTCTCTGGCTTATCAACCGCTCCTCCCCATTCCATATCATCTGCAAACTTGCTGTGGGTGCACTCTGCTCCGTTGTTCAGGTCATCAGTGAAGACGTTAAATGGTATTGGCCCCAGTATCGACTGGGGCAGGCAGCTAGTGACTGGCCTCCAGCCAGACTTCGGCTGAATGGCTGGGCCCAGACGGTGGTGAACAGTGGCACAGTCTTCCACCCACCTGTGCAGTTATCTGGCCCGTGCTTTGTCAGCCTGTCTATGGGGATGTGATGGGAGATGATGCCAAGAGCCTTATTAAAGTCAGGGTCAACNGCTGCTGGCAGCCTGCACCAGTGCTAATACTGGCATAATCCAGCTGCTTCTGTAAGGACCGTAGTCTGATCTCAAATGCAGTCATTAAAAATAGAGTAAATCCTCAAGCAGTTTGCCATGTTGGTTACAGTTATTGACCCTCAGCAGCCCAGTGTGGAGATTACGGGCAGAATATGGAATTTCAGCAGCATATTTTGATGATTAGGAAGAACTGTTTAAGTACTAGAACAAGAACTGTGCTTCTTAAAAATTATATTGCTATATGTTAATTAAATTCCTTAATTATTCCCAACGGTGGGCTTCAAGCAGCCTGTTAAAAAACATAGCCCACTTGGAGATAGCTACCTGTTGGTGAAGGGGCTTTCCCAAAGCTGCCCATTGAGCAGATGGCAAAGTCAAGACTAGAGCTCAGTTCTTCGATTCTAGATTGCCTCAGCTATCTCTGGGTCTTGTGTAGCTGCCATGTCTTCCAAGTTCCGTGTGTGAATCCCAGTGCCTCTTGAAATTTTTTCTGACAATGTTGGAACAAGATAGACCCTACCTGATTTTAGAACTGAGAATATCCTTCAATATATTCAGTCCTGTAAAGAATAAATCTCTCAGTGGTTGGTTGCTGTCTTATATGCTATTATATTTGTATTCGGTCGTCTTCCACCCCAGACTGCCCTTCTGTAAGTCTCTCCGTGATGTTTGCTTCAGCAATGTGCTGTCAAAGCTGAAATCGAGGTCTTCTGAATCTTTTCTGATAGCATTAGGATAGCTTTGTCTGCAAGAAATGTGTCACTACTGAAGTGGACCAGTATTTAAAACCTGTGGGGAATTAGTTTGTGCCGGTTGCCTCTTGTTCTGTCACTGGGCACCACTGAGAAGAGTGCGCTTCCGTTGTCTTCCCTGCAGCCGCTTGTATACATGGAGATCGCCCTGAGCCTCCTCTTCCCCAGGCTGAGCAGCCCCAGCTCAGCCTCCCTTCAGCATCTTCCTGGCCCTACGCCGGACTCTCCCCGCTAGCTCCGTATCTCTCTTGTACTGAGGAGCCCAGAACTGGACCCAGCACTCCAGGTGTGGCCTCAGCAGAGGGGTGGAATCTCCTCTCTCAAACTACTGGCAGTGCTCTGCCTGATGCAGCCTAGCATGCCATTGACCTTCTTAGCCCCAAGGGCCCATTGCTGGCTCATGGTCACCTTGGTGCCCACTGTGGCCCCCCGGGCCTTTCTGCAGAGCTGATTCCCAGCTGGTGCCCCCAGCGTGTTCTGGTGCTGAGGCTGCTCCTCCCCAAGGGCAGGACTTGGCGTTTCTCCTGGTGGAACTCCATGAGGTTCCTCTCTGCTCATCTCTCCAGCCTGTCAAGGTCCCTCTGGGTGGCAGCACAACTCTCTGGCTTATCAACCGCTCCTCCCCATTCCATATCATCTGCAAACTTGCTGTGGGTGCACTCTGCTCCGTTGTTCAGGTCATCAGTGAAGACGTTAAATGGTATTGGCCCCAGTATCGACTGGGGCAGGCAGCTAGTGACTGGCCTCCAGCCAGACTTCGGCTGAATGGCTGGGCCCAGACGGTGGTGAACAGTGGCACAGTCTTCCACCCACCTGTGCAGTTATCTGGCCCGTGCTTTGTCAGCCTGTCTATGGGGATGTGATGGGAGATGATGCCAAGAGCCTTATTAAAGTCAGGGTCAACAGCATCGACTGATCTCCCTCCATCCCCCAAGCCACCAGTACTCCCAGTCACCTTCTTGTCTTTCATGTGTTTGGAAATGATTTGCAGGGGGACTTTCAGTCCCTGGTAAGGCAGTAGAGAGGTGAGGCTAACGGGCCTGTAGTTCTCTGGATCCCTTTTTCTTGCTGTTCTTGAAGACTGGAGTGATGTTTGCTTTCTTTCAGCCTTCAGGAAACTCTCCCAGTCACTATGAACCTTTCAAAGATAACTTTGAGTGGCCTCACGGTGGTGTCGTCCAGCTCCCTCAGCACTCATGGGTGCATCCCATCAGGCCTCACGGACTTCTAAGGGGCACTTGCAGTGACTAGAGGTACTGGTCATCTCTGCGCGTGCTCCGTTTGGAGTAAAGTTGCTTTAGGAAGTCAAACAAGCATCTTTAGAGTAACTCTTGTGTGGAGGATTACAAGCTTTTCGCTGAAGCAGCCTTTTCTTTGCAATAAGCATTTATGTGCAGCATAGCAAAAAGGACCTGTATTTTTAGAATAGGAGTAAAAATCCAGAGGTGTCACAGAATACCCCTTAAAGGAAATCAGGAGTCACGCGGTCTAGTGCTGGCCCTTAGGAAGGCTTTGTTTGAAGTGATGGTATGAATAGCTAAGGTTCTAGTTACTAAACCTTAGGTCTCCGTCATGGGACTAGATTCTCTGTGACTGAACAGCTCTTCCTTTTGGGTTTCAAGTTGCACAGGCTCAGTGCCATGTAGGTGCCTTAATATATTTCAAAAATAATTCTGGAGAAAAATCCTTAGCTGTGTTTGATAATCCAAAAACAGGACAACACTAATGTTAAGATTGATTTCATCCAATACCAATGTTGCCTATGATTTGTTGCAGATACTTCAGCTTCTGGGCCAACAGTTGTAGAAAATGGTGACCATGGAATAGAAGATCACCGCCCAGGTAAGTGCTTAATGTATGAATGAAACACGTCGTTGTCTTTATTTGTACTTGGAGCAGTTAAAACCTTATTTTGACCAAATGCAGTCTTCTTTGACTAGTATTTCTCCCCAGAGGGTTGTTTTTATTTTATTTTTTAAGTGAGCTGTTTTGTTTCAAATTCTTCAAAAAACTTTCATTCTCTCTTGGGTTTGAAATGGCTGATAATGCATTAAGCCCCACTCTGAAGGCGCTGTATACGTTATCCATGGTCAATGTTGGGACGGTAACATCGAGGGCACTGATACCTTAATGCCTTTCCAGGGAATCCATAACATTCGTACCTGAGCTCTATCCTAACCCTTGAGTACAACTTCTCCTGTTCCCAGTGAGACTGATGGTGATGCTTCTTCTCTGAGTACACCATCCTTCAATGCAGTTTTTTCATTCGCTACTTAGCTGCTAGGGAAATTACACTGCTCTGTTTGTTCTGCAGCTTCTCTTGTGCTTTTCCATCTCCTTCCACCCCAAACTACCCTTCTGGAAATTTCTTACAATAATTGCTTTAGCAGTGTGCTGTCAAAGCTGAAATTGAGGTCTTTCGAACAGCACGAGGCTAGCTTATTCTGCAAGAAACTTGTTATGAATTAAGTGGACTAATATTTCAGACTTGCAAGGCCTCTGGAAAATAATTGATCTTGCTATCAGCATAGCATATGCTGGAGTTAGTTGTCTTTTAACAGTTACATTTAATGCCGAACACCAATTCCCTTTTGTGAGATGTTCTTGCTGTGAATCAGGCTTCCTATCAAACACCTGCTGAACTCTTTAGGATGAGCAGTACTGAACTCCGAGACTATGTATGAGCCAGTGGAATGTTTCCTTTTGTGGTGAGAAGGGCGCGGACTTTGGCAGGCCGTAGAGTTGATTGTCATCCTGGCACTGGTAAGAGCTGTTCACTTGGTCTCCTTCATGATCTCCAGCTCAGCTTTAGCAGCCCAAGTCATCGTTAAGACTGTCTGGATGTTCCCAGCACTAGCAGTCTTGCTAGTCCATAGGTGCAGCCCCAAGAAAAAAGAGCCAGGAGGTAATGGTGAACTTACAGGAATGGGAGAGACAGGGATGAATGAAAAATGCTTTTCTGCAATAATTCTAGTTAGTATGTTCTTATTGAGGATAAAATGTGATTTTTGTACTTAATTTGCCATTTTAAATCTGGTCAAAAGCAAGCTGTGCATCTCTTATGATATAGTATAAAACTGACATTAAGGACACTTCTGGCCCCCCTCCTCCCCAAGGATGCTTCCTCTCTTTTTAGTACATAATAAAATCAGACTTATGACACATCAGGTATGACTATTTAAATGCATTGGGATTTTTTATTGAACTTCTGAATTTGTGTTTAAAAATTTTTGTTACTTTTTAATACTAGTTATCTGGAGGTTTAACTCTTCACATGCTAAATGCTAACAGTTTTGATCAAAGATACTTTTATGTGTCTGCAGACTTTTAATTTATTCATACGTTCCATCTTTGTGGGGTAGAGTTGGATTTTTTTCATATTAAAGGCTGTCTAAAAGTGACATCAAAGTGGTAGAAACAATGTGTCAAAGGATAAACAGTCACAGACATCAAATTAATTAGTTTTTCAGAATAACAGAAGATCTACACAACACGACTATTTCATGGTTTCTTTCCCCCTACTCTCTTCCCTATGGAATAGTTGAAAGATAAGTGGTCATACATTTGAGACTAAGGGATAAATGCTAATTTTAAATCAGATAATAGAGATTTTTTTTTTCCAGAGAGTTGAAGAGCAGTTGATGCTCTGCAGAAACACGGGGAAGTTGTTCCAGACCAAGTGACAGACTTCAGTAGGGCCTGCTTCTACATCTAGTAGGTGGTGCTGCCTAAATCCTTTTGTCCCTGGCCATAAGCCACCTTCAGTTTTTGGCTGGCTTGCTTGTTTTCAACCGGATCTATTTCCTGACTTCTCTTTTGAAGCTGAAATGATTCTTACGGATGTGCAGTGTGGGCCCAGTGCAGAAGTAGGAAGGGAGTAGCTGAGAGCAGGCTAAGGAGGGCGATGCTCATGGAATCCGGCTTTCTGCTGGAAGAAGCTGGGTTAAGAGCTACAGAGAGAGCTTTGAAAAGCAGATCTGTGTCTGAGTTGGATTCTGAAACAGACTTAAGGAAAGTACTGGGAAAGATGTAGTTAGGCTATTTGAAAATACAAGTGTCTGCTTATCTCTCTGGTCTAGATCACAGGAAGCATTACTATGCACTTTTTCACCCATCAAATAAAGCAAGGTGATGACTTGTTAGTGTTCTACTGCATGCAACATAATCTACAGACATCTTGTGTACGTGTGTGCAGAGGTTAGAATTAGTCAGGACTGAAATCTTAGTGCTGAATTGGCAGCCCATGCTGCCTCCTGACCGGATGCCCCAACACGAAATACTGCTAATGTAGGAGATGGCACAAATCCAAAATTAATGTAACACAGGAGCAAAAACCTGTATTAACTGTTGAATTACTTCTATTATAACTGTGGTGTATTTAAATGGTTGGTGTAGGGACCTGTGTAGTTCAGGATTTCAGAATGTAAAGCAAAGAGGTTGCCTTTACGTTGGCTGTTCACGTGAGGACCCAGAACCGCAGGCTGTGAGGCTGAGAAGCCTTTGTGTTCTGCTGTCTCTGAAAGTGAGAGACTGGCAGTTTCTTTGAAGAGCTCGGTTCTGGGCAGTGCTGAGCCTGATGTGGCAATTGTTTATTTGGTTTGTGGGGTTTTGGTTTTTGTTGTTGTTTTTTTGTTTGTTTTGTTTGGTTGGTTGGTTTTTGTTTTTTGTTTGTTTGTTTGTTTTTTGGAGAATTTCAGAGCTACAGACCAGGAACTCTGACTTGGTCCTCAGCATGCAGACTGAAAGTCTCTCTATCAATTTTTTCTTCCTTATAAGGACAAATAGAGGAGCAGTTGGTGCAGCATTCAGAGCAAAGCCACGCACGTCTGCTGCAAGTGGAATCAGTGCGGGTGTGGGGAAGTAGCTTGTAATCGCTCATGGCATGCAGGTATTGAGTTAGGAACTAACTGTTAACTTTCATGATGCAAAAGTTAAAGTACCTAGTAAAGCTAACAGCAGGTTTGAAGCAAAATACATATAAGTAACTTTTGAACAGTGCAACGTTTGCAACTCCTTATTGCAGGATATTTGCCCAGAGTTCAAACGAACTAAAAAAGAAAAAAAGACAAATTTATGGAAAGAAATCCATCAAGGACAATCAAATAGATTAACATGAATACCTCTCGTTCCAAGATCCTGTTCCTAGTCTTGCTGGAAGATGATGAGAAGTAACCTGGGGAAGTATCGCTATTGTGTTCGTACTTTCCCTAGAAGGACTTTCTCTCTAAGCCAGCCTGCTTGTCTTTCTCTCCTCTGAGATCAGGTCACAAAAATAGTTTGTAACCGTTTTCAGTGCAAATTGTGCTTATAAGCAGCATCCTGAGCTGCTGCTCTCTTTATAGCAATTTGTCACTAATCTTGATTTATCACAGCTAATTTTTGCATGTGGTACAATGTCATGCCATAGCATGGCTAGTGATGTATTTTCGGACACTTGTAAAAGCAGAATTTAACGTGTCTCTAATCTGGCTTTTGGCAAATCTCCTGGCTGCACTAGATGAAATATTGCTTGTTGTGCAGTGTGCTACCTGAATGTTCATGTTTACTAATGACTTGCGCTTTTTTGCCCCTTTCCCCATCCCTTTTCCCTCTCCTACTTCTTTTCCTCTCTTCTATTTTCTCCTCCTAGAAGCCTAGACTGTCTCCTAACACTGGGGCTGCCACTGTTACAAGACCAGTGTACTTTTCTACCTGCCATTACACTTCTAAAATCTTCAGCATTTTACAGAGCTCTTGCTTTACGTCCTTGGACTTTACGTGTAGAAGAAACCAAAGGGTAGCTGTGCTGTCGGCCGATCAGCCCTTCTCCTCCTCCCTCTGCTCTGCAGTGCTTGTTGAAACCTTCCTTTCTTTGTGTAAGCACGAACGTGCATGATGGTTTTTAACTGCACTATTTCAGCATTCCTACTGTATTTAAATCACAACTACAGCTCCATTTTCAGTTCCACCACTTTTAAATTTAATTAAAATCCTTTTTTCATGGATGCTTAGTAACAGAAGGTTCGGTATTAAATTTAAAGTTGCGCTTTCATAGCGGATGGGTGCACCATGACTGCAGCTCCTCTCCCTTCTCCCCTTGCTCACCACAGCCTTCTAGATTAGTGCTGAATTTTACTTGCCTTTATCCTTGCTGCTTTGAAACCTTCTCGTATGAGGTTTTCATCTTTAATAATGTTGTCATCTTCAAAATGTGTTTCAGCTTCTTAGCATTTATTATGGAGACCTGAAAAAATAGATTAGGAATAACCATGTTTACTGAGGTACGAGCAGTTCCTTTCTGGTTTGTGAGGGATAGATTGTGGGATTCAGGCACTTGGCCAGCCCCAGCTTCTTGCCTCCATAGGCTTACTTTGTTATCGTACTGCTTCTTGCAAACCTTGCAAGTAAGCCTTTCTTTAACTTTGTGCTTTTAGCTTCACTTTGGTAATCACAGCATGCTTGGATGAAACTTAACCTGCCATGGAAAAGAATCTGCCCCTTCCAACTCCGAGAGAAACAAAAGATCTGTGACTAAATTGTCAAATCTAGACTGTAATAGTTACGGCAGTTTCCAGCAACACCAGAAGGAACGTGCCTTTTGAACCTTAAACAGAATTACAAGAGGTCAGCAAGCCGTTGCAATTCTGCTGTCTCCATAAAGTTGGAAGGCTTTCCAGACTCAGAAGTGTTAGTTACTACTGTTCAAGAGATAAAACGCAAAAGAAGGGAATAATTGAGAGGAACTACCTAGTACTTTAAATGAGACAAGCTCAGACTGGGTTTTTGTAGACCGGTGAATGTTTTACTTGAGGATAATCATGTTGTGCAGTTAAAATTATCAGGTATTATAGGCAAGTAAAAATACAGGATTTATTTAAATCAAAATCCAGTCCGAGGTAGAACATGATTCTCCAAATTGCCAAAAGTTCTTATACTAAGACCTTTGCCTAAAAAAGAATTTTTTCTCTTTGTGAAGAGAGCAGCTTGCACTTGCATGTTCCCGGTACACTGCTAGTACCTATGACTACATTATGATGCTGGTCTTCTAGTGATTTACTGCAAGAACATTTACTGCAAGAACACTGTATCTTGAATGAGTACTACTGTTAACATCACCTCAAGATTTTCTTTGAAGATCTCCCTCAAATAGTGACCCAGCCAATCTTGATTATTTTTTGAGCCCTCACGTGCTCCCCACCCAGGGCGATAGCGCCCAGAGTTGCTGCAATGAGTGGTGTGTAATCAGCCTGTTAGCGATGTGCAGCAGGACTTGAGGCCTTTGTTCTCTAATCTGGTGGGAATTCACTGCTTTACCCACCACTCAGAGCCTCATTAGTAGCTGATATCCTTGTGGTGCCAATTTGCTGGGCTCAGAGCAAGTAACAGCATTAGTTTCTCCGTTACCTGCGCGCACACAGCTGCTGCGAACTGGGCTCCTGCGCAGCCCGATGCAGCTGCTGGCAGCCACCACGTAGGCTTCCCGAGACCAGCCTTTGGGACCAGACCATGACCGAAGTACGGAAATGACTGTTTCCTCCAGGCTAGAGCGAGAATGGTAATTGGGATTGAAGCCGCACTGGCAAACAGGGCTGTGAGAATGCTCTCTGCCTTTCTGGTGTTACTGGAAACATGCCACGTGGCAGCATGAGGCCAGCAGCCTCCACCTTTGACCGAAGCCTCACCGGAGCCCTCCCGATGGGATCTGCTGCCGCGGGTCTGTGGGCTGGGCAGGGCTGGTGTCTCGAGCCGTAATGCTGTCTCTCATCCGCCCCGAAAGGTGAGACAAAGCAGTTGCATGTGAAGCAAGGAGGGGTGTTTGGCCCTTTCCTGTTGGCATGAAGTGCTTTCCTCCTTGTGTTTTGGTGTCTGTCACCATAAAAGGAGATTTTTTTAAAAGACCTCCTGTAACTGTTCTTTAGTGTGGTTGATTTTGGAGCAAGGCAGCATCACTGCTAGTTTGCAGGCATTTTAACTTGGTGCTACAAATCATTCCTTCTCACCTTTTGCCTTAAGTGGGCTTAGCTACTAGTATCCCAGAAATGGAAAGTAAATGCTAAATTAGAGGAATTTTCAGACCGAGTAACAGAAGTTCTCAGAGTAACCGCGTGTGAGACTCTTTCCCCCCCTGCAATGCTTTATTTTAGCAGAATGCAATAATGTTTTAAAGCCCTGCTTGGAGGGAGTTCCTGCACCGGGAACGGCTGGCTGGCTGCGCTCGCGTTGTGGGGCCAAGGAAGGCTCAGCCTGGCGGCCTCGGCGCAGCAGAGCCCAGCCCAGTGGGATCAGGCTCATGTCCGCAAGTGCACCAGGCACCGTGGTGTCTCGAGCAGGCTGAGGACTGCTGGTGAAACTGGAGCACCCCGGGGGGTTCAGTTGCTGTGTCAGCTGCTCATGCTAGCATGAGTAATTAATTCCATTACACTACTGCTTTTTCCCTATATCTTTATCCTCATTCTTAAAACGCCATTAGGTTTACATTGAGCATAAACTGCAGACAGAGGAAGAGCTGGTTATTTCCATGTCTTTGTGATGCCTTCCTTACGGGGACTCTGGCCACAAGCCCTGCGACGTCACGCGCTTGCTTGTTTGGGGCAAGGGCTGGGGGCTGCATGCTGTGCAGGAGGGAGGACGAGGGGCGGTGGGAGATGTTGGGTCAGTGCGGCGTGTTGCATCTTCGGTCACCCCCAGAAAATGTACATGTACCTTGCTGAAAGCTCAGTGCAGTAAACGAATGTGCTGGACTGTGTGTGTGTGTCTTGCTCTTTTTTTGTTTGTTTCAGAAAGCCAGGCAGCTACCAAACGTATTACTCTGTTTAAATGTTACTCCTAATTTTGGCCAGTTTTTGGAGGTAATGAACTATTTGCAGAACATGCTATAATTCTTCTGTGCTTATAAGCTTGTCTGCTGTCACTTCTGATTTTTCTCAATGATTCCGATGTATGTACGTGAAGCTGTATATCACTGTTGAATAAATCACCATAATAAATGCCTCAAACTAACCTCTCAAGAGTTGTACTGTGGTGAGAATCTTCTTGGGTTGTGCTGCTTGTTCGTAGTTAATACCTGCAGTTCACTGCATGTCCTTGGTTGACCACCCTGATGGTATTTCTGAAAGACGTAACGGCTTAAACTGGAATACCTTGCTGTCTGGATGGATGTTCATAAACACGTCCATCAAAGAATCAGTCCAGCTTGTACATTAAAACTGAAATGCTTTCAAAGAGCCACATGATTTTGTTGTTTTGAAGGGGGTGCAGAAACAGAAAGAAGGAAAGTCTCCTCTCACAGTGCTCCAGGAATACAAAGTGGTACGGGGAGGGACGAGATGGATGCTCATTTCCATGGCGCACATGCAGGGTACTTAAAATCTGCATGTACAAACTAGCTAGTAAGCAACGTCTAGTGCTTGTGGCAGTGCAGTAGATGCACATCTGATGGCTTAAGATGCCTGATTGTGAGGATTCACAGAACATGACGTCTGTGGGAATGGTAATCTATGTTTAACAATATTTCTGAGTATTATGATGAATACAATGGAAGCATTTAACTGCCACCCTAGCTGAGATTCAGTCTTTGCTGCTTCATTAGTTCATTAACTAGACCCACTTTTGCTGTGGAATAAGTTGCTTTTACAGAAAGTTCTATAAAAAAAAAAAATCATTCCTTATGTTTAGCATCCAGAAAACAGGACGTTATTCGTTTTTCTTAGTAAAGCTATTTCTCCTCTTTTACCTGTCTGCGTATTTCACATATGTTGTTAGCTTTTGTTTATAAAGGCTTTCCAAACTTTCTGGACTTCAGGGAGAGCTTTTTAGGCTCTTCACAATGGGTCTGGATCCAACCATGTTTGCTGAAGGAGAGTTATTTTCTGTTACTTCAGTCTAAAAAAGGTAGCAAACTGAATAATTCAAAAGGCTCGTTTAGTTCTTCAGGCTGGCATGACTAAGAGGTTTTTTGTGTGTGTCTGTTTGATCTCTTGGGGGTAGTTATTTTTAGGACTGAGGTAGAGGAAGGTGAAGGTGGGTGTCGCAACAAAGCGGGTTCGGCAGCCCTGGGGGCAGAGGTGAGGGGTGTTACGCTTCTGCGCTCCGACTCCCGGCGAGGACGGTGCGTGGGAAATGGAGGCACGCACCCGGCAGCGTGCGGCTGTTGCCCTTGCTTCTGGAGGGTAAGTGCAGGAAGTGAAAACTTTTGCTCTGCAGTGCAGGGCTCTGAAGGAGCGAGTGCTCGTTCACCTGAAGAGCCCTTGCAGCTTTCTCCACCTGGCAAAGGAGTTGAGAGTAGCAGTTGACATAATAGCTCATGGGCTACTCACGAGCGACTCAGAAAGTGAAAAGAAACTTTCCAGGCCGTAGGTCTGGCACTTCAGCATGCATTTTATTAGTACAGCTCTCTTGTATTGTCTAACTGCCTACTAGTTTAATGTACCTGACTGATATTTGAGTACTTATGAACTGAAAAGCTGTTTTGGGAGCTGCTTTCAATAATAGTTCTTTAAGCATCCATAATGTTTTGCAGCAGCTTGGCTTTAAAAGGTTGCAGGCGTGTGCTGAAACAATTGCATTTAAGAGCTTTGCATCCCTGAACCTCGCTTGCTCGTCCACACCTCAGGGAGTTGAATAGTCGCATTTTGTGTAAAACTGATGCAGGTGTATGTTGACTACAGTGAAGGAGCATGTCTCGGGTAATTGTGCTAACAATTTTTTTAAATCCTTCTTTCTGTTAAGATGTTGGATATTTTGGTGAATATTCAGTTCGGAATACTGGTTTTGTGTGCACCTTGAAAGGACTGTATGAATTTTTGATACCATGGAAATAACTCCTGACTTCAGAACATTAAGAAGAGAAAAGGTATTCCTCAGTGCAGAGGAGGAGCCGGCTGCTACTAACACAAACTCTTTTTTGCAGATGAAAGTTTAGCATGAGGAAGCTTAAACGTCAGAGTGTACATCTGAAGTTTTTAGAGTTCTGCTGCCCATTTCGTAAAACTAGATACTAGATACTGCCTTGACTGCCACAACACAGGGCAGTCCTCAATGGGAAAGTTCCATGCTGGCCAATAACTTGTTTGCTATAACTATCGATCTTGATTTTTCATCATCTGAAGGCTTTAAATGTTCCCTTTTTGTGGGGGGTAAGTTCAGTAGAGTTCCTACCAGAAATACTCTAGTTAAAAACCAAAACACTGCCTTATTTCTATTTTAAATTCAGTCAACTTCAAACTAGCAATACTTTGAGAAATTTACTTCCAGTTGCAAGTAGTTGCAGAGAGATCAGCTCACCTCTCCTTACTTTAAAGGATATCTAAGTTTGCATGTCAGATGAAATCGGCTTCCCTCCTGTTGACAACGAGCAGCTGTAGGTCAGTTTGTTCACGATACTTTTGTTAGGTGTTAGTACATCATCTTGATTACAGAATAATTTCTGAATCCTAGGGCCCAGAAGTGCATCACGATACACAGCTGTGTGTTATGTGTTCGTGACAAAAATGAAGCTGCTGCAGTGGATGCAGCAGTCTCTCTTGAGGGTTCTGGATGTGCAGCTTGCTTGTCCGGCTGGTGTGCTGGTGTTTCCTCTGACCATCCAAGCAAAGGAGACTCACCTGTACTATACTAAATACACACTTGCAAACTTCATGAAAGCCATTGGAATGACATGTTTTGTATTCATTTGCCTTACGAAATCATAGGAAGGCGTAACAGTTCAAGGCACCTCCTGCGGAAGTCAGGCCTTTTCAATGCCCTACTTAACTGGGGGGGGCCGCGTACCTGGCTGTGGAGGGATGCGATCACCGCACCTTCTGACTTAGAGTTCTGTTGTTCAGATGAGCAAAAAGAAATTCAGGCACGACTTGCCTTTTGTGAAGGCAATCACTTTGTACTGCTTAGGCTCAGTTAAAAAGTGGTCTCTGCTCCACCAGCTGAAGCCAGGAGTGGCTGTTAGCATCTTTGGAGGGCTTTTTGTCTCGTAGAGACAAATTTGAAAAGCTTATTTGGGCTTATGCAAAATAAATTACAAGTTCTTCTGAACTGCAGAGTAATGCCTATGCTAATGCCTGTGCTTTTGATTCATCCAGTGATCCAGTAACACATTAACTGACATCTCCTGTCAATTTTCTCAAAATACAGACACTTTTCCCTATTCCAAGTGCCTGCATGGGCAGCAAGAATTTCCCACCTGTAACTTGCTTGTAACATGCATGCTTATATATTAAGTAGAAATAAGTTTTCATGGTCAGACTGCTTAAAATTAGTGGTTATGAGTTTCAACACTTTGAAATTTGAGTTCTAAACCCAAAACAAGTCTTATGTTGTGTGTAAAAATCCAGTGAGAACGGTTGCTGGCAGCCCAGCAAAGTGGAGGGCTTTCTGCCATTACCCCTCGTGGAGCAGCACGTGCTCTGTGCAGCGTCTCTCTGCGCTGCAAGTCGCCTATGAAACAGCAGAGCAAGCAAGGGACTGCTTCATCATGACAGAAACCTCCTTTAAGTGTACTGTAAAAATAAATAAAATTTAAAAAAAAAATCCTCTTTTTCTGAAACGTCCTGGATCTAATTTAAATATAATCACTAGTCTTGGCTCTGTGATACAACTTGCTGTTTTGATAACTTTAATGAACACTTGGGGAAAGAAAATAATAACAGCAAGTTGCTCTTTGCTACAGATTTCATAGCTCGATACCGCTTCTACTCTGAACATGGAGCAAAAGCACCATTTTTCTTTTGTATATTCTTGCCACTGCTTTTTTGGAACTTCTGCATCAGTATCTTTTCCTTCTCACAATGATCCTTTAAGTAGCCTAACACTAAACTTTGCGACTTTCCCAAATGCAATAGTAAGGGAATAAATGAATACTGCTGGTGGTAGATATTTTGAGCTGTAAAGTCATCCCTGATCAAGGGTGAGATGCAGATTTTGAGCAAGAAGCACTGGAGGGGCAGGGGGTGTTAACTTCAGATAAAGCCGCAACATCCATGTTGCATGAGCTGCGGTACGCGCTGTGGCTGCGTGCTGGGTTATGGGAGCCCTGTGTTGAGGGGTTTGGGGAGGAGGACGCTGTCCTTGCCACCGCAGTTGGCGATTTCGCTGCCATGCGCCCGACTCGTGTGGCTCTGTCCGGGTTTCCTGTGTGCCCCTGCTCCGCATGCTGGATCCCTCAGCAACACATGAAGCCATTCAGCAAGTGTCAAAAGCAATCCCCAGGAGAGGCTTTTTGGCAGCATGGTAGTACCACATCACCTGTGGGCTACTAGACTGGGCAAATTGCCATATTATTATGAGAAAGTCATTTCATTAAGCATTTAAGATCCGTTCAGTGTTGTACCAAGGTTTTTGTTACTGCCAGGTTCACCCATCTGGGCACCATTCAAGTGTGTTACTAAGTGGAACGGGTCAGGTATTGTGCATTTGCAGTATTATTTATCTATTACATTTTAAAAGATGCTAGTTTCATGTTTTTATGAACTGGTTTTAGGCCTAAATTCTTGAATCTACTAAAACAAGGTAGAACGATTCAGCCAGCCATGCTGCGGGTCTCTTATGGCTGGGCTGGCCAGCGCGGCTTTGGGCAGCAGCGGCTTTTTCTGCAGGCTCAGGAAACAGTTCCAATAATTCCAGCGACTCTCAGGTTGATAGTCCTCTCATAACTGAGAGGCCAGGTGGAGAGAGAAAATAGCAAAAGAACCAAAGCCAAAGCAGAATGGCAAACCAACAAAAACTTTTGTTTTTTCTTTTTAGTCAATGGTAGTGCCACTAATGTGAGGGATAAAAGGGCAATCCTGGCTTTGGCATCTTTTAGGAAATCATGAGTAGAAAAAAAACAGTTAATATAGGGAAGTTTTCCTCTTTAATAATTTTAAATGAAAAAAAATCATAACTGATTTCCCCCTCCAGTTTTTCAGACAGAAAGCAAGTAATTTTCTATAATAGCTCTACAAAAATGTCCTTTTTGTGTGTTTTTCCTCAAAAAGCTTGCTATCCCAAGGAAATAGGCAATTAAACACGTGTAATGAACAATGTAACGCTTAAGCAAGTTTAAATGGCTGTAGGGCAGAACTATAAAATCAAGTGCGTGCACAAGCTGTAATGCTTTCCCGACAAGGACTGGTTTTAGTTTAGATGCTGCATCTGGCAGCGAGGCTTGAGTTGGCTCCCGATGGGTGCTCACTGCTACTTCAGGGAAAGGGAGTGTAAATAAGATAAATCTTCGGCTGGCTGACTTGAGATGCTGATTAGATTCTGAAGTTGTCTCCTCTGACATAAATCAGTCAGCTTTTTACATATGTTAAATGACATGATCAAGAAGATTTTCTTCCTGTGCTGCAGTCTTGTTTGCTGCTTGTATCAAATCAGCTTAAGCAGTTGTGTAACGAGCTCTGTTGTTTGCAGGAAAGTAGAGCATGTCAGACCCACGGTACCTTCTTTACGAAATGCTCCGCTTCCCCAGGAACAGAGGGGAACCCCCGTGCAGCTCCCTGCCCATCTGAGGACCCAAGCATGTAACCGAAAGCACTGCTGTTCTGGGCCACAGGGAGCTGTGGTGTGGGGAAGCAAGCCCCATCAGAACAAAATCAGAAAGGGAAGAGGTGGGAACGAGCAAGGCTGCAGGTTTTTCATAAAGCCTGCACTCTTTTGTAGCGAGAGTCAGCCTGGGTCCGAAGAGGCTGCTGACGCACGAGGACACTAAGTGCTGGAACTTGTACAGCTGCTGGGGCTGCAGTGGAAGCTCCAGGGATGACTGCGAGTGAAAGGAGGGACCTTTTTTGTTTAAAAATGCTGTTGCCATGGCCATGTCTCTCTCAAATGGTATTTTCCTAGCAACCTGCTACTTCTACTTTTCCCTTCTGGCTTTTAAACTTTGATTCAAAGGTGAACTCTATCTTGACTTGACTTGTTGAATAGAAAGTAAAAAAGCTTATAATGAAGTAATACGTATATCAAGAAGGTTATTAAAAGCTTTGTGGTGAGGCCTAGTGAGATTTTTTAAATGGTGGTACAAAACCTTTAGTTTTTGTAGTGTGTTTAAGATTCATTCTAGCAAGCCTATGGCAGCTGGATGAATTGACGTGGTCTTTATAAGGCTTGCGTTTCCCGAGCAGTAGCTGTTGCTTCAGCTAGTCAAGCCACGAGCTTTGGAAGTTATACTTGAATTTAATATCTTGTTAGTGCATTTAAACCAACTAATCTATGAAGGCATGCTTTCGAAAGTATTGGAATAGCACGCAGACTAACATCTAATAGAAAATGTAAACCCTTTTTCTATCTATCCATACTTTTAAATTCATCAGCCTTTATACAAAACCAGCTTGAATCCCATTTTTCAGCACTTTTTTTCTGTTTACTCAGAATATTTCTGTATAGATAACCCCGTAAAAAAGGCAGCCACAAAGGCCAGTTATTTTAGAATGATATTTTTCAAAGAAGTCTTTGAAGCAGGTAGAAGAGACACTGAGGTTTATTGCCGCAAACAAGTAGGACCACTTGCCCATTCTGTGTTATCATCCAAAGATATGTCATGCTTTTATCCTATACTTATGTTACCCAATTTTTCTTTAATTAACTTGTCTCTCTGGAATGTAACTGCATGTTAAAAAGATACTTTGTTTTCCTTTTTAGTGCCTGGGACAACATCCTGTTTCTTTTCTTGCTTATTCTGATAGTTTACACTAAAATTTTGGCAGAGACCCTTTAGATTACTGGACTTGATACGCTGTGCATGTTTGCAAGACTTGTCAAAGGAAAATAAAACAAATGATGCTGTGAAATATACATCAAAACAGAGCTTTTTGAAGTGTCTAAACACTTTATCATCATCCTTTTGCTAGATCTGGCTTAATTATAAAGCTTAATAAGAATTCCTCTCTAATACCAGATCAGTTTCCTAACTCAAAGGCAAATATTTAGCTGGTGGCCGAGCCCCAGGACAAGCTGAGCTACCAGCAGAAGGCAGGCAGGAGCATGGCTTCGCAGTGGTGCGGCCGCAGGTCTGCAGGCGGAGCAGGAGGCCAGCAGCTCCGGTGGGTTTCTGCAAAGGACAGTCTCTCTTGTTTAAAACCGTCTTCCTTTTCTACCTCTTCCTCCTCTTCTAAACCTGGGCTTGTTGTTTGTAACGCCTGATATAAGGTTTTATCCTGCTTACAAAAAATGAAGGAAGAAGTATGTGCTGGAGTGTGGGAGTGGCTTTGAGAGGTGGTGTGGCATGGGCTAAATGCGAACCTGGGGTGAGGAGACGTCCCTCATCCTGGCTGCAGGTGCAGCTCACTCTGAGGCCGTAGCTCTGTAATCTCCTTCCATTTCAGTCCCGTCACTGAAAATAGGGTAAGGCTGATTATAATGTGCATTTTATCTTTTATAACTACGCTGCATCTGTTATCACAGCGTTCTCATTTCAGTGGTGTTGACTAGTGCCAGGGATAATCTTGGGTTAATCTGACCTTTTCTGGAAAAAGGAAATCTTCCCGTTACAAAACGTATCTGGATACAATGAGGCTGAGCAAGAGGAGATGGTTGGTAGTCAGCAGTGAGGGCACAGCTACACCTCAGAGCAAGTGCAGCTGCTAAACGGCCAAGCAACTGGAAATTTAACTTAGATGCTTAGCGAGCCAGGTGCTTTTCTTTCCTCACTAAACACAATAAAACTACTCCCTATGCAAATGGTTTTGACCAAGTTCAGATCACTTAGTCTTGCATTAGTAATTCACTGAAAAATAAATATGCTGATCAGTAATCTCGTTTTTTGCTGCTACTTTTGTGCAACCCATGAAGCTAATTGCCACCTCCACTGTATGAAATACAAAGTATTTCTTCAGTAAAGTTTGTACTTCTAAAACACAAAAAGGAGGCCTGCACAGGGCAGAAGCAAGGACAGGTAGCCTGGGAGAGGAATACAGAGAAATTGTCCGAGCAGCCAGCGATCAGGTTCGGAAAGCTAAAGCTCTGATGGAACTAAATCTGGCCAGAGATGTCAAGGGCAACGACAAAGGCTTCTGTAGGTACCTCAGGGATAAAAGGAAGACTAGGGAAAATGTGGGCCCTCTGCAGAAGGAAACGGGAGACCTGGTTACCTGGCATATGGAGCAGGCTGAGGTACTCAGTGACTTGTTTGCCTCAGTCTTTGCTGGCGGGTGCTCTAGCCTCACAGCTCAAGTCGCAGGAGGCAAAGGCAGGGACTGGGAGAATGAAGAACCACCTGCTGTAGGAGAAGATCAGGTGTGAGACCATCTAAGGAACCTGAAGGTGCACAAGTCCATGGGACCGGATGAGATGCATCTGTGGGTCCTGAGGGAACTGGTGGATGAAGTTGCTAAGCCACTACCCATCACAGCTGACAATTATGGCAGTCCAGTGAAGTCCCCACTGATTGGAAGAGGGGAAACATATCCCCCATTTTTAAAAAAGGAAAAAAGGAAGACCCGGGGAACTACAGGCCAGTCAGTCTCACCTCTGTGCCCAGCAAGATCATGGAGCAGATCCTCCTGGAAAACGTGCTGAGGCACATGGAAACCAAAGAGGTGATTGGTGACAGCCAGCATGGCTTCACTAGGAGTAAATCATGCCTGACAAATTTGGTGGCCTTCTACGATGGGGTTACAGCGTTGGTGGATAAGGGAAGAGCAACTGATGTCATCTGCCTGGACTCTTGCAAAGCATTTGACACTGTCCCACACGACATCCTTGTCTCTCAGTTGGAGAGACATGGACGTGACGGATGGACCACTCGGTGGGTAAGGAACTGGCTGGATGGTGGCACTCAAAGAGTTGCGGTCAACGCCTCAATGTCCAGGTGGAGACCAGTGACGGGTGGTGTTCCTCAGGGGTTGGCATTGGGACCGGCGCTGTTGTCAGTGACAGGGACAGTGGGATTGAGTGCACCCTCAGCAAGTTTGCTGACAACGCCAGGCTGCGTGTTGCGGTCGACACGCTGGAGGGAAGGGATGCCATCCAGAGGGACCTTGACAGGCGTGAGACGTGGGCCCGTGCCAACCTCATGAAGTTCAGCAAGGCCAAGTGCAAGTCCCTGCACCTGGATCGGGGCAATCCCAAGCATGAATCCAGGCCGGGCAGAGAATGGATTGAGAGCAGCCCCGAGGAGAAGGATATGGGGATGTTGGTTGGTGAGAAGCTCGACACGAGCCGGCACCGTGCGCTCGCAGCCCAGAAGGCCGCCCGTGCCCAGGGCCGCACCCCGAGCAGCGTGGCCAGCAGGGCGAGGGAGGCGATTGTCCCCCTGTGCTCCGCTCCGGTGAGCCCCGCCTGGGGCACCGCGCTCGGTCTGGGCCCAGCACGAGACGGGCACGGAGCTGCTGGAGCGAGGCCAGAGGAGGCCGCGAGGGTGCGCAGGGGCTGGAGCCCCCCTGCTGCGGGCAGAGGCTGGGAGGGCTGGGGCTGCTCAGCCGGGAGCAGAGGAGGCTCCGGGGAGACCTCACGGCGGCCTCCCAGTGCCTGAAGGGGCTGCGGGGAAGCTGGGGGGGGACTCTGTGTCAGGGGTGTGGTGACGGGACGCGGGGAGACGGCTGTAAGCCGAAAGAGGGCAGGTTTGGGTTCGGTACGGGGAAGCAATTCTTCCCGCTGAGGGCGGTGAGGCCCTGGAGCAGGCTGCCCAGAGGAGCTGCGGGTGCCCCATCCCTGGCAGTGCCCAGGGCCGGGCTGGGTGGGGCTGTGGGCAGCCTGGGCTGGCGGAGGGGTCGTGCCCATGGCAGGGCTGGGGGCTGGAGCTCCCTTCCCACCCGAACCGTTCTGTGGTTCTATGAAAATGCTCAGACTTCTGTTCAATATATCACAAAAATTACCAAGTTATTGCTGAATGTATATCCGAAGAGAAAAGCTTTATAACTTTCCGAAGTTAGAAAACTCTGAAGTGAGGCGTGAGGGATGCTTGGGATCCTGTGAGAGCTGCTGGCACAGGGAGCTGCTGCCTGGTCCTCTCTGGGTGGGTCTCTTCTCTGTGTAATGCTGGAAGTGAGGCTTATCCTGCTCGTGGAGTCTGCAAAATGCAAAGTTGTGTTTTTTTTTTTAACTTTTTCTATTATTTTTTTTTATGTGCTCTTCCTTGTTCCATTTCTCTTGATGAATACAATGCAGCATCTCCTTTCCTTCATGCAGCATGATAAAAGATCACCTCGACGTGTCAGAGTTGATCCCCCGTCACTTGACGCTGCTCTTTTCTGCTTGAATGAACAATGTAGGATCATGATTCCTGTAGCAAGGAGATGCTGTGGTGTTTGAACATAAATCTGGCAGTAGTGAATGGTAAAATAAGTTGCTTACTGGTAAAGACTGGGTAGAAACTGAAATTCCTTAACAGGCATTGATTCAACACAAACAGCCAGCTGCATGTTAAACTATGCAAGATTAACAGGTCCCTCGGGAGTGATCGTATAGCTTTAGGGCTGTAGATTTTTCTGTAGACAGTTGATGCTGTGGGCAGCTATGAACTTAGAAATGACTTAGCATGGCCCAAAAGTGACATGAGACTCTAGGAAGTGAACAGAGCATGATTCATCCCCTAGAACAAATTCTCTGGAAGGGTTACTTGTGTTTGTTTTGTCCTGTAACTTACCATGTTATTTAACCTTCTTCCTTGTAACTAGATGTCCTGGTTTCAGCTGGGATAGAGTTAATTTTCTTCATAGTGGCTGGTATGTGCCCTGTTTTGGATTTAGGAGGAAAATATTGCTGATAACACAGCGATGTTTTAGTTGTGCAGAGCAGTGCTTACGCAGAGTCAAGGACTTCTCAGCTTCTCACACTGCCCTGCCAGCGAGGGGCTGGGGGTGCACAAGGAGCTGGGAGGGGACACAGCCAGGACAGCTGACCCCAACTGGCCAAAGGGACATCCCATGCCATGTGGCATCACATGGGACAATAAAACTGGGAGGGTTGGCCAGGGGCTGGTGCCACTGCTCAGGGGCGGGCTGGGCATCAGTCAGCGGGTGGTGAGCAATTGCATTGTGCATCACTTGCTTTGTATATTCTTTTATTATTATTATTATCATTATTATTTTGCCTTTCTTTTCTGTCCTATTGAACTGTCTTTATCTCAACCCACAAGCTTTTACTTTTTTTTTACGATTCTTTCCCCCATCCTACTGGGTGGGGGGAGTGAGCGAACGGCTGTGTGGTGCTGAGCTGCCTGCCGAGTTAAACCACAACACTAGACCACACTATATTTAACCTATCTATTCTAAAAAAAGAATTTTCTGTAGTTCTATGTGACAAGTTTTTTCCGTGCCCTCAGTGTTCGCCTGTCTTCCTGAAAGACACCAGAGCCTCTGGCTAAATTGCCGTCTTCTGCTACTCTTCCTGAATGCTGAGGATTTAGCAGTTACTTGCGTTTAAGAGGATTGGTAGTTTCCTCAGAGATGACCTAGGATTAAACAATGGTATTTTTTTCTTCTGAAGTCCTTTTTTCTGTACAGATTAAAACTTAGAATGCTAATATCTCTGTTGACGAGATTTGGTTTCAAGAGGAAAATGCACTCTTCACATTGTGAAACGGTCATTCACGATGCCACACGGTGAGCTGGTGGGAAGGCTGGGAGGAGAACTTGTGTGTCCTGAGCCAGCCTTTACAGTTGTTGCGTCCCAGCCAGAAACTGGCAGGCAGAGCATCGGGACCTGAGACGTGACAGCATTAGCCAGCAGAAGATCACCACTCCACAATGACTGTGTGAACTCTTCGGTCTTAATGGGACTTGGCAGAGGAGAAGGGTTAGAGGTGTCTGGGTTCTTGATAGGATGCCACATATTCTGCCCTAACTGGTGCATGGCTTTTTGTGTTTTAAAATCTGTTTTCTTGGTGCCAGTTGAAGACATGCTGCTGTAGAATGAAATTTGTCAGCGGGGAAGAAAGTGTGAAGCTGTTCCGATAGCAGAGAACAAGCATGGAATCTGTATCTCCAGTACATACTAATTTGGCTACTCGGGTTAGTCCAGTGCATCTGAGACTTGAAGTAAGATGTTTTTCTAAGTCAGAGAAAAGATACTTCTGCTTTTTTATTGACAGAACTTCTTTTATTATTTACATGTGGCTATAAAATAGGATTCTTGTTGTATTGCAAAATTACGGTGCTGCATTGTCACCTTTCCCCGCTCAGATGGATCACTGCCACAGCAGCACCCTGCTGCCGTTGCTCTAGCTGCAGTCATGACTTACAGCTTAGAGACAAAGCAAATACAAAACCAGGTAATCTTAAATTACATTTTTAAGCGAATATTGTTGAAGGGGAGGAGTACAGGATGGGGGAGACCAGAATGACTCGTTAAAAAGATGGAGCGTGGCATCTTGTTGGGGATTAACCTGTCTTAAACTAAGGCAAGAGACTCTTTGGAGCCCAGCTGCAGGTACAGACACTGATTGCCAGCTGTAGGACTTGTTCTTGAGACCGCCTTGGCACTCTTCCCTTTGCCTCTCTGTAGCACATCTGATACCAACAATTTGGTGACTATACCAAATGGACGGTGTCACCTGCATGGTGTCGGCTGGGTCCCGGAGCCCTGGTGCACACAGGCTGCCCAGAGGGGCTGTGGGGTCTCCTCCTTGGAGATCTCCAAAAGCCGCCTGGACCTGGTGCTGGGCACCAGCTCTGGGTGCTGCTGGAGCAGGGTGGGACCTGAGGGACCCAGAGGTGCTTCCAGCCTCAGCCAGGCTGGGATTCTGTGCGATTACATGCCAGACATAGCTTTTTGGCTTTATAATCTTAAGTTTTTATTAAAACAACAACAACAACAAAAAGTTAAGTTTGGCATGGAAGGGTAAGTTTTTCAGGTTATTTTTTCAAACTAGTCTGGGTCAGTAGAATAGAGCTGATTACATTTTGAAACTTCCAATTCTGAATGTTTGTATTCTGCAAACCGTGGTGTTTGGTTAAATGTAAAGCTATATTATTGTTTTTTTTTTCAAACCAATTGAGTACACAAATCTAAAATGTAATGGTGAAGAACTGAAAGACTTAGTTCCATTTACCGTTTGAACCCGTGAAAAATGCGATGCCTCCAGGTTCCCTGTTTAAAAAGAAAGCGTTACATGTTTGCTTACACGCTAACTGCATCCATCTGACTTGTTTTTGTAGAATATTTTTATTTGCAGTGTGTTTATGGTGAAATAAAATGGAATAAGAGGCAGCTTTTGAAGTGTAATTGTTTATGTACACAACCCTGTCCCTTTTGTAAAGCTCGGGATTACTCAGTGTGCTGGTTGTAGCCCAAAACTATATGGTTAAATTCTAATAGTTCAACCCAGTCTGTTCTAGTCATCGTGTATGGCAGCCATCTGTCCAGCAGGGAAGCCAAAGCAAGAATGCTGTTTTGGAACGGCAGGCTGTCATCTGGCCCGTTTTGCAGGGGTGATGTATGAAGTTTAACTTCGGAGCTGAGCTTTGAGGTTACGTGGTGGTGAGTCCAGGGCGCGTGCCAGGTCCTGGGATGTTCTCCCACGTCGCAAACTGCCGCGTCCCAAAGCTGTCCGGGGTCAGCACTTGCTGTTTGCGGTTGAGGCACTGAAGAAATCATTAATAAACTTGAAATACATCTTTTAATTTAGTAACACTACAACGTGAGCATGAACCTGGAAGGGTGGTCTTGGGTAGTCAAATCCAGATCCCAACCACTGCAGGTGGGGGAGTGATTTCTTTAACAAACGCCTTGGGAGAGGTGTGTTTGCCTCTCTGCTCGGGTTGCTTCACTGCCTCCGTTCCCTGCTGCTTGCTGAGAAAGCTTCTTCTCACTTCCATTCTAAATATACTGTGGAAATGATATAAGCAGTTGTTCTTGTGCAAATACTGGCTTCGAGTTTGGGGAAACACTTCAGGGAAACGCTCCCTAGCAGTTGCCCCAGTGAATTTATGGAGAAGGATCTGTTCCCTTTCCATCTTTTTTTTTTTCCTAAGCTAAACTGTTTGAATTCTTGGTCTTTTCTTCGTAATGTTCAAAACAGTTTTAATATCCGTAGTCCATCTTCCAATCCCAAGTCCCTGTTCCCTATCGTTTGTCCCGGGATGCTGGTTAGAGCCGCACGATGTGTTCTGCAGAAGAAATCCTGCTGCTGGCTTATACACATTAGTGCTCCCGTTCTCTAAGCGACATCCCTCCCGTGCTGGGCTCCTGCGTTCTCTCGTCTCTTTTCGTCACACAGCTCAGTCTTCCTGTATTTTATGAGTGAACTCCGCCTGTGTTTCTCCTTGAACTCCCTGTTTATGGTGTAAATTCCTGTTAGGTCATTGTTTTCGTCCCTTCCATGACCTTGAATTTCATAATGTCAAACTTTCTTGTGTCTACCATGCTGATAATCAAAATCACTGAATTCTTCCCCGATGGCATCCTAGCACTGTTTGCTGACTTTATCTTTTAAAGTTATTTCGTTAGAACCCTTTCTAATTTCTAAGATGATAATTAAAAAAAAAAGTTAAACATGACTCATTCTGGATTCTTGACCTTCAAATTCTAATGACCAGTTATGTTCCTCCAGCAAGATAACTCTCCTTTTGACATTGCCTATCCACTTGTCATTTGGCCAATTCTTTATTTACCTTTATGTCACTTCCTTGTGTCTCCAGTTTCCCTAACATTTCCCCTGGCTACAGATAAAAATATTTTGCTTTCAGCTAAGTCAAGTCTTCCCTACTTACTTTGTCTAGGAAATCTGTTATGTTAAATCTGGTGCATTAACAGTGTTCTGTTTTTCAATGATGCAAACAGCTTGTCTTTCAAAATGTCATTCATGTGAAAACAGTTTTGTAAGGTTTTAGGTAGTGATCAGTGTCTTAATCTTACAGCCAGAATGACTGACTCTGCTTAAATAATACCGGAAACGTCTCCCTTCAGCTGTACATTACCTAAAAGTCAGGCAGCGTAATGCCATACTGTGTTGTGCTCCAGCCACGGTCCCACATTCACCATGAATGGGAACTGGTTCGTCATTAAAAGATCCAAATTGGAGTTGCCCAGTTTAGCAGCTGAGAGTTGGTGAAGATTCGGTGTCAGCTGCCCAGACCGAGGGAAGGAAACGTGTTAAAAAGAAATGTGTTTGTAAGCCGACCACGGTTTCAGGTACTGGTGGCGTGTGTTGTGTTGGTTGTAGAAGGGCTGGCCTTAGGGCTTGCATCCATTTTTGTACCATACTCTTTAGGCTGTTCAATTGAAGGGATTTAGTCAAAAGCCAGCCCTGAAAGGCACTCCTGCTTGCTGACTGCAGCAGGAGTTGGCACCCGTCAGCTGCGTGCTCCTCAGGAGTAAGGCTCGCTGAAGGCTATGGGAGCATCGTGTCTTTGGTGCTTTATATCTAGACAAGTTACCTGGCACGTCCGAATGTTACTATGGAACGTGCTGTGAGATGGGCCTTCAATCTCATGAGGTTTAATTCTGAAAGTATTCGATAAACTTTAAATCTGAACACACTGAGGCTTACAGCTGGTTTGTACCTGGAAGGTCTGTCGTGACCTCTGGAAAGGCCAAAGAAGATGCAGGAAAGAAAAAGCTTACAGAGGCTGTTTCCGTTATATATTTGTTCTTACCCCTTTCTGCATTCTGGCAATTTTCATTTCTTGGAATTCATCTCCCTAATCAGCCAATTAATTCAAGTTTTCAGATGTGCTGCAACTGTGTTTCCTTTGTTGAATGAGCTTCTCCTGTCGCTGCTGTAGGGAAACTGATGGAGAGAGGGGACCATCACTGCTGAATTCGCGCTGCTTTTTGTCTCTAGTATCCACAGTCCTGCTAAGATCGCTGCATGAATATGTTCCAGCATGAAATCTCGGTGAAGTGAGTGGACCTAACCAGGGCAAAATGTCTCATTACGCATCTTTGAACTCAGGTGTCAATACAATTTTTGCGATTCAGGCCATACCTCCAAAAATGTGTGGGGAGGATTTGGAGGGGACTTTTTCCTCATAGATATACTTGACAGTGACCTTCTGCCTGACTGTGTACCACAGGTTGTGGGTTTTTCTGCCTTCCAGTGGCGCAGCTGGTGCTGTAAGCGTGCAGGTTATCAGTGCTCGATAGACACACATTGCACCTCTGGACACGCGGGGCGTGGGATGCTGCCTGCAGAACACGGTGCAGTGCAGCCATTTAGCTGTGTTTCAAGGTCAAACTTTCTGTGCACTCTTGTATTTTTCCTAAAATGAAAACAAAACCGAAGCTGTGTCTGTCCTGACTACAGAAGTGCCCCGCAGGGCCTTCATTGCGGTTCTCAGTGCGGCTGGAGCTTCACAGGCCATGCAAGTCTTCTGACAACCCTGGAAACGTCCGGTCTACTTACTGTCAGCCAGGCAGCAGCGTTACCGCTTCCACGCTGCCTGCATGCCTGAGACCCGGCTCTGTCACATACATCTAGGTGAGACAACTCAGTGTTAGACCAGAGATCTGTAATACATTTTTTTTTCTTTACGTCTTGGGTCTGGTGTCTCTGGTCTTGGTGTGTAGGTCGAAGCTGCAACGCAAATACCAGCACCGGTGACCTTTCTTTTTGGGTGAAATGCTTCCCTTAGACATTGCTGTGCTCAGTCTGGAGTGGCTTGTCCACATGAATAAAGATACTTTACTGGTCAGTTTTACAGAGAGAAGGTAGTATTGACAAGGTTTTTTTAGCACTGCAGAACACCAATAACTCCTGAGAGAGGAAAGTGAAAATTCCTAGAAAACTGGGTGACTCTTTACAAGGCTGCAGATTACAATGATTTCAAAGGAGCAGAGACAGCGTGTCATTTTTCTCATTCTCCAAACAGAAGCTTCCTGAATAAGGAGCTATAGGATTGTAGATTCTTCTAGTATTATGTAAATGACTTCATGCTTTGATGTCCCTTTTGTCATTAGTTTGACACTAGCTGGAATTAATGGCCATAAAACTGTATTGCAAATGTGGCAGATTTCTCTTGACTGCTTCTGATTCCTCGTGTGAGCTCGCTGCTTTTGCCATGGGATTTTAAAAGTGGAAAGTAGGTCACTGCAATGTGTGTGAACACAGGCTGAGAAACAGGCTATAATCTCAGCATTAAACAAACATGACTGTAATGCTGAAGGGAAATTTTCTATTTTAAGCGCTTATTTCCATTATCGCTATCTCATTCTGCAGAACAAGCATATGGGGACTTCTGTGTGCATGCACCCACAGATGGGATTCAGGAAGCAGCATAAAAGCTGCGCACTGTGTGTGTGTGTATTTACACATATGCATATACATTACGTGTGTGTTTCAGGAGTGACAATATATATGTTGTCACGTCTGAACGGGACCAAAGACAGTTCCTCTGCATCTCGTGTGAAGCAGGCTGGGAAAGAGTGAAAGTACCGAAATATGTAGGTCAAAAGAAATGAAGCGTCTTGAATCTAAGCAGCCATCAAACTGCAATGGTTGCGGGGATGGAATTACTGATATCTTGTGACTGGACACGAAACAGTTTTATATTCAAGTTTTTCAGAGCCCCTGGACTCTGTGCATGTTTATAATGCATTCTTACTGCTCCTAGTGGCTTCCTCGCCAGCTGGTCAGGGTGTCCGGCTTCTGGGATAAGTGTTGGCTTATGACATAGGAATATCTGAAGTAAATTGTTTGGAATTTTTTTACTAGGAGAAGGGCTACCAAGTGAGCTGCTGCTATGTCTGTTGCATGTTTTTACTTATGAGAGCTGAATGCAGATAAGGATAGGAGATCTGTGGAAAGCAAATAAACGGGATGGAACTGGCAATTTTTAGGCAAGTGAAGGTAGGGAGAGAAGGGCAGTGAGCTTAAGTTCGTCTTGACGGTTAACTCTTGAGTTCAGTGTTGGGAAAATGAAAAACTAATGAAGGCAAATTATTTGTGTGTATAGGCAAGACATTCATAAACTATTGCTAACATGGCTGTGTCAGGAGTTCTTAAAAGGGTCTAGAAAAAGGAGAAGCCTGATTTTAAAATAAATAAATAAATAAATAAAGCTAGGATATAAAGCTCGAGAGTTGTAAGAACCGTATGGATTAAGGTACAAAATGATTTATAACTACTGAAGCACATGAGACAAAAAGAAGGGGCTTTCTAATTTCTTAAAAATAAAAAAACGCCCACTACTAAACAGAGATGGAGGAGAAAATGATGCAAGAAAGGCTGCGGTATTCAAACCCGTGTCTCCTTTAGTTCTGTTTTATATTATTTGATTTGATGAGCAATACAGACCTCAGTAGGAGGGGAATAAAACAGGTTAAAGCAAATTTAAATCCGCAGCGTGCACTCTGTTCAGCTCTGCCAGCCTGGGCAGGCGAAGGAGCATGCGCAGGGTCAGCCTCTGAGCCGCCCGTGGGGCTGGGGACGGAGGGCCCAGGGGACGGCAGAGGCGAGCGCCGTCCCTGCTCCAGAGAGAAGGAAGCTGTGAAGCGTTGCAAATCTGCAGCCTAATTTAAATTCATGAGAAGACATTAGGACAAATGATGAATCAACCAGTTTATAGCCACCTAGAGAACAGCGGGGCGAGGAACAGGCCACGCGCTCTGAAAATGGTCCTTCGAGCTGCTTCTGCTGGGCAAGGCAGCAGATGAGGCGGGGAGACCGGGTGCAGCGCGCAGCTGGCGAGGGTGCTGCTGCCTTTTACGTGGCTGCGGCTTGCCAGTTGGCTCGTGAAAACCTTTTAGATGAGGCAGCCAGTCTTGTGCCCTCCTTAGCTGGGAAGATAGCTCTGGAAGTGCTTACTGGGGGAACATTTCAAGGAGCTGGCTGGACACTTTGCATATAGGGTTATATGGATCTTGTTCTTGTATGTGTTTTTATTTGTAAATCCTGACGTTTAAAAGAATACACTTGCAGATAATATTCTTCCAATAGGGGCTGTAAGTGCTTTTTTAAAATTTTTGTTCTATTCTCTGGCCCTGATTACATGTGAAGAAAACATTCACAGAAAAGCACCTGGAAGTTGTCAGGAGAAAACCTGGAAATTGTAATAGATCACAACAGAAGAACAGCTCAGCTCAGCAGAGACCACGTCCTAGCCGGAGAGCTGCGTGCAGGAAGGCAGAGGCAGTTATTCTGCTCCAGTTGTTCTGGTGACTACTCAGCTGGGTAGCTCTGCCCAGGTTCTGTCGAGCAGACAAATGGAAGCATCTAGAGACATGCAAAACACCTGATGCTTCACTGGCTCCTGAAAGACATCTCGAATAGAAATTGTTTTTTTTGTGAAGAGAGTGGTAATTGGTTAGTCTGCCTGGTATGGGAGTGGGTTAAGAAGAAATCTTATGCTAGTAATGACTGATGTTAAAGGTTAAGAAAGACTTTGTGCCTAGCTGAGGAGATATTTGCAGACTTGTTTTTAGTGATAGTTTGGGTGAATGTGACCTGGTCTCAGTGCAGAAGGGTAAAGCTTAGAGCAAGTTGAGTTCCTTGAGACAAGTTACCCAATCATCATCGGATGTTAGGTAAGGGATATTTGCCTTAAAGCTTCCCTGGCTTTTTGTACCTCAGCTATTTTTTTAAATGCATTCTCTGGGCTGTGGATTTCTGGGGCTCGGCGGAGAGCGCTGGGCTTTGAAAGCCCCAGTCCTCCTGCAGAATGGCAGAAGCTCGTGCCATAGCTGTTTTTCTGTGTTGTTGGTGTGCGGAACCCTCCTCGGCCCTCAGCCTGGGTCCGGGCTGTGGTGTGGCACTCTCGATGCACGTCCCCAGGGCCAGCACATCGTCTCGGCTGGACCACGGTTCTTCCCGGCCTTGTGCTGCTGAGCTGGCCTCCAGCGGGTCACCGTGCGCCCGACAGGAGAGAGATGTCCTGCGGTCAGGGCTGACGCCTTACCTGCTGCTCATGCACAGCATCTACAGGTCCTGCTCGCTTTTTGAGCTTGTGGGTTGTGCTTCTGGGGGTCAGTGCGTCTCTTTTGGTAACATTTTGTCATCCTTCCCCGCCCACATCCCCAAGAGGTTTAGGAGATACCTGCATCTCTGTTTAGGAGACTAGTTAAATTGCCCTGGAAAAAAAGGACTCCAAAACCTGCCTTCCTCGAAAACCAAAGCCCTTACACTCCAGCAGGGTTGCAGTTCATGCCTTCCTAGATCCATGGTTGAAAGACTTGAGCACTGAGGCTCAGCACCCACCTTTGCTGACCGAAACCTCAGGCGTGTTCCTTGCTGCTGCTTCCCCTCCACTCAAGCGCTTCTGCTCTTAAGCAGTGTGTCATTTTGTGACCCTTGATTAATCTGGAGCACGCACAGTCTTCTCAAAACGTGCGACTGCTGTGGCTGAGATGCCGTTCCACCCTCTTCCCCTGCCCCACTGGAAGAAGTTATAATGGTGTATTTGAACCGGAATAGTCCCAGGTTCAGTATAAAGCTCTTTAATTTTGCTAGCTGCCCTTTCGGAGGAAATAGCTTTTCCCTGCTCAGAACGAGGGGTGACGGAGCTCTGGATACCGGCTTGCCGCTGTACACTGCAGCATCATGGTCTCTGGTGGCGGCGTCAGGGACGCTGCCGTCCCTCGCAGGAGCGCTTGGAGGCTCCTTCCCCGTGCTGGGGGCAGCTCCGCGCTGATCCGGAACTCAGAAGGCTTCTGGAGGATGTTAAAGCAACACAGCATGAGATTTCGTGGAAGGGCAGGTGAGGTTTGTTTTAGACCAAACTTTTTCCACCCACGATCGTGTACTTGTGAGCAGACCTCGGTGCCTGGGGCCTGGCCAGCACAGGGCTGAGCCTCCACCACTGCCTCCTCGCCTCTCAGGCTCTTGTTTGGCGGCAGCCGGCTGGGTTCGGACAGGCCTCTACGTCCACCAGGAGCCCTTGGATCTCGCACTGTGAGTCTTTCACCTCAAAATTTTGTTTAATTCAACTTCATAAGCTTTAGGCAAAGCTGCCTGGTCAAAATTTTGAGAAACATTTTTGTAAGGACTCTTGAATTATAAGGCTGGATCCAAGGCCTGGGAAGGTGTGAGTGTTTCAGCTGACTCAGTCTTGGGTTCATTTCCCTGGGGTTTCTATATGTATAGACATTCTTCTGTATTGTCTGCATCTTGTGCTGGGCCTATTGAACACGTTCATGGTTTTTTGTGTGGCACTGGATTGAAATGTTCACTACCAGGATATGCAGAAAGCCCTCGGCTTTGGGAAGGAACCCCAAGTGAAGCAATAAAACTATTTTAGTTGTATCACTTGGTTCTCCAAAATCTCACTGTAAAAAAAAAAAAGAAAGAAAAAATGAGTAGCAGTGAGTAAAAATATTGAACCATGCTTCAAGGGTCAGGTTTTAAAATGCCTGGTAACACAGGCAGTATTCCTGTAACCTTCATCTCCCTTCAGAAAACAAGTGTCATTCTCCTACTTCACTGCACAGATACTCAGAGTAACACTTCGCATGGGTAAAAAGTCTCTGAAATACAGCTGTGGTGTTTGTGTGCGCCTATGACAACGCTGTGGAAATGAACGTCTTTGGAGTCTTTGGTATAAAAATAGGACCTCAAGTGCCTTGAGATTTTGAGATTGAGAAATTGTAGAATCTACCCATAACCAGATGGTCTCTCATGGGCCAGGTATCTTGCTCACAAACAAGCTCAGAAATGGTTGGTCAGGTCAATGGTAGTTGTTTTTTCCTTCTAGAACTGGTTGGGTCAGAGCAGTCTATTTAGGGCGTTATTTTTGCCATTTTCCAGACGCCTTGCCTCAATAATGCTTGCTTTCTCTCATCTTCAGGTCGATCATGTTAACCTGTGGGCATAAAGATAGTGCTTATCAGCTGAGAAAAGAGGAGGCTTTTGGTTTGGGTGTATTATTTTTCTCCCTTCCAGTTTCGAGGTTGGGCACGCAAGGAAACGCCACCTTCACAGAGAGCGGCGGGCGCGTGGCGGGCGGCTGCACAGCTCCCGGGCACGCCTGAGGCATCTCAAGAGAGCAGCTGGGGGAAGCTGTCCTGCCTTGAGTCCGGAGCGCTGTCAGCGATCTGCGAGCCTTGTCTAATAACATCTGAAATGTGATAACAAATTACTCACTTCCTGAGCATCTGACATTCCCAGCGGGAAACAGGAACACTTGTAGAGAATTAGAGCTGAGGGTGGGAGGTGTGCTTTGTGTGCATCTCTGCTTCTTTCAATTTATCATCAAGCAATTGCTGCTGAAGGAACATCTCTTTTAGGAAGAATAAGGAAGGAAGCAAGCTATACAATAAGCTCTAACAATCTGTTCTTTCTTTTTCTTGAAGGTTCTTTTTTAAAAAAGGCAAAATGAAAAACTTGCGTTGAACTTGGAAGTTACTGACTTTGCATCTTTTAAGTTAGGAGATACCGGTTCTGACAGTCATACGCACTGAGCTTTTTTAGCATTCCAGATTATATAACAGCATGACATTTCAGAAGGAAAGCAATAAAACACTTCTTGAATTGTCAGCACCATCTGAAATGCCCTGCAGTTTCTTGTAGACCTGTATCATCTTCCTTATCTTTCCCCATCCAACTCAGTGGTGGATTTTAATTTGCTTCTCACTGCAACAAAGTCAGTTTTAGAGTCATCTCAGCCAGATTTGGTGTTTAGTGTCAGCTCCTGATAGTTAAGCCTTTATCTTTTTTGCAAGCACAGAATTTTTTTACTCCAAAAGCAGCATCTAAATTGCATGCAAGACTTACGAGGCTGGAAGGGACCTCTGGCATCCAAAGTCCAACCTCTCTGCTCAAAGCAGGGAAACCAGAGGAGTTTGCTGAGGGCTTTGTCCTGCTGGGTTTTGAATTATCTCCAAGGGTAGAGACTCCAGCCTCTCTGGGCAGCCTGTCCGCTGTTCAGCTTGCTTCACAGTCTTATTTAAAAATTGTTTAAGTGGAGTTGCCTGTATTTCAGTTTGACAAAAGAAAGGGCAGTGGGCAGAAAGTAAGCAGTTTGGCTTTGGTCTGGATGAGTTCCTTACCATCAGGGCTGCCAGCTTAGTGCTTTGTTAAATGCAAACACTTCTTTTAAGTTTTTAAGTTCTTGGATAAAAATCTAAGAACTTTTGGTAGTTTGCATACTTTTCCATGTAGTTGCTTGTCTATGTTTATCCCCTAGATTTTTGGGTATTAGTGAAGATTGTCTGTAATGCTCCCTTACAGGGATTTTAAGACCCTTCACACTGAACTAGGCAATATTCTGCTTTACAAGATAGTGAAAGCGATCATTAAATATTGAGGAGTTATTCCTGCAAGGTACTTCCCATTACTCTGAAACCAGCACGCACAGAGGGAGTGCTGAACATCTTTGAAGAGGCACTGCTACTCTTTAAGGTGAGGATTTGGTACCCCTTACCCTAAGTAACGCGTTATTGTCAAGAGCAAGGGAAGGAGGAGGCTCCAGAACCTCTTGGCTTCATGCAGGGTTTTTTACCCAACGTTTCACATACTGTCCTATGTAGCAGTATGCTGCCGGTTAGCACATTCGAGAGTGTGTGTGCACGTTTAAAAAACAAAAATGGAAGAGGACACATGGGCAAATATCTCAGGAATCCGTAGGCTGGGAGCCAGCAGCTCCTGGCGCAGGTAACTGCACACTGCAGGCTGCTGGGCGCAGGAGCCGAGTGCCACTAAAACAGCTCAGAATCTCACGCAGAGTGTAGAAACGTGCACGTTCCCAAACCTCTGCCTTCTAACAACACTTCTTGAAGTTCCTTTTAAAGGCGGTAGTATAGCATACCCTGCAGAGGTGGTGGGGACTTTTTGTTTGCTTTGCGATCGTCAAGAATTTCTTGTGGGGCATGGATTGTTCTGCCCAAACTGGGAAAGCTGTTGGTCTCAGTGGTTGATTTCAGCAAGCATGGCATCCATTCAACTTGCTGAACCAGTGCAGTGATCTGGGCGAATTAGCTTTGGGATCAGCTGTAGGAATGAAGCTCTTAAGCTTCTCTTGTCCTGTTTGCTTGGCTTGGTGCTGGCAGGGGCATCCCGTGGCTGCAGACTCATTAACTTTGAAGATACTTAACCTCTAGTTAGAGAGCTGGTCAGTGACCTACCAAGATTAGCGTCTCCTCCAGTGAGAAGGCTTTATCATGGTAATCCTCTGTAAAAGAGTGCTCCTTGCTGCAAGTTGGCTGTGCGATGCCCTGCGGCGTAGCGGCTATGGACTTCTCTGTGGTTTGGGCAGCGCGCGCGTTGGGAGCGTCCACGTAGGTTGCCAGCAGTGCTGTTTTGTATGGATTAGCTCCTGAATTGGCTTATGAGGCCGTGCTGATCTTTGCAGAGCAGATGCTAAAACAAACAAACCAACGCTGTCAGCAGCCTGGCTAAATGCTTTGCACTCTTTCTCCGGAACCAGCAAGTAGGATCAGTTCAGGGACAGTGCTACTTGCATGGGATCTGTACTCTTACTTTCAGAAGCAAGTTCGCTGTGTAAGTATGCTGTTACGGGTGTATTTTTCTTGAAATGAGACTTTGTAAACTGTAATCCCATGTTGGTTTGTATTATCAATAGTTGTAACTAGACCTTCAGCTATGAGCAAAGTTTTAACACTTGATAAAATCACAGGTTTGTGGGATCTGTCAAATTCACATTTTATATTGAGTGTATTATCTGTTGCTGATGTGTATTAAAGGACACTTTCCAGGAATGGCCCTCAGAAGAGTTTGGCTAGTTGTTTTTGTTTGCTTCGGGCTTTTATTTGTAGATCACATATGCATACTGTGGTTTTTGGGAGGGTGTGCAGAACTGCGTTTGGAACTGAGAAATCCTCTTCTCTACAGTCATCGGGACCCTGTTTCTGCGATCACCTTTCCCGTGTTCCGCCAGGCTTGTGTGAATGAGGAGGAACTGAGTAGCGGGACGGGCTGGGGGGGCAAATCAGCTGGAGGTGTCTGCTTTACAGTTGCATAGTAAGTAATGCCAAAAAACACTTCGACCGGGAATAGTGAAGGACCTGCTGCCATTGCTTGTTTTGATAACCAACAGCACGCGCTGCAGTCTGTTCTCAGCGTGCCCCGGCGCCTGCAGAGCTGCTCGGGGGGAGAAGCGACGGCCGGGCAGGCGCAGCTCCGGTCCCCGAGCCTCGTCGTGTCCCCGACCTTGCTGCCAGCCTGGCTGCCTTCAGCAGCGAACTGGAGTCTTCGTACGTGCATTTTCTGCTGGAAAGCAGTGGTGATTTGTTTATTTTTTTGTGTTTCTTTTGAAAATGGTGCATGAAAAACACATAAGCCTTCACTTTGTGTTCCTAATGATTTGGCAGAGGCAATTCACACCTGCTGCTTTTGCCTTGTCTTCCATCCGATGTTTTGTGCTTTTGCTAGAACTGAGGGCTTGTAAATGCCGGTGGAGTTTTGTCGAAGTGTTACAGGAGTTTGATTTCATCTGATGTCTCACCTCAGTGTATGCCTTTACACTCCTTTGTCTGCTGCCTTACCGTCCTGCCCGTCCCTTTCCCAGCAAGGCGTGTGGTTGAAGGAGGCCCCCGCCTGTTATTTAAAGGCATGAATGCAACCTGTCTATTGAAACAAAACGTAAACGAACAAAAAACAACCAAAAACCCCACAAAACGAAGTTAAGGAAGAGTCACTTCTGATTCACCTGTTGTGACCCTAATGTTGCGGTCTTCCCCTGCAGGCTCTAGCAGCGACAGCGAGGTGACCACGTGCGTTTGTGGTCTCGTACTAGCGGATTTACCAAAACCACTTGGGGTGCAGTCAGCAGGCTGTACAGTTGATCGGACTTAGCGTGGCTCCAACCCAGAAAGTCAGTCAAATCCTCTTTGAGAAAGCTGATGTCAAATTTTCTTAACTGCTCCCAGGCCCCTTCCTCACGCTGACAAGGACACTTAAGTTCCTTTGGGTTTTTTTTTGCTTTTCATGGAGTTTTGTAGACAAATGAATGACAGTTCCTGTCCAGAGCAATTTACAACCAAATATAATTAAATCCCTTGCTATTTTATCCCACAAATAATTGTAAATAACAGTATCTCTTGACATTTACAGTGACACTTTCTCTTCAAAGTACTTTGTGAATCTAAATCATTGTCTGTCTTAATAAAAATGTTTCCTCGTTAGTTTGTCAGCCTTTGAACTACCCTCAGCCTACAAGACCGGTCAGCATTGCCTGCGCTGACTTTTCTGCTGAGCTCGAGGGGATCGCTGCCTTCACGTGCTGCCTCTCCCAGCTTTCTCCTGCGCACATGGTTTTGGCGCGTCCCGTGCGTACAGCAAGCGCAGCTGTCCGAAGCTTGGCCCGGGAAGCTGCGCGTCCTCTTCACGCAAGTCAGCCGTGTCAAACGCGGTCATTTAGCAGAAGAATAGCTAAAAGCCACTGGCAGAAAACCAGCGCGCGCGCTTGCCAAATCAGCACTGCTTTAGGATGCTTGGAGCATCTGCAGGGCTGTGTCACGAGAGGTAGGAATAACGCCCCCGATGGTCAGAAATTTATTCAGAAACAATTTGGTAATGCTTTTTTTCAATGGCATTTACACAGAAGTGAGGTAGTAAAAGGTCTTGTACCTACAGGTGTTATAGCTCAAATTTCCATTCTCTGGCCTTCAGAGTGCATATAAAAGTGATTTTATTACTGGGTCAGAATCAGAACAGGAGCTCTCCTGCAGTGCTGAGCGTCTGTTAAAGCACACCATTGCTTCCTGGAGCTGGCGCCTGTCTCGCTGTCGGGTGTCGATGCCCACCCTGCGGCAGGTGGGCAGCGTTGCGAACGCCTTGGTTTTCAGAGGGGTGTGCGTTCAGTCCCACAGGGCAGCTAAAGCCCGTTTCCGGCACGTTACTTGTTCGGTTGTTTCTTGTGGGACACAGGCTGGTGCCACAGGCTTGTCTCGCTTCCCTTGCAAGTGCCAGCTCCTTTTCGCTCCCTTCGCATCCGTGCTGTTCCTCTGCTGTGTTTTCTACCGCTGATTTTCCTTAGCTCACAGCAGTGGGTTTGAGGGTCCTGCACAATCCCCAGCCGGGGCCAGACGCAGGCCGATCACGCAAAGGACTCTGAGAAACATTCGCCCGGTCCCGTCCTGCTCGCCACGCTGCAGTCCGTGTAGCGCTGCCCAGAGTGAAGGGAAGCTCGTTAATTCTTCTGCTTTCAGAGGGATCCTCTGTGGAGTTGCTGCTCAGGTGTGTTTGTGTCAATGGCTCACAGGAGTTCGTCGGCTGTCATGCGTTTTTGACCCCAGGGATGATGTATGGCATCGAGCTCCATTATATGAGAGAGAGGAAAATTAAAAACAAACCACCTTCTTTCATCTTATTTTTTTCTCAATCACTTTGCTTTGTTATTAATAGAATTTTTACAACCTGTCTATAAATTTCTGTTCAACCTTGCCATGAATTCTCTGTGACTTGCTGGTACTGCAGACTTCTAGAAGAGGTGGTGGTTTTATATTTTTTTATTTTTTTCAATATACCGGCATTGTATTTTTTTAATTATTTCTTCTATTCTGTTACTTTTGTGTGTTAACATTGTTTTTGCTTTTATTAACTGCAGTTTTGCACTGAATTAGGGGGTCTTTTTCAGGGGTATCTTTTGCTGCACATTATCCATGTTGTTTCCTGAGTTGCAGTATTGCTAGCCTAAGCAAAGGTAGAAGTACTAAAAGCATGAAGAGATTTATTGGCAAGAGAGTGTAGAATATTGCATAAGGGGATGGGAGGAGGAGTTTGTGTAATTTCTTTTACATTTCTATCCAGAAGAAACTGGAAATTGCTTTGGAAGTTTGATGGTGTTGATCTAAGAGCTGACGAATTCAGGTCTCCTTAAAATGAAAATTCATCTGAAGAATCATGAGTCTGGGAATTTGTTTTGAGCCTTTCCACTGCATTTGTCATGTTTGAGAACTTCAGGACTTGTAGTCATACACAAGCAACAGAAATACAAGATCTGGAAATGTTTTGAACGAAAGCTGCAACAACTGTGCTTTCTCCACTAGTGGCCAAGGCAGTTACCGGAGAGCAGCCAGCACTGACACAACTCAAGTTCCAAATGCTTTTCTTGTTCGTTTTAAGTGTAAATCAAACCTTGCTGATGCTAGCTCATGTACAGTGAGCTTTCGTGTGCTGTAAATATTAATAAATCTCTGTTTATACGGAGAATTTCTCCTGTCCTGGCCATTACCAGTCGCTGTCTCTGCTTCATTTCTCTGTTGAAGCGATTTGAAGTTGAAGCACTAAAATAGTGATCAGTGGAGATATGTGCCTGGCTCCCTTTGTATCTAAAGCCACCCCCCAGATATTCAGGCTTATCTACAGATCCATGCCAAGGTGCTGCGCGGGGAGAAGCGAGAGGCTGGGGCAAGGCAGAAGTGTCCGTGAAGGCCCCGGCACTTGGGGTGAGGAGGAGGAGGGCGATGGAGGCTCTTGGCTGGCGGCTGCGCTTCCTTGCCTTGGGTTTCTAAATGTCTTCCAGCGTGTTGTAAGGACATCAGAAAAAGCTGATCTGCATATTCTCAACGTTCCTCATGACAGTCTTATTTAAACAATTCTATCTCACGTAGTCTAATTTCTTCTTCATTTCCGTGCATCTTTGTGGGGGACATCTGTAGGCTGTGACAGTGCCTGTCTAGGCTTCGGGAATAGAGTACGCGGCGCGCGACGGACACCAGGCTGCCGCAGGCTGGTCGTCTCAGTGCAGTTGTTCTTAACGTGGGCCAGCAAAGAAGGGTGGCTGTCATCCTTGGTGAAAACCTTCGATGTGTTGGTGTGCTTAGAGACCTGTCTTTGTGAACGGGGAGGGGCGCAGATTAGACTCAAGTGTGAAATATAAAGATATACAAATAAAGGGCTTTGAGATATTCAGGGAAAGATTATTCACTTCAATGATCTGGAGTTTGTCTTCCTAGTAAAATAGAGAGCAAAAACTTCCTATGGGTGCTGCGTGGCTGTGATACTAACACTTTTATAAGTACAGTCAAGTGCAGAGCATAAAACCCGGTGCCTGTGCAGGAGAGAAGGAGCTTTGCCTTCCTCTCCTCCCCGGTGTGACCTGATAAGCAGGTTGTGCTCAGCATTTCTGCATCGCCAGCTGCAACGGCTTTGGTCAGCCGCGCTAGGTCAGGTTCTCAGGGTTGTTCCTCTTACATTTGTGAAAAATCTCCCTGAAGGTATGTGAGCAGCTGATAGGATTTGTCCAACACTTGAAAATAGGACAGCACCATGACACGCGAGTTCTCCATTCTTGATCTTATCGATCATCTTGATCTGATATGTATCAAAATGCAGGAATTCCCATTATTCTGTGTCTTATATTTAAGTATTTGGATCAAAGTGTAGAAAATGAAATAACCATGAATTCTGGTTTGGATAACAGTTCATGTTATGTCTTGGCTTTTGAATGTCATATCATGCAGTAATAAATTTTAACATTTTTGGTTTATTGTTTCTTTTCTGACTGTGCCATTTTTCTTCTCTAATTTCAGTGTTCCCAGGAGAAATCATGGATGAAAAGCTATCTTATAAAGAGTTTCTCGATCGCAATGACACCTGGACGATGGATGACAGAGACCTGTGCTTTGAATCACAGCCGGTGTTCAAACCCATGGAGATGGCAGGTATGTCTGTGTTACTCTCACAATTGTAGCATCGGCTATTTTATCAGTTTTGTAATGTGGTAGAGCCCTAGCATCCATCCCTAGGGGTGGCTTTATTCTCACGCCTTGTGCTCATGCGTGTGTTCTTTAGGATGTGTTGCTCTGGTTTCCTGAAAGATGGAACATCTTGACACCAGAGTTAACTTGGTGTTAACTTGGAGCTGACTTAACGTCAAGCCCCTGGCTTGCCCTAGAACAGAGTCTAGCAGGTGAACGTGGAGGTGCTGGTCCGGCGTGCTGGAGTACAGAGCGTGGGTGAACAGATTTCCTCCTGGCTGGGCTTGCGTGGTGACAGCGGGTTTTGGTTGACTCCCACAGTTCAACCCCTCTCGAGTACTGTTGCTTTCAGCACAAACCTCACCAAAACTGTTTCCAGCTGAAAGCCAGCCTTCCGCTGGCTCTCCAAGCTGCTCGCTCCAGCTGTCATGTGGCTGGGGGCAGTGCAGTTCGGTCTGCTCCAGAAGGCCCTGTGCAGCCACCGACTCTCTTGAAAATTGGCTGAGCCTTGTATGACTTGTACCTGCAAAAAGATGCCTTTCACCAAACACCTTTCACCCAGTTTTCTCTCATTTTTGATAAAATTTGTGGGAAATGACTTGCTAGTTTTTGAGGTATGAGAAATGTATGTGCTGCCCAGATTGTAACAGGCAATCAACCTGGGAAAGATACTGGCTGAAACAGGATAAAACCTGACTTTTTAAAATGTTTTTGAACACTGTAGACCTGCTTACTAGATTATTTTCCTGCTATCTGAATCCCATATTTAGTAAGAGATTCTGTGAGGAAGTGGTGTATTGTTACAGTGGTGAGAATGAATGATGGAACAGCTGGAACAAAAGAACCGCTAGTTTCTGAAGCACAGCTTTTTTCCCCCCTGTTGCTTTGTTAGATGGAAGAATGGGATGCTGATGTAGTTACACTCAATAGCCAGATGATAAAGTAGTTGATTAGGGCTATTTAAATACTTGGCCCACCACCTCGTATTCTCTTGGCCTGAATGAAGCGAGTCTGTGGGTTATCTGTTGCAGGAAACCACATTTTCTTAGGTTTCGTGTCCTTAGAGTATCTCATGCACCTGTACACGAGTAAATTACCATGCATACTGCAGTATGAACACATTCCTCGATACTGCTCTTCCTGGTACTGTGTAAGCAAGAGAGTCAGCTTAAAGATGGATGGATTCCTATAGCTGAGCAGTGACAGACAGAACGGACAAGCTTTAAGAATGTCAGCAGAAGGGAAAAAAAGTGAACAGCAGACTCATAAAAGTGTGTGGTTTTATCGTATATTTTTATTCACGCTCTTTGGAAAACTGTAGGGTAATTTCTCTCCAAAGGCGAGAATTCTGTGGTCAGTTGTGTAAGAGGTCTCCCGACCAGCGCTGCTGTAATTCCTCATTCCTTGGTGAGAAACGTGGTGAATGCCAGCTCAGTTCAGCTTCTGAAATATTCTGCTCTTTCTGTGCAGCTTAAAGAGAGTGTGTTTGTCTGTTCTGCTGTGACTTTGCTGTTCTTTATCACAAACACTGAGTTAGGATCTGGCGGTGGGACTCATCCCCGTCAAAGTAACAGTTATGAGCAAAATCTTACACACACACACGCACACATATATCTAACACACTACTTGTAATAAAAAGACTTGTTTAAAAAATGCTATTATAGCATAGAGTGAATAAAACTCAAGCACTACCTAATTGCTTGTGAGCCATGAAAGGACATGAAGGGTCTTAATCAGGAGTGTACCATGATTCCTTACTGTAACTACAGGTGAATTGCTAAACATGAAGAGCTACTTCGCTAAATGACCAAAAGTAACATGCTTTTGTTGCTCCATGACGACTGGCAAACTTGAGCTGTATCTCTGAGCAGCAGAGGCTGTGAGTGTCTGCAGTAGTGAGCTGAAAAGAAATTTTCCTAAGTGTTTTGTCAATCTTACCTCCAGCTGTCTGGAAAAAACATTCTCAAATTCTTAACTTTTGTCTGGCTTCGTAATTCTATAAACAAGCAGCAAGCTTTGGGCAAGTGGAGAGTAACTTCAGAGCTCATTTAGTGCAAGAACTGATAATCGGCTGAACGGGCCGCGTCCCATCCGTACAGTCCATCCTTGCCGCGTGCCGTTCAGTTTGCAGTCGCAGTGTGCTGTGCCGGCGGCGTTGCCTTGCTCTTAGCACAAGGGCCTCGCTCACCTGTTTTAATGAGGGGCTCGGGCCCCCGCGGGGTCTGGGGGGATCTGGAATGGGAAACCAAAGCCCCTCCGCAGCTCCCGCTGCCCCGGCTTCTCTCCTGTCTCCGCTGTAGCGGAGTTTAACCCGGGCGCTCTTTTTGACCACATCCCACAGCTGCCAGCAGTGAGGGAAGGTCCTCAGTGTGTCTTTGATCTGTTAAATCGGTTCTGGTCATAATGCTTTTCTGGTTTTGTTGAATCAGAAAAAGGCAGTTATTTAGTCTTGGTAATACTGTTGTAAACAGCTTGAAATTAACATTTTCTAAAATTTACTCTGAAGCAAGACATTGTCTCAGAATCTCAAATAGTCTGATAGATTTATGAAAGAATTCATGATGCTCACCCAATTCTGGCATTTTGGAGCACAATGAACACTTGCAGTTTTGCTGTCATCCCCTGAAATAGCATGTCTGACAAAAAAAAAAGGGAGAGAATAAAAGCCTTCAGCTGAATCCCTTTTAATTTTGCTTCACCCGAAGAAATCTGTGCAATGTCTGAACGGCGGCACGTGACAGCCGTTTCAGGAGTGTCGAGTTCCTCCCCTCCTGGGCACTGTAACGTTGAGGTAGTCGTGAGAGACGTCCCTCCTCTGCCGGAGTCGGAGCCTCTTGTTGCTCAGCTCTGCCTGTCTGGAGAGGGGTGGAATGTCCACCGGGCACAGGCTGGCAAGATGTGTTAGAAGTCATTGATCATAAAACACATCCAGGGGGTTGTAAACCACAAGATAATTTGTTTGAGAGGGAAATGCCGTGTTTCCTTCCCTTTTGCAGTGTCTCACACTTGACTGTATTAAGGTACAGTGACTGACTCGTGGGAGGGTCATCTTTTCTTCATTTTATTGCCAGTGAGGTCATCTGTCTGCTCTCCGAATGATGGCATTTCGGTTAATAATCCATCTTAGAAAACACAGGAGGAGACGGGTTCTTCATACAACATAATCTAAAAGTTAGTTAATTTTCTCTACCATGCAGTCTGTGCAGCCGTGTTTTACTGTTGGGCATCAAGTCTAATTATGAAGGTGTTTGCCCTGATGAATAATCTTGAAAGCAGCTTTCCCATGGAAGTCCTTCATTCTGCTGTTGCTGCTTCTGCCGCAGTGGTGGTGTTGGGTGCATCTCATCGCTGTTTTAGATAATCTTAGGCTGCACTGTATCTTCGACTGTATGGTAACGCTGGCCTCATTCTTGTGTCCCCTCAGACCCCTTCAGCATGCACCAAGGGGAGAACCTGCCTGACTTATCGTTTCCTACTGACATGAAGAATGCGCAGCTGTTCACGGACCATGTTGACACTTCCAGAGACATCCATGGTGAGTTCCTCCTCAGCATTTGTCCCTGATGGTCTTTTTTTTGTGTTTTCTCTATTGACTTTCATGTACTGAAAACTATTCAGCTGATAAATGCACAGACTATATAATCTCTTCACGTGATTATTTTTTGAGTCAAAAAGATGTTCCAGTAGCTGCTTCCAGGAAGGCTTATTTTTTTCTTTTGAAGTATATTTAGGCAGAAAGAGATAGGACGTCTAGACAAGTTGAGCTGGGGCTGGAGTTACCAATGGCTCTTGTCTTCATGGCTGAAAAACAAAGTTGCATGAACTTTTTCCACAAAGTGGTCTTCAGTGTTTGGGCTATTGCAGCTTAAGCGGTCATTAACAAGAACTCTTGTGAGCAGAAGCAGAAAGCAAAAGGCAAATAATTTGTATGTATTTGCTGTCTTATACCTTGTTGGAAAAAATTTTGTATATAGTTCACAATGCAACTTGTAAAGGGGAACTTATTGAGAGTTGCTTACGAACTTTATCTAAACTGCTTGTGAGCAGAACAGAATAGTTTATTTTCCAAGTGTTGTATAGACTTTAAATTTTGGAGGGGAGTTGTTAGCCCTGCTAGCACAGTGACTGACAAATGGCCTTGTACTTCATTAGCACCACATGGATCTATGATGTTACCTGAACAACCCTTCTTGGGACCCCCATATTGTCCTGCAGAAGTTCTAGACCCATCAGCCTTTATTGGCCTGGATTCAGCTGCAGAATTTCTGCAGGACGATGCAGGTGAGAAACAGGTGTTTTGCTGTTGTTGTCTGTCTTGCTCTGGTTGGGTTTGAAGGATATGTGGCTGGAAAATCTTGATGTATTAGTCCTGAAGAACCTTGGGGGGGAGTTAATACATAAAATGAATCAAGATTAGAAAGTATCCTATTGGAAACAACAGCTCCTAGTTCAATTCAAATGTTCTAAAGATACTAGATGAATGTGCCATTGAGCAAAGAGCCTGCTCTGTCAGGTCCTGGGGTCGCTGCTGGTTATAACTCTTCTCTGATGCAAGCTTTGACTAGTAACAATCACAGAAGAACATGACGTTATAATAGCACTCTTAAAGTGAACTGATAAGGAACCTGAAAACGAAGTCGAAAAAGCAGCAGAGTGGATACCTTGAGCAAAGAAGAACTTCTTAAAAAGTGAAGCAGTGTTAGTGTTAGTGACAGGACTAAATGTGTTTTTTTTCCATAGTGCCTGAAGAACATTGGATGGGAGCTCAGCATGATGTGAAGGGACCAGATGCCTCTTTCTTTGTTGAGCCATCAGGTAAAAATAGTTTTGACTTGATCTGCAGGAACCATCTAGTTCCTGGAGTTTCTGAACAGCAGAAGCAGAGCTTCTGTCCCCATCTGCCTTTTCAAGAAACAAAAAGCAGTCTTCGAACGAAGTGGGACCTGACCAAGAAAAACAGTATTTCTGGTTCTCAAATCAACTTAGAATAAAAATGTGTGTTTTAGATGTTAACACACATTTCAGGCTTAGTATTGTAAAGGATGGGAGGGGAACCCTGCGTTTATGTAGACTGTTTACTTCTAATTTAGGATAACAAATGTAATGTACACTGTTCCAAGCCCAACTCTTAGTATATACTAGTGGTGTGCCCTTTTGGGGACATATCGTATAGTTGGACTTTAACCCACTGAAAGCATGCCCTTTCATGGGCTGTGGGGAATTAAAGTTGCAGATGCAGATGTGTGCAAAAAAAAACCTGGTAGCAGCAAGCTTTGTGGATTCCAGACTGCATCTCCATTCTGTGCTTCTCTTATACCAACAAGCATTACTTGACACTAAAATAATAAATAGAATAAGTAAAATTTATTCTGGAAAAGAAAGTATGTAAAACTGTAAGTTTACTTCTGTCAAGGGCCCTAGTCTTTGTACACACTAGAGTCAAATCTGCTGACTGGAGTGATATGTCAGAGTACTCGTGTTTACTCCTTCTAAGGGTCAGTGCAGCTGAGGGAACCAACAAGCATAAGTTTGGCTCATGCATAATCAACAGAATTTTAAATTAAATTCTAACCACAAACCTGTATACTCTGTCCAATTATGTTTAGGCTGTGGTTACAGTTAAATCTTTGAAGCTCCACTGAGGACATATTTACATTGCGGTTGCATGTATATTATGATATTTGACCTGCAGTGGGATCTTTATTGCTGATTTTGGTGAACGAGCCAAGAAGAGAGCAGTTTAACATTGGTCGCGGGTAGAAAGTGTTTTTGGAGCTCATGGCTCCACCTAGGTTTCAGGGTGGAAATGGGATGCTTTATAGCTGAAAGTTCTTCAGTTTTGTTACAGCAATTGCTTTCCTAAGGATCCAAGTATTTTCTTACGTATTGCACAAATCATTTTTCTGAAAATGGACCATGTAAACATTCCGGTTTTGTCTACCCGACTGAGATGCTGAAGTGGGGGAGCTTACTCATCAGTGTTGCTGCTGCAGTCTGCATGGAGCGGGCAGCACCTAGAGAGGGTGATTCACATCCTAGCAAGTCCAGAAGATAAAGCTGTTTGCTAAGATCTTTCTGAGTGCTTAATCAAACTTTGTTGTTTTTGCACAGTGTCCCCCACAGTAACTGAAGTGTCCCCCACAGTAACTGAAGGAAAAAAGCCGAATTTGCCAGAAAGCCCTGCAGCAGTGACTCCCGATTTTGTTCCTACTGTAGTAACAGCATCCCCAGAAGAGGCTGAAGCTACTGATGCACCAAAGGGTGCAGCATCAGGTAAAGCTGCCCTCATCTCATGATTGGTGTTGGTTTTAGACCCTTCATGAGCAAGCTGTAGTAGTGGAAAGATACGCAGTTGTCTCCTCTGAAGAAAAAACAGCAAGGTATTAGTAATTTCCGTCATAACTAAAGGTTTATAATAGATGTATTGTGTTGGTGAGAAATAGCAGATCTACTAGACTTTTGAACTCTTGCGTCACAGTTCAGTAACTGATATAATGGTTTGTAAGGAATCAAAATTTCTCAAAATTCCACCTCCTGAAAAATGTTAGGCGTGTCAAGAACGTGGTTATACCATGAGTCTCCTGCAGTCTATAAATACCTTAAAAACATTCTGTTTTAAATATTCTTCAAACTCTTCTTAAAACAGAGTTTTTAAGGTATTTGTAGACCGCAGGAGACTCATGGTACATATCTATTTCTTCACCATCTTATTCTTCTGTAAAATCAAAATCCTTAAAAATAAATAAATAAATAAAGAGATCTCTTTGATTTTGTTCAGTGGAGTATTAGTTTTACCTAAATGGATCCTGAAGTGCTGTTTTGAAAGGGACTTTTTCTATTTTTCTAATTTCTTTCATTTTTTCAGTTTATTAAATATCTATTTTAAAACTTAATATATTTTCCATTGTTTCGCATGGGGATGTTTCTAGATGCAATTCAAACATTGAGTAAAAATTTTACTTTTTAACATCTACTCAGCTGTGTATCTAATATGTTCAGGTCACCGTCCTGCATTGCGCGGCGTATAGATAGTGAAACTATCTGTTTAGATAGTTTCAACTATCTGTTGAAACTAATAGCTGCAGAAGAGAAAACTAGCGCTTCTGGCTTTTGATAATTTGTAAAAACTTGCCTATAGACAGCTGAAATGTTAATGTTATTTTGAAATTAAGAGCTCAGTTTTTAGTAGATACTATGTAAAAAAATGTATGAGGCCAAGCTGGGCATGAAAGAATAAAGGGCAGCTAGTGATTCGCTGGATGGCAGTGTCTGCTGTATCAATAGTGCCCTTGCTTCCGCTCAAGTTGCAGTACAGTGCCACCCGCGAACAGTATAAACAGTATTTAAAATGAAGCGCATATGGCTCTGGAACATTTCAGGACTTTTTCAGTTGTTGGATTACACAGCTGTGCTTGTGAAGGTGACACCAAAAGTTTCTGTATCCTCTTATTTAGTGAAAAAAAAATCATTATGATTCTTGTATCTATTCTGTTGGAATGTGTTGCTCGCAGTGGATCTGTCGGCTCTGGTCTCTTGTCAGCTCTGTAGCATCAGGTAGTTTTTAAACAATAGCAAAGCATCTTTTGGCTGATGTGTGCTAGGAGCACGTGGATGTCTAACACCCTAGTCAAGGATAGAAAGCATGGCATTTTGAAACTGCAGTAGGAAACGCACTTGGGTGCATGGAGGAATATGTCGTAAAGACCAGTACAACTGGGGAGTGAATGCTGCTGGAAAATGAGATGAATGGGAGGGAAAGCTCTGTATTCTCTAGCCGTAAACTACATTGTCGGGTATTTACGTTTTTTATTTTTTGTTTATTTCTGCAATTTGTTTCTGTAACAGATGCAGAGTGTGTTCCTGCCTCGGATCTCATGTCCATTTCTGCAGAAAAAGCTGGATCCATCCTTGCAGGAGACACCAAGCCTCCTCAAGCTGCGGATGCTGGATTTGCATCTACAGCAGAAGCTGAGCCTCTTCAGGCTATGGATGTGGGGTTTGCTCCTGCGCCAGAAGCCAAACCTCCTAATGCTGTCGATGCCGCATTCGCCCCAGTGGTGGATACTGGCTTGAACCCAGCAGCAGATTCCCATTACGCTGTGGATTTGGAGTTTGCCCCAGGAGCAGATGCCAGGTTTGCCCCAGCAGTAGATACGAAATCTCACCATGCTATGGATTTGGCATTTGCCCCACCAGCAGATATTGAGTCTCATCATGCTGTGGATTTTGAGTTTGCCTCTCCAGCAGAAGATAACCATCTTCATGCTGTGGATTCTGGGTTTGCTCCTGTAGCAGAAGCCAAGCCTTTTCCGGCTATGGATTCACATTTTGTCTCTGCATCAGAAGCTAAGTCTGTCTATGCAGCTGACACCAAGGTTGCTGCATCTGAAGAGCTGATGACATCTGAGTCTTCTGTTGAGCACGACAAGTCACCCTTCCATGAGCCTTCTGCAGGTGAGCTTATCTGTTTGAAAGCTTCGTTCAGTCATGAAGTAATATGGCAAATGGTGTGCGAAGGCCACTGTAAGTTGGCATAGCAGTAGCAGCAACAGTCCTGGTAGTGGATAGTGACCACTGCAGAGATCCACAGTTGTGGTAAGACTGTCACACAAAAAGCGTATTTTTTAGTAGTTAAGATTCTGATGTGCATTGCATTTAAACTTCTTAAGTAGAACACAGCTCTGCTGACGAGATACAGACAGAGGAAGGATTTTTCACTTATAAAATATGAAACTGGACTAACTTGATTTTTTTTAAGGACTTGGCATTCTTTACAGAGCCGTGTGTGGTTTTTTTTTTTAAGGACAGCTGTAAAGACATTTTAATTCATCCATGTTAGTGTTTATTTTTGTATCGTTATCATCACCAGCGTATACTGAAATTTCTACAGATGCTGTAGGACACAGTGTTTTCGAACAAAGCTTCTTGGCTTGAAAACAGTTTCTGTGAAGACTGGTAGGCTTTGTTGGTAATTTTGTGACATTTCCTTGGAATGACTATAGGCATCAATTCAGGGAGGCAGGCATTTTGCTTTTTCCATGTGGTGGACAATGGATTTTTTGTGCTGCGTGGATTTCTTAAAGGACACTATCCTGTCTGAGAGAAATGACAGTCAATATAGCAATTAGTACTGGGCAGACCCAGCATATGTTGACTAATTGTAGAAAGAATTGTAGTAAGAAATTTTCTTTTCTTTTTTACCTTCTAATGTTCTTTGCTTTAATAATGAGAAAAAATTTCAAAAGGGAGAAGTTTTAAGAGAAAATCCTTACTAGAATGTAGTAACTGAAAGGCATAGGTGGGAGAAAGAGTAAATACCAGACCATACAGGAAGATTTGCTTTAGAAGAGCACTTAAGCTTTCAGGAGGGGAGAGCTGTTAGAAAGTGATCCTAAAAAGCAGGTTATTGCTGTTTTGAAAGTGAGGAAAACCTCTAGTTTCCTGAGGAGAACAGGGATTATGCGAGGAAGTAATTTTATCCTGCTTAATCTGATCTAAATTAAAAATATGAATTTTTATCCTCTACATTCCCTTTTAAGAAGCAACTGCAAACGTGGAACAAGAATCGAAAGTCCCAGAGGCTTGTGTTGATCTTCCATTAGAGAAAGCTGAAGACAGTGTACCATCTCCCAGCCACCATGAAGATCATCTTCCAGAGCAGGTGAACCATCTTCCAGAACCAGCAGGTGAGAAATGCAAACCACAGTATAAGACTGGAGCAAGCACAATCAGCTTTCAGCTGATTCTTCCCAAATACCCAAGCTCTTTCTCACAGGCACGGTTCTCCTATCCTTATGAAGCACAAAGCAACAAAGATTTAATTTCAAGAAGGTTATGAACATGTGCACATGTGGGGTCTGTGTTATAAGTAGATGGTAGCCTTAACTTTGAAAATTACCAGCATGTAGCTTGTCTTTTTCTTCCTCATCCATATTTGTTGTATCAACATCTCTCACAATCTTTGTTTATACGTAATTAATTTTATTTAAATTTAAAAAAATAAAACTGTTCTCCAATGTGATTGTCTTACAAATTGAAACTTGTTATAATTGTGTAGCTAGGAATTTTGTTGTGTCTATATGAATATATTCTAAAGTAGATACGAATACTAGATGACTGACATTAGATAGGGACTCCAGACAGATAACAGAGTATATTTTAGCACTGTTTTGCAGTGGGAAGCAATTATGGTCTGAATTTGTTTGATTTTTTTTCTTTTATATTAACAACCTCACCGTGTGCATAAGCACCGAGATGCTCTTTGCTTCATGCTTTACTTATACCTTAGCATCTCAGTGAAAATATAAAACTGCTTCTTAAAATGGGATTGTGAGGAGATAATACATAGTAGACGATCAAATCTTATAAACTTCATCCCTTTTAAAAATAAAATAGAACCTATGCCCTTTCCAAGGGCTTGCTTTTAAACTGCTGGTTACCTGCATTCGTAAGAACTGAAGTATTCTATTCATATTTTTCGTATTTCACTTCAAATTTTTTTTTCAATTTCATATTTCAGTTCCAGTAGAAGAAAAAGTTGTTGTTGCACTAGAAAATAAAGACCTCCTTCCAGAAAAATCTGTTACTACTGTGGATGTTACTGTTACAGAGAAACAAAAGGAGCAGGCTGAAAATAACCATATCCTGCATGCATCACCCCAGCAAGAAAAAGTCCTACAAGAACATACAGGTAGAACACAAATAATAATTCAATTTTAGAATGGAAATGTCCTCTGGGAACTGTTCACCTTTTCCTGTTGACTGCATTGCCACCTGAGCAAGCAAAAATTTTTTTGCACCAATCAGCTGTGCAGTTCTTTGCATTCATCAGTGATTCTGCTTGCACTTTGCCTCTAATCCCTGCGTTCTTAAATAGTCTTTTCCCCTCCTTGTTCACGGGACTAAAAGCCCAAATACGTTTGCTACTATTACTTTATCACTGGTACTGGCTTATATCTTTTTTGCTTCAGAATGTAAAAGCTCACCATCTTTTTGCCATTACCACAATTTTTTTTTATTTTGGCATAAAAAAGGACCATTAATTCTTATTGCAATAATCCCATTGAAGACCTCCTTCCAAATTGGGTTTTGTAATTACCAAAGGAAAAGGTGATTTTTTTTTCCTGCTCCACTAACCCAGCCTCTCCAGTGAGCTATTATTGCTTACATTTGTGACTGGAGGCTGATTTGTGGGCCAGGGCTAACTGACAAATGACTGATGCTCTCTTTAAAATCAGTGGCTTGTAGCTAAGGAAACCTAGCGCTGCCTGTAACTGAGTACAGCAAATGACTTTTGTTACGGAGGTTCTGCCTTCCACTGCTTCCACTGTGGCTGCTGTGGGAAACTTAGCTCTTTTGCTCCCCCTTCCCATTACGCCCCTCCTCTCTTCCCTAGTCTCATCTTTCCGCTAAATCTCTATTTTCACATTTTGGAAGGTTGCCAATTAGAGAGAGAAAAAGTATATGTTATCTTGTCTTGCTGAGACAAAATGGATCCTTAATGCACTTTTAAAAAGAGATAATCTGTCCTTACAAGAACTATTGCTTTTTGTTGGGGTAAGAGCATGTATCAGGAATTGCTTATTTTTAAATAGCATTGACATATTTATTGGTAATAGTTTAAATAGGTTTTGTGTGTAAATGCCTTTCCCAGCCCCACCAAGGTGCATTTAGAATTAGTGTGGTATCAGTGCTGGAAAGTTCTGCATATATGACTGTATGGACTGTTTAAGATGGCTAAAATCACATATATATACACATATATACTTTCTTTTTTTTTTAAAAAAGCAAATAGTTGCTTTGATGTTTGAGCAGGCTTCCTGTATTCCAGGTCTACCTACTGCACAAATAAGGCAAGCTAACAAATCAAGTGAATGCAGGTTTGGCAGAGCAAAACCTGCACCAGTGCCTATTGCAGATGTACCAGAGGAACGTCTAATAGGTCTCCCACAGCAGAAGAGCACTGGCCCCAGAGTAGACCCTTATTCTGTAGCGGAACCTGGATATGTTGCTGGAACATCCCCTCGCACTAGGGTTTCACATAAAAAGGCAACTGAGCAGCCATCCAATGTGCTGTCAGAGTTTGTGGAGAGCTGCAGAGATGTACCCAGGGAGAGCTGGGATTTGGAAGGTTCTCTGGCTATTGTGAAGAAAAAGAAAAAGAAACCAAAACAAAAGAGAAACCAGCCGCCAAGAACAATGGAGTTCTGGGATGAAAATATAGCAGTCTCAAGAGCTCCTAAAAATTCTCCATTTGCTGTTGAATTGCAAAAACCAGATGTTGGTCCCATAATGCCTGCTGAAGCTCACAAAGAGCAGTCAGTTGCCTCAGGAAACAGAGCTTCAGATATGCCAAAGGATGCTAAAATAACTGGAAGTCATATCCTGGATGATCCAAATGCCTTCTCAGTGCCAGCACCAGGACAGCAGGCCCGAAAAAACAACATGCCTTTTGAATCAGTGTTGGATGCAAAAAATAGAGACATCATGACAACAGAAGAAATGAGGGATGGCAGTTTGATGTTGCAATCTAAAGGGAAAAGAAAACAAGTTCCCTTGAAGCAGGTAGGCGAGACTGAGATGGGGGAACCTGTTACAGCAAAGGTGCCAACCAAGCCTATGGAAAGAAGTTTTCCTGATAAAAATGAAAAGAGGGAGTATAAGGAGTCAGAATGTGCTGACCTGAAAGCATCTCTTTCAGAAGTGATCAATCTAAGTGAAGTAGGAACTTTAGAGATCAAGTCTTCAGAAATTCTCCTTTCTGATAAAGATAAGGAAGCTAAGCACATATCTCCCAAGCATGAAACGTCCAGTGACACTGTCCACTGTGAGCCTCAGAATTCCAGTGGGTCACTGGAAGAAGCAGCAAAGAAAGGAGGTAGTTGTGGAAAAAGCAAAGAGGTTGACAACGAATCCTTCAAACAGCCTGCTCCTCTAGAGGCCACGGCCCCACTGAGCCAGCTTCCTAACAAGCCAAAGGCAGCCGATGAAACTAAGCCAGTGTCCCCCAGTAAGTGCACGGCAGTTGACTTAAGTACTTCAGAGGGAGTACTGAAGACCCCAACAGATACTTCTAAAATGCCTGTTACACCATCAGCTGTACAAAAACCCGAGGAAGTAATTTCTTTGCAAAACAGGAAAGCTGACAGTTTTCCAGAGCAGCCATTTCTTCTGGCAGCTAAGTCTGATGCAGCCAAACATCCTGCTTCTGCTGAAGCAGCAGACAGAGTTACAGTAGCAGATTCTCCTGATAAAAACAAAGGGACTGGATTTATTGCATTAGAGCAGCAGACTGGAAAAGATCTCAATATTGCACATGGGATGGACAGACCTAAAAAAAAGCGTGGTGAAGGGAAAGTCAAAAAAATCAAAAGTTTCTCTGAGCAGGTAACTGTTTTGGAGGATGTAGGCAAACTTACTGATGGAGTGAAGGCAGATGAGACCATAAAAGAAACAGCTTTCCTCGATAAAGACAGGGAGACTGGTTTTACTACAACAGGACACCCATCAGCAAATACACATACTTTTTCTGCAAAAGCAGCAGACAAGCCAAAAAAAAGAGGTAGTGATGGAAAAAGTAAAAAAGGTGAAAAAGGTTTCTTCCAGCAGCCTTTTCTTGAGAGTAGGATGGACCTTAGTAGTTTTCCTGACACAATTGTTAGAACTAGGGAAGTCAGTGATGAAGGTGGTGAGAGGGGCTGTATTGCTGGGTGTTTTCAGGAGAATACATTGGATGTAACTAAAATACAAAGGCCCGTTGAATTAGTCACAGAGGAGCCGAAAGAAAATGTTGCAAAACGTGAAATGGCTGATGTGGTTGCTTTAGACCAACCATTCCTTCCAGAGAGTAGGAGAGATGAAACAAAGCATCTTGCTACAGCTGACGTGATCAGCAAAACAAAGGAGGTAAACTTAATGGGTAAAGGCAAAGAGGCTGGAATTACTTCTCCATGTGAATTGGTTGTGGCAGATTCTGATGCAGCATTGGTGCCAGACAAACCTAGAAAGAGGTGTAGTGATGGGAAAAGAAAAAAAAGCGAAAAAAGTCCTTTGGGGCAGCCAGCTGTCCTGGACACTAGGGTGGAAGCAACTAATATTCCAGGCAAAGAGAAGGTGGCTGGAAAAACAAAAGAAATGACCTTTGGTAAAGATAAGGTGTCTGATTTTGAAAGTGAGATTTTACTGGAGAACCTGACAGATGTAACCAAAGAGGTGCTGGAAAAGCCTGGAATAGAGGGTGGCGATAGAAAAAGTTCATCTGATCAGCCAGTTCTTTCAGGACATAAAATAGAGACAGCAGAGCCAGAAACAGTCAACACTAAAGAAATTTGGCCCCTTACTAAAGGTAAGGAAACAGATGTTAATACAGCTGAGCCTCTCCCAGAGCACAGGGCAGATGCAGCTACGGCATGCGGTCCCGTCAGGGAACGGGTGACAGACAAGGCTAAGAAAAAAGGCAGAGAGATGAAAGGCAAAAAGGCTGAAAATAGTCTAGAGCAGTCTGTTGCACTGGGTCCAGGTAACATCCCTGCAGTGGTTGAAGAGATGGGAAATGCTGAACACACTCAGTCTTCTGAGAAGGACAAAGAGAATAATGTCAGTACTTCAGTGAGTCTGCTAGGTGGCCTAACTGATACAGCTAAAGGACAAGCTCCTGCTGTACCTCTGGAGCCAGAAAAATTGAGCACAAGTAATAAAGAGAAATGCAAAAGGGTGGAGGCTAACTTGGAGCAGTCGATTCTTTTGGAGCCCAAAGCAGGTGCCGAGGAGACATCTGCCAAATCTGAAACAGAAAGTCCCACTCCTTGTAGCAGTGGGGTCGGACTTCCTGTTCTGGAGCGTCCAGCAGTGGCAGATCACGGTTCAGCCACGGTTACTGATAGATCTAAAAAGAGAGGTAGCGATGAAAGAAGTAAAAAGTCTAAAAATGCCCCTGAGGAGCTTGCATTTCTAGAGACAAAAGTGAACAGGAGTGAAGTGCAGCCTCCTGTGGGACCGGAGATGGAATATGGAATGGAAGAGATGGATTTTGTAGATGAAAACAGAAACATTAGAAGTTTTCCCATCGGCCCTGAAATGCTTTGGAATAGTAAAGGAAACTACTCCGAATCCTTTGCTCAGAGTGCAGCAGGGGGCCCTGATAACACTGGCAATGTTTCTTCTGGCTTCCCAAAGCACACAGAGGGGGGTGCAGGAACTAAGGAGCTTCCTTCTCCTGAGGTGGTAGCAGAGAAGAGCAGCAAAGAGCCTGAATCTAGTGCTAAGGAGGAGATGCAGAAACGGAAATCTCATGTGCGAGCGATCAATTTCGGACATGAAGAGCCTGGAAAAGAGGTTTCAAAGAAAGAGGATGGTAAAACCAAAGAGACTGGTTTTCAGGGTGGGGCTGGAGCAGGTAAACCACTTTCTTTGGATCATTCAGTTAAACAGGACGTTAAATCAAAAAAGGATGAAGTTCACCTTTCTCCTGTGGCAAAGGTGGATGATAAAGAAGTAAGAACCACTGGTAAAAGGCAGAACACTGACAGCACTTCCTCTGACCTTCCTCAGAAGGTGGCAGATACAAAACACAGACCAGCTCCCGTAGGTACCAAAGGGGCAGAGAAACTAGAAGAAGCTGTCTCTTTTGGACAGAAGGACACAGCGATACCAGAGAGCAAGGCAGAAGCAGCCACGTCTCAGGTTGTGGCAGAAATGGAGAAGAAAGCTGAAGAGGTTGGGGCAGATGGAAGCAGGAACAGCGAGCAGGGCTCAGTGAAGTGCCCGGGTGGTTTAGACAATAAAGTAGCTGAAGCAGAGGCAGCTGGTGTAAATCTAACAGCTGCCCAAACAACCAAAGTAAGTCCTAAAGCTAACAGTGAAGCTCATCCTCAGCCCGCAGAAGAGGATGCTGCTCACAGTGGGGAAGCTCACCTGAAGGATGTCCCAGCATTGAAGTCTGGAGTAGGTAAACCTGAAGACACAGTTAAAGAAAAAGAAGAGGAATCTGAACAAAAAACTGTAAAGGAGGCAAAGAAAGAGAGAGGTAAAGCAGCAGAACAGATAAAAGGCTACATGAGACCCACAAAGTCAAGAGGGGTGCCGACTCTGCCAGCCAGCTCCGCTGCTCAAGATCAAGAGAAACAAAGGCAGCTGAAAGCCACTGGTATGAGCCGGCAGAGGCAAGCAAAAGGTGTGTGTTTGTGATCGGAGCTAGCAGCAGTAATCCAGGCAGCTTGCGTGCAAGACCTTGCTATTTGTCAGTGCGTTGGCATGAATACGTAATTTTTAATCCTATGTGGCACAAGCGAGTGTGGCATGACTGGTTTTTTGGCTGATCTTAAAAGGCTGTTAGTTCTGCTTGCCTGTCTCACAGTGCTAATTCCCAGACTTTGCAGGATTGACAGTTTGGTTTAAGGTCCAGAACACAATTGTTTTTATTCATTCAGTTGATTTTACATATATATATATATATATTGTAGCACTTAGAATTTTTAAGTGAGCTTGCACTTTTTGGTGTTAAGTTACATTAGCTTCTCGTCATCAGAGACTGAAAGAGGCATTCATCTGAGATGCAGCAATGAACCATCGTGATCACTAAATGGCATTGTATGTCACTGGAGGGGAGGGAATTGGATGTTTCTGTGGTAGGAAATGTTCTCGATTGCTGCCATGTTGCGGGGTTTGGTTCTAATGCGACATGAGGCTAACTGCAACCATCTGCTTTTCCTCCTGCAGCTGCTTAGTGACTTTATCTTACGGTACCTTCAACTGTTATGTCTGTAAAGAGTGCTTCCTCCTAGAATAATAATCTTTACTAAAACAGAGTTGTAACAAAGCAGTAGCTGAACGGATAGGCTCTAGGAGTCTCTCTGCTGAGACTGTGGATGGGCTGGTTAAGCATTTGGGACTGTGTACCCTGGCTGTTTGTTGGCCAGGAACAGATCCCTGTTCTCACGGGAAGAGATGGGATTAATTTCATAGAACGAAAGGAAATTCATAGGAACTTTAAAATGGAGACTACATAAGGATACAGATGATAAATAAAATATGCTTGTACTTCTGCTCAGTCTAAGCCTTCCTTAGAAGGAATTGGTGTCTCCTCTGTGAATTCCAGTCTGCCGAGACGGGCTGGGGAGGCTTAGCCCTGCTCTTAGGTGCTCATATTTTCTGCCTTGTCATCAGGCATTAAAGTTTGTTCCTGTTTCTGCGGAGTTCCTTGCTGCCGGTTTGCATGATGCCGCCACTAACTTAACAAACACAGAGCTCAAGTGCGCCTTAACATGCTGGTCAGGTTTTTGAGAGGTTTTGTAATTTTAATGAGTGTTGCATAACCTGAAGTAGTTCTATTTTGGTGAAAGTGGTGTTCTCTGCATGAACTTGTGCCTGCAGAAGTAATGTTCTTTGGTGCATGATGCTACAAAATGAAGGGAAAGCTAAAGACAGCATCATCTTAAAAAAAAAAAATCTTTAAAGGCTTTCCATCATCTGCCAGAAGTCTATTTTCCTCGCTAACTGCTATATTTTAGGGAGCAGTATTCCAGTAGGAGATCCATGCAAAAAAAGAAAAGCTCTTCCTCAATATTCTGCACAGGTAAATGATGTAATTAGTTGAAGGACTCCTAGTTCAGAGCCAGTTTTATAACGTGTGAGTAAATTGGCACATACTTTGCACCTGTAAATTGGCCTGGCCTAAGTTTGCGCAGGACTTTAATAATACACAGTAGCTTTCATCCTCTCAGAATTTCATAGATTCACAGTTGGTTTTTTTATTTTTTAGAGAAGCTCTGAATGACTGAGCTGGTTTTGGAAATGTTGGCTGACGTGTGCCTTACACCAGCGGAGTACAAATGCTGCCAGGCAGGGTAGAGCTGGCCTCTGGCGTAGCTTCAGGCAGCCTCCTGGTGACCACACAGCCTTTGGGCTGAGCGACAAACTGGGGCTTGCAGCAGAGGAGCTGGGGAGCTGCTTTACTCCGCCATCCAGATGTGTTCCCCAGGCATGTCTCTCTTGCCAACTTGTAACTAGCTGTTCAGTGAGTCGCAGAACACCAGCAAAACCCTAACTGGATCCCTAAGTTGACAACTGGTGTGGAAGTGCCTTAGGCTGCGTCTGAGGATGAGACAGTAAATTCATGCATCGCTTCAACGCACGTCAAAAACAGGAATCGGTGAGGGAAGGTGCTGAGATTCAAGACCATGAACATGTGAGCTTCTTTACTAGATAGAGAAGGAGCTAAAGTGTGCTAGGAGATCATATTATAGTCCAAATTTTCATGAAGTTGATGAGGCCATGGGCTGTGCTTGCCTTGTACCTGCCACTTCATCCTACTGCTTAGATAACAATCAGCTGTTCAAAGGTTTTCTGTTTTTACCTATCACCAGAACCTGGCCAACACCTTGTCTGTATATGTCGGGGGGACTGTGAAGCCTGTACTTTGCAACATCCGATATAGAATCACAGAATAAAATATCCCGAGTTGGAATATCCGTGCACATGAGCTATTTTTTTCACCCTGGTGGGCAGTCAGCAATGTATCATAAGAATAATGCACGTAGATATTTTGGACAATCTTCTGCTGCAGTTTAGTAACTGAAATCTCTTTAGCCAGGCTCCCATGTCTTACACTGTGTTCTAGAATAACAGGACGGCTTTCCTAAGTGCATCAGCTCCTGTATGAACGGCTAAAATAGGTACGAGCTTTGTGCTACAGCTCCCTGGGGAGTCATGGCAACTGTGATGCTGCAGATTTCTCTCACTGACGGAAGTCGTATGCATCTTGTATAAACTCGGCCTGCAAACTTGTGTAATTTTTTTTTCTAATTTTGCCTGCGGTTTAAAGTTAAGAAACACTGGATGTGGAGCTGTTCATGCAATTTGAATTTAATCCTTTGTGCATCTTTTGGATTTATTTCAGCTTCTCATTTTTGATGTTGCCAATGTAAGAACTGCCCCAGATTCTTCTGGAAAATTGTTTTGTATCCTTGAATGTTAGGAGGAGGCAGTTCGGATGATAACCAAAATGCATTAGACATTATCAGCCTTTAAAATATGACTGATCCTTTATGCTACTTCTTGCTTGGAATTAAAACTAAAATGGGAAATTATGCATAAAAAGCAGGGTCCTAAAATCAATACTTCCAAGCAGGTGCCCTGGCTGATGCAGGACTGGAGATCTGATGTTGAGGAATGGCAAACAGAATAAATGATGGAAGGTTTTCTTTCATCCACTGTTGAGCTGTATGCATCAGATTTGCTGCTCTCATCCCTCTGCTCCTCAAGCTGTATTTCAGCATTGAGACATTAAAAATATTTTTTTCTCCAATCTATCCTTAAAGCAAAGTCTATTTAAAAAAAAAACAAAACAACAAACAAACAAAAAGCCACATTAATTTGTTTCAGTGGTTTGGATTTTTTATCTTCTTACATTTTTTGATTTGCGTAAGCTTTTCCGGAAGGGGCCATCTTCATGTGTCTGTTACAGTGCTGCTCCGGTGCTTAGTGCCGTGGGCTTTGATGCTAGCAAAGTAAAGAGCTTATTGCATAATCATGTCGTGGTCTACACTTAGGCTTCCGAGTTACTCTCCCAGGCTTGGCTTGGAGGGCCTGTCGAAGTGGTCATCTGGTGCTTGGTTTCCCCCTTTCCTCAAAAGCTCCCATCGCAATGGCTTTCGCTGCCTCCTGTGGGCACCCTTCCAGCCCCGTTCCTTCAGCCGAGCTGCTGACAAGCTGTCTTTGCAGCAGTCACCAGTGCTCCCCATTGGCACCATCTTGGTGTGTAACACAGTACACATTTCTCAGTTTGACAGCTCTAAATCCCTTGTGCGTAAATAGGATACACGTAACGGCAAGAAATGCCATCCCTGCTTGATTACAGTATTTGTTCTTTCTTTTACAGCCACGATGAAGCCCTTGCTCTGTTTTCTTTTCCTGACCGGTTTGCATTATATTGGTGTCATTACAATGTTAAATCAGTTTATCATTTCCACAGTCACCCTTCATTTGTACAGTGTCTGTAATTCTCCTATGGGCCCCCACGCTGTAATTGGGTTTGTCTAATACGAGCTAATGAGATATGGGAACACGATGGGGCTGTAGACTATATGAATTTGTAGCTGAAATCAGAATCACAAATGTGGTTGTGGACAAGTACTGCATAATAACAGAGTGGTACTTTAATAATACTTTTTTAATGGTCGGAATGACATCATGTTGCGTTAATGAAGACCTGCTAATTATCCTCGGTAGGTACATGAGAAGGTGAAAAGCAAACAATGGCACCAGCCAATTCTTTTGTCAGTACTGAACGTGTTTATGAAGCAGCAAGAGAACTTTGCTCTTATCTGCTTCTCCTCCAAAAACCAATTGTGTGTTTGTATTTGATTCTGCTTCAGCAGAAAGTTTTGTTGAGGTATCAGTTCTAACCTTAATTAAAAGGTGAATTTAGAAGACATTTTACAGATTTGTAGCTTGCAGATGCTGGGTATTTGGAGGCCTCTTTATGTTGAATCAGTTCATAGCTCTGAATGTTTTCTTATAAGGACTGCTCAAAACAGCCGTAACTGCGTATGTCCATCTCTTTCTGCTGGACGGTCTCGTTCAGGAACTCGCGTCTTCAGCTGGCGCCCCGCAGGCTTTGGCCAACACCTCTAGGGTGAGGTTCTTCCTTTTTGTGTTCCCGCTCATCCTTCACGCTCTGATTTTCAGGAGAAGCTGGGAACGAAACAAATACACAGCTGTTTGTAAATTCTGCCAGCTTAGGAATGTTGAACTCATTTCCTTGGTGAGGTTGTTTGTCGGGGATGTCTGAATTCTAAGTCTCATCTTTCTTTGCTTACATTGCTAGTTCATTGCTCGTGTATTGTTCAGTTGACTTTGCTTTGCCTCTTTTGAGTTTCCACTATCAAATAATTGTAAAATAACCCAATACTGGTAATATTTTGAGTTGGAAACACTCTAAAACCATTTATGTTCTGCTTTTGGCTGATCACTAGGATTTTTAATGCATTATATGTAAATTCCAAAGTAAATTGCAGTTGGACCAGATGATCTTTGAACGTCCTTTCCATCTGAACTATTCTACTCCAAATGGGATTTGATCTGTAAACATCCTGTCCTATACAACACGAGCCTGTGTTTAGTACGCCTCTGCATCTTTCAAATGTTAAGCCTGTACTTCAAAGCTACTGTGGCCAGAATCATAAATATTCTGGTTTATCTTTTCATCCTTTAGACGAGCTTCTTCCAGACTGCGAGAGTAAACCAGGCTCATGAGTTCAGCGGATAATGTCACCCCTCAGGCTTCACGTGCCACCGCTTGTTGTTCGCGTAGCGAGTGTTTGGCAGAGCACCATGGCACACGTGTGTGAGCTTACAGACGAGCAAATGTGAATTGCAGCATTGCGGTCTTGGCTTTTATGGTCAGAGCGTATCCTTGATGGTTCTGGTCGGTCTGATCACTGACTGGTACTGGTTACAGCACTTAATTAGAGATCACATCAGTGGGAGGCACTGGCAAGGAGTAGCTCATCCTGGAAAGTGATGTTGCCTTAGAAACCAGTGCAAAGGACTGCACAGAAATGATTGTGTTAGATTAGGGGAAAAAAAAAAAAGCAGCAAAGGCATTAGGAGGGATAAGTAATAGCTTTGGGAGTGAAGCAAAAATAGAAGCACTAGGCTGATTCATCTGCTGAGGCTGGAAGCGTGCAGATTGGGTATTAAGCCCTGACGTGCTGGTGTAGTGATCTCGGCCCGCTGTGGTTACCGGCACTGCCTCGACCTGTGCCGCCGGCTTGTGACCGGCAGCCCGGGGACGGGGCAGGTGGCTCCTTGCAGCTTCTGTAGCGCAAGGTGTGTCTTCCCTTGGAAAAGCCTCGCATTCAGAGATGTGGTACAAGCATCAAAACGCATCTGAGCAGCTTGGATAAGTGACCACAGGTGCGTTTATTGTTTGTACTGAGATACGTGCTGTATGTGCTCAGCGTCCGTGACCAGCTTATTTGTCTCAACTGTACCCTTAAGACAAGATGGTGTAATAATGATAAGAGGATGTGAGGACCCGAACTATAATGTTCCTCCCTGTGAAATACGCTGCCGTCTCACCACTGGTAGGTTGAGAGAAGCTGCAGGCGGTGGGTGAATCTCTGCGCCCCGATCTGCACCAGGGTATCACTCGCGAGAGCTTGTAGCTATTGAACTGCCATTGTCTGACACATTCTCAAAAAGAAAGATGTTGGAGAGCCAAAAGGATTGTGAAACCCCAAAATTGATGTTTGAAGAGTATTAGATCTTCCTCAAAGTTGAACTAAGGGTAGAAGCAATGATTGGGCTTCCTTTCCGAAAGTCTCTAACTCGCCCTTCTGATCCAACTGCTCTTTAGCATGGGCCCTTCTTCACGTGAGTTGTTTTTTTTCCTAAATCTGTCCAAGCCCTCTTGTTTTCTGAACATCCAGCCATCCTTTCCTGCTTATCTTTCGTTGCCTAGTGCTGCTTCTCCTGTAATTCCTAAGAAAATATAAGCTTCATAAGACTTCAAAGGAAGAACTGGGACCAAAACTCTGGTATCAGGACTGCTGCTCGTGTGTTGTGTGCGTTGGCAAACTTGATCTTGCTGAAAGCTGAGCACTTGAAGAGGATGTAGCTTCAGGGCAGAATGTTAAGAAATTTCAAGAAGTAATGCATTTGGGAGAAAGTAGTGGCAAGAGGACTGGGACCGTGTGTGGATGCCTGGAGACAACATGCTGTGGGCAGGATGTTGTTGAAAGGCTCTCAGTGTGTGAACTCTAAATTACCTCCGTTAATGTCCTGAGAAATTAAATATTAGATGACTTTAGAGATTTTCATAGCTAAACATTCTACTGCTCCTGACTACCCCAGATATTGAATATGGATCGGTTCATTTGTTTAAAAAACATTATTAAATAAAGTAGCAGCGATGGTTGTTACTGGTTGTATGTTAATATCACGAGTCAGGCTTTTCTTGCCAGTGATAGGAAGTCTCTTCTTCTGTGTTTCTGGGCTCAGAAGTACCAGCCCCTAAATCAACATGGGTTTTCTGCTCTCTTCTATAAATGGTAGATGTTTGCTTTTAAAAAACCAACCAAACAAAAAACCACTAGAAACCGGCTAGATGGTTTGAGGTAGCTTTACAAACTTGCCCTCACTACTGCTGCAGTGCATTAATTGATCTGTAATGGACTCAGATTTGCTGTTAAAATCTAGTTTTGGAATTGACTGAGCAATAAAGCAATAACAGCAGTTACATGGGATCAGATGGCTTCAGGATCTTACGTCAGGACCAGACTGAACACTTTCAGAGTGAGCAAATGCTTGCAAACATTAGTCCTACATCAGTTGTGAGAGTGAATGGAAGCTTTGAGCTAAGGTCCCATTTTCCGCTAGCGAGATACCCATGAATATTTTAAAGTAAAAAAAAAGTGTTGAGGCCTTTTGAGAAGAGAAGCTTGTGGGTGGAAGTATTCTGGTTAATTAGAGGGTGTCGTGAAAGATTCATATAACTTACAGTTCCTTAGTCATTGTTTTTAAATATAGCAGCATCTTAAACCCAGAGCTTAAATACAAGCAGATAAATGTGTGGATTGTAACATTTCTCAGCAGCAGGTTAAATTCAGGGGGCGTACTCTAGCTTGCAGTCTCTGGGTGTAAAAATACATTTGTGCTCAGTTAAACTATAATAGGGAGTCCTTCTACTGCTTGAACTATAAGGACAAAATTTTCTCCTGGGCTGGAGTATATTGGTATCTGTAACGGAGAGTGTCTGTAAAGTAGTGTAACTCTGGCTCAAAGAAGAAAATTTGCCTTCGTCAAGGATTAATCTGTACCAGGCTTTTAAGAAAAAAGACAACTCTGCAGTTTGGTACTAATGCAATAGTAGCAATCCAAATACCAGCGGCTGAGTGGCTGGAAGCGACCTTCAGCACTCGCGGCAGGCTCCCAGTTTAACCAGGGAAGCAATATCGAAATCAGGAATCACAGGTAAAAAACCTCGTCAAGGGTGCTGGATATAGAGGCTTTGCGGGATGGCCAAATAGTGCACTTAATACCTGTTGAGACCGGTTTTGAACTGGTAAGGTGAAATGTGAAATGCTACATGTAAAGTAAGCGCAATAGAAAAAATGCAGTTCAAAAATATTGTAGGGTATGTTTGTTTGTTTTTTTTAAATAAAAGAGAAATAAAAAATCAGGTTTATGGTATTGAAAACTACAACACCTCTCCTAGGTGAGATTTGATCCTTTTCAGCTTTGTCCTCTTGCTCGTATGAGTGATTTCTAGTTTGTGAATCGTTAAATCCTCATTACAGCAGTACTTGTGATCACTGTTACTCCTAAAGAATATATTAGAATTCACTGAAAACAAAACCCCTCTGCTGCAAGAGATCATTCTACACCATGCTGTTTGGGGCTGGGGTTGTTTTTAGGTTTTGGTTTTGTTTTAGGGGAGGAAAATGCTGACCCTAGTTCATCAGTATTCTTGAGTGGCTCATTGGCAGCAATTAATGCTCATAAAGGCATTGATCATAATCCAGTTTGACAGAGAAAAAGGAGATGGCATGATTTCCAGGAGTGTGTGACTGCCGAAGAAATGCTGCTCACAGAAAAAACATTTCACCGAGATTATTGAAACCCCACTAGCATCTAGCCAGAGATCACCATTTCTGTTGCAAAAATGCGTTTCTGTACAGTTTTACAAAAAGCTAAAACCTGATGTTCTACCTACAGCATGTCATTTGAGCTAGCGGCTGAATTCAGTAAATGAATGCGATCAGCAGGAAGGGGTGGGGAGGAGGGAGCTGTGTCGTGAACACGGGGGCACGGTGTGTCGTCACAGGCGGCAGCAGCCGGCTCGCTCGGCTCCGCGGCAGCGTTACAGCCACGGGAGGAAGCGAAGGCATCGGAGATGTCTCTCTCCAACAAGCAGCCCGCATCGCTCTCTGAATACAACCAGCTGTGCAAAAGCAAGAACACGGAGAGCTTCTCGGAAGCCTTCCACTGCATGGAGTCCCCGAAAGACTTCGGCAAAACTGAATTCGAATGGCAGAGGACTGAGGGGAAGCTTAATGAGATTGGCTTGAATGTAAACTCAGGGGGACCGATTAAGGATGGGCTCGTTAAGAATGCTGGTTTCACGGATGAGGACAAGCTCTGCTTCTTTGAAGGCAAACTAGACAAAGAGCTAAAAATAGCTCAGAAAGACAAAAGAGAAATTGAGGTGCAAGGCAAAAAATACCAGGCAGCTGCAGGTCATCTTGAGAGCTGGTCTTTGATTTCTGAAACGTTTCCTTCTGCAGAGGGGAACTTTGCAAACCCTAAAACTACAGATTTTCATTTGGGACAGGCAGGAGCTGAAAAATCTTGTTCTGGGCTGGGCAAAAATGAAGCCATCACCGATCAGGAGAAGGCAGCCGGGAAGGCTGGAATGGAGACCAAGTGCCAGCCAGACCCAAACCTGCCCAGTCTGTCTGTGTCAGAGAGCGATCCTAGCAAATACATGAAGGAACAGGAGATCAGTGTCTGGAATCCAAATTTCCACCCCATCCTGCCTGACAATTCGGGGTCTAAGGAAGCAGCCGTGAAAAAAGATGGAGCCCCCAGCTATTGTGTAATTGGGGTGGTTAATGACAATTATGTGCAGAGTGGATTTTCTTCTTCCTTAACTGCATCTAAGCCAGAACCACCAACTACAACCGTAGAGCTTGCACAAGATGACTCCAAAAGTAGTTACTTCAATAATACCACTGAAATGGAGGAAGAGATGGAAGAAAAGCTGAGCTGTGCAGACGATGGCAATTTTCTGAACAGGGCTGCCCACCAAAGGAAGGCGATGAGGCGTGCAATGTCCGAGTGCTCTCACTTGTCTGTGCCCCTAACCCTTAACCTGGCTGACAAATACCCTGAGCCGGTGCTTAGAGAAGATGTCGCTACTGGTCTGCTCTCTCCTAATAGCAGCCTGACCCAGTGCTCGAGCCCCACAGCCAGGAAGCCGGGCACTCCCATGAAGAGGTCAATGACGGTGTCAGAAGAGCAAGCCTCTGTGTGCAGCTCGGGAGCGGAGCAGAGCCGCGCGGGGCTGCCCAGCCTGGTGGTGAAGGAGCACCAGTCCCTCCTGGCGGAGGAGCCGGCTGCCAAGAAGAGAGAGGAGCGGAGCAGCGGCGGCAACTCGGTCAGGAAGGAGCTGGGCAGCCCGGGCTTGTTTCACAGCAAACTGGAGCAAATCCCTGAAATCAGCAGCCACGACAAAGGGAGGGAGGAGGCGGCGGCGAAGGGGGAGAAGAGAAATGCTGCCGATGGAGCCACCGGCTTTGACTCTCCAAAAAGCAAATGCACAGAGATGGAATCCAGCAAAACTGCTCCACTGGAAGGAAAAGAAATTGAGGTCAGCAATGTGCAGAGCACTCCGTCTCCCAAGCAAGGAGATTTACCACGTGATGGTATGTTGCTAATTTTTACCTCCCTTGGGAGCAAGCAGACAGTAGCTAGGAAGCAGCTAACTGACTTTTCAGACTGCAGACAGGGGGTGGGCAGCTCAGCACACCTGAAAAGGCTGATATAGTTTAGGTTCTGGTAGTTAGAACAAAGGATGTATTTTTGGATGGACAAATATGGAGGAAAAAATTTATTTTTCTATATATGTGTATATATATATATATTGCCTGGCTGATTCTACAGCAGCTGTTTCAACAACAGCCCAGAATTGCTTACTGGGATCCTAAAATAGATTTTAAAGTCTGTAGTATCCACACTGGTGCGAGGTCTCTCTTCAGCATCTTCTTGCCACTCCCTCTTGCTTGCATAGGTACCCTTCTGATTTGCAAGCTGTATTGTTAGGAGCGAGGGCGTTATCAAAGTTAAAACCTTTCAACTTCTCTCAAAAAGATCTGAGGATTGTCCTTTTCTGTTAAGCTTTTAGCACCCTTTGGTGTTTGTTTGAGCTGACCAGCAAGAGTACATGGGTAGAATGATTTCTGTAGTTAAGCTCTTCCTAAGTGCTTCAGTGCTGAAATTCAAAATGGAATTCCCCGTTGCTTATTGCAGCCTCTTTTCCAAGACCCCAGTTACAATGGAGCCTTCCCCATTGCCAAGTGGCAATAGCAGCTTGTTTTGTTTGGGTGTTTTGCTGTGTGGCAGTGCTGTGGTGAATGAGGTCAGTCTTCCCAGATTTAAAATTTGAGAGAGGAGTAGTTAATCTCTGTTCTCCAGCCTGGAACAACATCTCTGTCCCTCTTGCCAGCTTCAGCTGGCAATATTCCTGCTTTTTCCCCAGATTTGGGCTGTGAGGAGGGTTGGCGTGCTTTGTATTTGCTGCCTGTATTAGAGAGCTTTCATGGAAAGAAGAAAGGAAACATGTCAAGGAATAAAGACATAAGGTTTGCACAAGGATTCTTGCATCCGATCCCTTCTCCTGGAGTCGGCCAGCGTGCTCGGCCGTCAGAGGAGTAACACGGAACTTGAGATTGCGATACCTTGGTGTGAGAGGGGGGAGCGGCACGCAGACGGGTGAAGGGACGCACTGCTCGGGTCGGGCTCCGAAACACTTCGTTTGGGTGTGTTGAGCTCTCCGCCGCTATGACTGTGGAAAGGCAGTCTGAATACGGCGGTGTGCTGTGCTAGCTACCAGATCAGATATTTATCTCCTGGTTCTGCGGCATGTTAGTGACACCCAATGGTCAGTTAGTCGGCTCCAGAAGCTTGGCAGCCTGGGAGATGCTCTGATGATCTGTTTTCCTTCCACCTATCGTTAGTCACATTCAACACAATTGTATTCTATCTCTAATGTCTTTTTCTTTTCTCTAATAATTTCTTTAAGATGCTTCAATTTCCAGGACTCATGCTCAGGCCTCCCTCCAGACATCCGTATAATGAAGTTTTGGCAGTGCAAACCTCCCCGCGCCGAAGCGCCGACATGTCTTCTGCTCATCCCTTTCATTGTCTTGGTGTTACCTTGCTCCTTACGGTCTGCTTGGTGCACAGACTTTAAGTCATTCTGGCAGTTGTGAGACGAAGTAGTGTCAGTGTTGGTGGCAGCGCATCAGGGATTGCAGACATCAGTCCTCCGGAGCCTGAGCAGAGGTGTCAAGCCCTCTGATGCGGGCAGGAGCCAGCAGTGCTCCTGACGACAGCTGTGGGAGCAGTGCAGTGAGCTCCTGGCTGCAAGCTGCGGCTCGGGAGGGCACCTGCAGGTCTGTTCGCTTGGGTGGAAACTGGAAGGGTGCTGCTGCGCGCTTCCCTGCGCTTAGGCTTGTACTTTAACACGGAAGCGTCATCGCACTTCTCGATGACTGAAACACGATATGAGGAAGAGTGATAGCAACGTTTAGGGAAGAACAGGGAGCTGAAAAAATACAGTATTTGCTCCGCTTGCCTTTCACGTTAGAGAATTTCTGTGGTGTTGAGGTTTGCTGACATCCACCCTGTAACCGAAGTTTATTTGCAGTGAGGCAGCAGCTGTCACAGGCCATGTCGTTAGCAAGGAGCTTCATGGTCTGGACACCTAGGTAGCCTGGTTCGGCTAGGCTGGTGATTCTGTAGAGCTTAAGAGGCAGCCATTTCAGAGCACAGATATATGGGATCTTTAAATCAGAAAAACATTAAAAGCGATTCCAAGTGGATTGACATGTTTTCCCCAGAGGGGCTGAGCATCAGTGATGTATAAAGGTCACCGAAAGACAGGAACGCTCGCTCGGGTGTTCTGGTTGGGTTGCTTTTTTGTAGATGACCAGTTTGTATCACCAAGCTTTTTTTAAGCATCGAGGTTGGAAATCTTGTGCTCTCGTAATCTGTATTTTAAAAGCTTGTTTACAGTCCTTGTAACCACAGGTCTGAGTGTGACCTGGTCTGGTAATAGCTGAATTGGCAGACAGCATGAGTGTTTTCCCAGACAAGGAGATGAGTTTTAACTTCCTTTTTATTCCCTTCTTCGAAATTAGCAGCTAGGAATCTGACAGGTTAGGTTTGCTTCATTTCATTGCGTACAATGCCTTGGTAAGAAATACACTCTGGATTCACTTGCTACTGGAAGAAAACATAGCAGCAGAAGCAATAAAATGTTTTCTTTGCTTTGTATGTATGCAGCTTAGAGAGAATTTTTGGAATGCAAAAGAAAACAGACAAAAATTCCTTGGATGTTTCTGAAATGCTTCAAACTTTGTGACGAGCTTTTGCTTCCTCTCCCCTGCTAATAAGCAGAGAGGCAGAGAGGCAGTTACAATAAGCGTAACTCAGCCAAGCAAGCAGTCTTGGCTGCACATATGGAACTGATTCTAAATCTGTCCTTGGCATTTTATTCATGGCTACATTACCCGTTCATATCCTTATCAGCTTCCTTGCTTTGGTCTTGGCATTCTCCTTGCAAGTCTCCTTCCAGCCACAAGGCACTATGTCCAAAATGGCCAACAGGTCTTCTTTATCTGATAGAAATTTTCCTTCCCTTTGTTCATGCCTCTGTTTTGCTGCCTGCTCCATCTGATGAGTCTGAACTTAAGTTCAAGGGAAACAACTTCTATCACTTGCACTTATTTTTGTCCTAAAATTTCTTGAAAGAGTCATCCAATCAGATTTGAATTGTTTGAATGGCATTTCTCATAGCTTTTGCCAAAAGTAGGTTTCCTCGGCCCTATACAGCTAGTTTGTTGTTTGTTGGTTTTGTTTGCTAATCCTCTACCACTCCTGGTTTTTAGGGTGACCTAGAATTGTACATAAGATACTTCTTTCAGGTAGTTGGATAGTAGTATGGCTGCACATTTAGTTAAATTTCAGTCTAAAAACTGTCAAAAAGGAGTACCCGTTTGTCTCTCACATACCCATGGCGGGTAGTTGAAGCAACAGATCGTGGCTGCAGATTTGAACTTGATCGGAGCTGAACTGCAGAATTTATTTCCATAATTTCATCCTTATTTCATCAGTAATCACTGCAGATTCTTCCCAGAACAAGAGATTGCATTGTTTCCTGCACTGAACAATAGATTCGATTCGTGTTCATGTTGTGTAGAAGCTAGTGCGTGATCTGTTGCACACACCTAAAACGTCAGCTCCGATGGTATCACTTACATAAGCAATGTCGTTCCCCACTGCCTTCACGTTCAGCCTTTTCTCATTTTCTTTGAATTTCCTCCAAGTTCAAATATTTCATGCTCTGAAATATCAGAAATTCCAGGCACGGCTGGACCAAGCTCAGCCAGGACCATCACCTCTTGGATACTCAGTAGCACAGTTTGTGCATCGGAAAAATTGCCTTGGTTTTCTGACTCTTGGTTCCTTCATCAATCCATAAGCAAGGTGTGCAACCTGACGTAATTTCTCAGCCTCCTGCAGTGTTTTGCAGCAGAACACTTTGCTCTGTTGTGGTTTAGATAAATGTAGGATCTGAGACTTCAGTCACTGCTGAGTGAGGCTGTCTATCACCCCACATTTAAATAGATTAAAGTTAATTATGGGATTAGGAAAAATCAGCCGAAGTACCTTGTAAGGAACTACTGATACGCGTTCGAGTAACGTTACTGGTGTGCACGGTGATTTGTTGACAAGGTTCCTCGCCAGATGAAATCGGGCTTTTAATGAGAAGGAAAAGAAACAAAGGGCTGCAGGCTGCGGGGGGGAGAAAGTCAAGAGACTGGTGATAAATTGTGCCTGCTGGGAGTGTGAGTAGTTCGGTGAAAGTTCTTACTTGGTGTACGCGTGTTCAGTCTTAAATATAAAGGCAACATCAGTATCTGTCAGGGACTGAGTTGGAAATTGATGTGGAAAGTGTTGTAATAGTTCCATAAATCAGGTATTTCCCTTGTGCTTTAATACCTGGTGCACTTCCTCAAAAAGAGCAAAAATTACCGGCAGTCGAGGTATGGGGTCAGTTAGCAGGGCTCTGGAGATGCGTCAAAGCAGGGAGAGCACAGAAGAGGTTAGGCTGGAGAGGAGAAAGATGCAAGAGTTTGACATGGGACTGGCTGCATCGCCAGTAGTATCTTATCCATGTGCTTGGTTCAGAGACAGGACCGTGCTTGTAATGCTTTTGCGTTTTGAGCGGTGGGATTGCAGTTTCTCACTTAGGTTCCTGAAAGGAAGCCCAAGATCCCCTGTCCCAGGCACACCCAAGCCCTGGCTGTCGCTTTGAAGTGCTCTGAGACTTCACCAACATCTGGAGCAGTCTCAGGGACAGACTGGAATATGATTTCCAGCTTTTTTATGTCCAGCATCAAATTTTTAGCACAATATTACAGTCAAACAGAATATGTGTTAGTTGCTCTAAATAAACATCTGATTTCAGTCTGTGCCATGTAGGCAAGTGTGGCAAGTAGCTTAGGTTTTCCTAGAAGAACAAGTTCTATTGTAGGACTTCCTTTCCCAGGTAAGAAATAGTCTTAACAAGTCAGCCTAGGCTTGAAAGGTGCAGGCCAGGAGGACATCTGCTCTATGCGTCGACTCACGATAACAATGTCCAAGCTGATTGAGTTGCATTCTGTGCCAAAGAAAATGCCTAGCTATTCTGTATTTGGGTCAAGCAGCAGACGTTTTTTTTAGCCTTTTCTGGAGAGGAAAAATTGGGTTCTATTGTGATTGGGTTCTATTTCTGCTTAAACTTAAGACTTGCTATGTTTGTAGATAGTTTTGTCTTAAGAGCCTAAAACAGAAAGGCTTTAATTGGTGGTGATTTCTGTGATGAAGCAGCTCCTTCTGGAGGAGGATGGATGAACAAGGAAGAACTTATGCCTTTGCAACATTTTGGGCAAAAGCAGTGTTGAACATGGTGTGGTTTTGTTTCCAAGGTTGTTTACGCTGAAGAGGGAGAGTAAAGATGGTCATTGCCTTACTGCTTAATCTATTTCTCTTAATGGATTTTCTGTTGATGACTCTAATCCTTAAGAGAATTATGGAGCTGTTGCAGTGAATGATGTTTTAGTTCAGCTTAGCCTGCTGAATATCCCTTGCTGGGGATATGGAGGATGAGTGCGTGGCCTCATTCACAACCGCATGTGAATGCAGCTGCAAATCCACTTCCAGCTTGAAGCCTGTAAACGGGCCAACGTCAGTCAGTGACTGGGTGCAAGGCAGGTGAAGAGCAGAGCCCATAGAGGGGGAGCTAACACCTTAGCAAGTGGGATGGGTAGAAGATGAGAGGATTTCAGTGATGTGCTGTCAAGTACCCACTGAAATGCTCTTTTAACTAGTCAATAAAAGGGGAAAGAAAGAAAATAAGACCTAAGGTTCTTAATCTTCCAGATGCATGGTACATAATTACTGCTGTCATTTATCTTCACTTTTGCTTTGGGGCTTTTGCTTACCACAGCAGCAGAAAATAGAAGTACTTGCTTTTGGCCTTTTAAGAGGAACTTAAGATACTTTATAGTGGGGTCTTTGCCAGTTCCTTTTGACATGGAGAATAAGTTTTTGGGAATGCTTGTTCTTGAATAAGTTGCGGCATGATACTTGAGAAATACATGCCCACGGGTTCTTGTTCTGCATGAGTTCCATGATTCCTAAAACAATGCAGTAACGTGCTTTAACTTTAAAAAAATGCTCGTGTGTTTCTATAAGTACCTTTCCTTGTTTTACCTTTTTCAGGGAAAGAAACATGAATGGTAAAAGTTTTCAGATTTAGTGTCTGACTTACTTATTTTTTCACATACACTAACAGCTTTCACAAGAGATAGCTACAGCTGAACTCCTCGTGAAGGGATCTGAAAGACTGAAGGTCTGTGTGTGCTCCTCTTGTGTTCCAGCTCAGTGTGACGCAGCACAAGCTGTAACCCCGATGGGTTTGTTTCTGAACTTGTTGAGGAGGAGCAATAATGCTACCGTTGTAGGGATTTTATAGTATGTGCATGTCATAAGGATGCTTTTGTGTGGGTTTCCTTCAGCAAATGAAATTGTAGGAGTTCAGAAAGGAAAAGAGATCAAAAAACTGCATCAGTTTATAAGCCCACTTGTGTTCTGAGTACGATATGTAAATCCGCATGTTGTCCTCTGCCTCAAAAAGATTGTTATAGAATTTAAAAGATGATAAACAAGGTCATCATACTGGAGAAATTCATATGGGGAGTGGCTGAATAAATTAACTCCTAAGCCTGGGAGAGAGAGGACTTGGAGAAGGGAATTGGTTATAATTATGAATGACACAAATTGTCAAGAAAAGACTGTTCAGTTTCTCCAGTATAAGAATATGGGTCATCAAATGAAAATACCGGTAGCAGATGGAAACAGATGATGCTAGGTGACTTGTCAATAATTTAAGGTAAAGCTCTAAAACATCTTGTGCCAGGTGTTTGTGAATTGTGAAATTTTATTTTATTTTTTTTTTTACCGTGAGGCTAATCAAGTATTGGAAGAGAAGCCCCAAGATGTGGAATCTCTGCCCTTGGAGGTGCTCAGAGTACAACTGGACAAAGCCCTGAGCAACCTGGTGTAGTTTGAACCTGTTTTGAGTTGGGAATCGGGCTAAACAACCTACAGGCATCCCTTCCAACCTACATTATTCTGTCATTCTAACATTAAATGATTACACGGGCTAAAAAGCTGTTGGACAAGCTCATGGAAAAATTACAGACATCACCTTCAGGTCAGGTAGTCCCTAGACTGCAAGTCACAGGCTGGCTAGTGAGAGGGATTTATTTTGGAGAACAGTGGATTTTTTTTTTTTTCCTTATGGTTAGGAAAACTATATATGGTTACTGTATTCATAATCAGGACTTGGCTTCAGGAAGACATATGATTAATTGCATATGGTGTGGGCACCCTCCTCTACATAGCTGTAACACAGAGTCATTGAGATTGGAACAGAGCTCTGGAGGTCTCCGGTTTAACCCCCGACTCAAAAGCACGTGTAAGTAGGTCAGGTAGCTCCAGGGCCATGTCTGTCCCTTGCAAGGTCCGAAAGTCTCCACCGACGGAGATCACACAATCCTTTTGGGCCTCTGTTCCAGTGCTTGAGCTCCTTCACGTTGAAAAAGCTTTTCCTTCTGTTGGGAACTACAGAGGCCAGCATCGTAAGCAGCCTGGCCCCGCGGGACCTGCTTTGAGTGACGGGTTGGGCCGGTGACCTGCAGAGTCCCTCCCAGCCTTTCGTTGCCCTGCGATGCTGTGCTGCCTGGCCACTTTGCTGTATCCATGCAGGCAGGTTGCTGAATTCTCACAGTAACACTGTGCAGTGGGTATAATTGCATTTCGAGTGACGAGTTCAGGGTTAAAATCCTGAAGCATTGCCTAAGCTTTCAATGCGTGCGTTTGTTAGGCTAGCAGAGCGCCTGGACCAGCCGGAAGGAGCGGCGTGGCGTTTGTGTGGTCCTGCCTTCCCTGAGCGTGTTGCGTGCTCTGCTGTTCCATTTGGAAGTCTGAAGCTGAATGTCACCCATCCTGTCGTTTCCTATTGCCCAGCTGTTCTGTTTTCAGACTACAGCGGCTTTTGCCACCACTTGTTTCTGCTTTTGAGGAAGAGTCCCTGTTAGCATATCCAGAACTCCATCAAAACGTTGAATTTGGTTTGTCTTGTTCCTCGATCATTTGAAAAAGACACCTGTGGTTTCCAAACAGCAGAGCTTCAAATCAGCCACACTGCATCGTAATACTGTCTTATTCATTTGGAGGGAGGTTCTGTAAATCCTTGTGATAGGCAGTGAAACGCTCCATGTCCTAACCTTTTTTTCTAGTGAGAGGAGGTCTCCCTAAAGGAAAGCTAACCACAGGAAAAGCTTTACGTCAGAAACTTGTGATTTGGTTTTCTGTGGATGCGGTAGCATGGGTTGGGTTTCAATGACTGACTGTGAGCTATGCTTGAGGGCTCCTTCAAAAGTTGTTCTCTTGAGTTGTATAGAAACAATTTTTAAATAGACTGTTGTATTAAAGTTGAGCTGTGGAGGACAGTTTTGGTCTTAAAAGGATGATAAGGTAGCTGTTCTCCAGTCTGTTCTTTTGTGGAGGAAAAATTATCTATCTTAAAACGCATTTCTGCTTTGATTACTTTGCATCATTTCCTCTACTGGTAACTCACCTGCTGCTAGCAACCACAGAGGAGGTGGTAGCTTGTATAGGAGTGTGTTACATGTGAAATATGTTACGAGTCTCCTCAGACACCAGGGTTCTTGTGGAATTTAGTGGCCAATGATGCCTGGAAAATCAGGGTGAGTCGACCTGGCGCCTGTCGCTCTCAGCCCGCAGCCCTGTGACCACGCACGCGCCTGCCAGACCATGCCTGCTCCAAAGGCTGCGGGGTCTCATGGTTACGGGTCTGGCCCCACGTGCTTCGTCTGCGTCACAGTGTTTTAACCTGGCAGAATTATAAATTTCCTCATTCACGTTTTTTATGGCTCTCCCATGATCATAATATGAGACAAACAAGTTATCTTTTCTGTAATTTTCATGATCTAAAGGAATAGTATTGTCCCCTTTTACTGCAAGGATCCAAAGCCTATTTTGTTGAGTCTCATTTTTGGCACTGATCATCCTCTTTTTACTACTTCTGAAAAAGCACTGCTCCTCATGTGTTAGGAGTCTTGTTCCCACTGACTTCAGTTTCATCTGAACACCACGTGGCCGTGTTTGCTGGGTCCTTCATCCAGTAATGGCAAATACCCGGGTTCTGGTGATAAACTTATTTAAGAACATGCTTTTTAATTTGTTGCCAGCCCCAGCGTGCCTTTGCCAAATGTAGTTTCAGCGTTACAGCTTCTGCGCGTCTGCAGGGCCAGCGTGGGGACTGTGTTTGGTGGGCCCAGCCTCACCTCGTGGAGCTGAGCGATCTCTGGCGTCCGGGATAGTTGTCTTTAGCGTTTTTCTCAGAACCGGCCTGTTTTGTCTAAAATCACCCAGAGGCAGATAGGGTCCATAAACACGAAGTTGCTGAAGTCCCCACGACAGGCACCGGGCCGCCCCGCGGGTCCCTGTGCTCTGCGGCACCTCGGCCACCCCAGGCCCTGCTCCCACCGCCTGCAGCGCCTCTGAAGGACGCCCGATGTCGGTGCGAAGGGAAACATAAGCCCAGCTTATCGAGTTTGCTCTTTCGTAATTGATGTCTGCAAAACCTCAAACAAAATCCTGCAGTCTGTGGTTTGTCGGTTTGGTTGTCATGGCGTAGTCATTTTGTGTTCTCTGGTTCACTTAGGTTCGAATAGTCTCTTCCAGTGTCCCTCTTAGAAATGGTGAAGCAGCGCCGTGAACTTACACCTATAAAAGAGTTTGATTTCCAGTGTTAAAACCGTGCTGACTGAGCGACGAGCGATAAGCTGGAGGTGAGGGCGGATGTACAGAATAGCACTGCACCGCGTGCCGCTGCAGTGAAGAACAGGAGGGAGAAGAGAATGGATCGCAGGGATGTCTTGCGCTCTGTCAGCGGAGATGCCGGTGTGGCACGTCCTTTCCTCTCCCCCAGGGCCCCCAGTCGCGGTGCCGACTCAGCTGGGCTGTTTCCCTGCCAGCGAGCACCGCGCAGCAGGAGCTGCCGCGGCTGGGGAGGCACCCGGGCAGGAGAGCGCGGCGGTCGCTGTTACAGAGCTGAGCAAAACGTCCTTGAAATACCTTTCCGAGGTTTGTTGCCATGCTTGGGGGAACAAGCAAACCGAAAAGTCTCTTAAATAATTCTTGCAGACTAATGAACAAATTTGATTAACATTTGGCAGCTCTTCCTAATATTCCCTGCAACTAGCACATCTTCCCAGGCAATTCTCTGCTCGGTATGGGAGAGAGCACCCTCATAATTAAATGATGAATGAAAGCAACCGTACTGGTGAGCGCGCTGGGTTGTTGCTTAGATTGAGGCAGCACAGAACAAAACGAGTCTTCTGTACTCCCTCGGGGCTGTGCACAGGCTGGGGGCCCCCAGTGTATCAGAGGCTGCGACAAATGGGACCTGAGTAACGGTCCTGTGGCCCTCTGAATTAGCAAAGTGCCCTCCCCAGCTCTCCTGCCTTTGTCATCAGTGTCATTTACGGATGCAGGTTACTTAACCTACGTGTCTGTTGCCTTGCGGTGTAGCTCCATCGGTTTGGTGATGCCACAGTTCTGGTTTACATTAAAAAAACAGTCTCGTTCATTTTATAGAACCTCCGTGCACTCTGATCATTTTGTTTGTGTGTTTGTTGAGGTTGGTCTCTTCAAATGTCCTGTATTGTAGCCTGTATTCGACAAGGTAATGTGAAATAACATGAAATTCATGTTCTCATTCAGTCAAAAATGTGGAAGCTGCTGAGTTTAAATCCTGAAGCCACACTCAGGCTTTCTGAGAAGCCGCATCAGGCTTCCTGAGCAGACGGATCGCTGTTGCTGTGTGGCTCTTCTGACCCTGTCATCAAGCGAGAGGTTTAATGTTGCCGCTGAATTAGCTGGAATAATAATAATACACAGTACGTGAAAGGTAATTTCCAAGTGATGGCAAGTCACCTTGATGTCTGTGGTATTTGAGACAAGTAGGATTCAGAATGAAACTCCACAAAATAAAATCTCCAGGCATGGGGTGCATGGAAGCAAGGAGCGATGAATGGACAGAAGGTTGTTGTTCAGCAGCAGGATCTGTTGACAACAATTGCTCTTTCTGGTATCGCCGTAGATAAAATTGACAAGTTAAATGAGGGACAGTATAAAGGTTTATTGAAATTTAGTGGAGAAAAGCAGTAGAGTGGAGGCAATATAGATAAGCTACAAGAAAAAGAAGTTCTAGGTGAACATGGATGATTCTGAAGAGTTTTGCATTAAAAATAGCATCCAGCCTGTATGTTTTGGTGCTTGTTTTCTTTACAAGTCTTTTTTTTGTACGCAAAAGACATTAAACTCAGTGCTGCAAAACATTTAAGATGACTTGGGAGCCCAGTGACTAGGAAGAGGTTAATGCAATGCAAGGGGGAAAAAAAGCTGCTAAACTTGTCCCGAGTTAGAAAAAATAAGTAAATCAACAACAGCAAAACCACCCTGCTGCTGAGCATCGCCAGAGCGGGAGGAAGGCACGATTTTATTTTGCTTGTTTCAACAATGGAGTTTGTACCAGAGTTGAACTGTCCTTTGAGACTCCCCCTTCAAGGCTGACAAGCAAGAAAATGTGAAACATAAACAGTAATTTTCAAAAGATGCAGAAAACAACCTTTTACTGTTGGAATTGTTGCACTATTGTCTGGTAAGCCCTTATCATGCGCTGCAGCATAACAATCTGTTGCGTTGTTATAAAAAGAAACGTCCAACACAGGCTTTATTTTAATGCCCAGAAGACAAGGGAAAATGACTATGCTTGTGATGGGTTGTTTGCGCCGCATCCTCACAGAATTCAAATGCCACAGGCAGCGCAGCGGGAAGCGGCTCACAGCAGCGTAGCTGTGCAGCAGTGCCGCTGAGAGCGGTGGTATTTTGGCAGCTGTTTGTAGGGGAATTCTGCAGGTCTCCTGGCCAAAGCGGCAGTTCTGTCGTAGGTCTTCTGCAGCCCTGAAGAGCTGAGGAGAAAACCTGGGGAAGCTGCTACTAAACCGACGTTTTGTTGCGTTGGTTACTTGGGAGGGCAGTAGTTGTCCTTTCGCTGCTGGCTGGACAATGCTTTAGAGACTGTGTTTTCAAAGGAATCGAGGAAGTGGTTTTGTGGCTACCACGTTGCTATTGCGAGATGAGCGCATTCACTGCTCCCCACTCAGCACAAAAACCTTTGGTGCAATGACAGAAACGAACAATCGCTGTGAAAACCTGGCGACCCTTGCGACTGAACCTGGGCTTTGCGCTGTGAAGCACCGCCTGCAGCAGCATGGCACCGTGATTCCCACGCTAACGAGTTCCAGTATGATCCACGCGTGTTAGAATGAGATTCCTGTGTTGCTGCTTCCCTTTACAACGCGCGAGTGTGGGCAGCTGCTGTAGGCTGAGAAGTGGAAGAAAAGGGTTGGGAAGAAACAGCCATGATGTTAGGGATAGCTTGAAAATAGTGCCCTGCTTCAGGATAGCAGTCATGGTATAAAAGCTGGAAGAGGTCAGAGCTTCACTGTTAATATTCCAACAATTTATTTTAATAGCCCAAAAGATTGGAAAGTTCGCTAAGTTTAATTAAACCAGAGGCTTCCTTCAGCAGCTGTCTGTCTTTCCTTCAGCAGCTGAGTGATTGGATGCTAATGGCATCTGGATGAACGTTTGTTTGTGAGCCTGCCCCTGTTACAGGGAAAATCTTTCTTCCCCTGGGTGTTCTGATTTTGGGGAAATTCTTCCAGAAATAGCCAACCCCTGTCTCCTTCTGTCTCCTCCTGTTACAGTATTGAATAATAGGGGGAAAAAAGTAAAACAAACAAACCAACCGAACAATCAAACAAACAAAGAGCTCAAACTTAAGTCTCCGTTCTTTTTCTTTTCCTGCCAGCAAAACCAGAAGAGCCCAAACCAGCTGAAGCTGTGACAGGGAATGATATCACAGCGCCGCCAAACAAAGAGCTTCCTCCGAGCCCTGAGAAGAAGACAAAGGTAGGTATCACTTCATGTTCAGCCTGTTTGCTTCTATGGTTTTAATTTGCCAGCTTTTCTGCTTCTTAAGCCATGGCGACACAAGTTCTGTTTTCTGAGCTGCCATTTGTGAGCCATTTTACTGAAGCAAAGGCATTCAGTTATGGAGTTGCACACAACTCAGCCAGTAGCAAATCTGGCTGAAAATGGATTTAATGAATTCCTGGTAACCTTTTATTTAAAATAATTCTCTGGTTGCTATCTGTGGTATAGAAGTAGCAGACATATTTGATAACATTTTTGCTGTACCGATACTCTCCTAGTTGTTTACAACACATTTATTTGCATTACAGTTAGCATTGAGAGGTCCTGCTCAGGACCTGATAATCTCTTATTTAGGGCTGTTTATGAAACATGAAAGAGACCTGCCTAAAGAAGCATGCAACATTCAACAAAAGCCAAGCCCAAATTCTCAAAGTTAGAGTAGGGGTAAGGGCAGAGGGTGCTTAGTCCCCTCGAAGGAAGTGTGCATGTGACCACGGGAGTTGATCAGATTAGGATTTAGAGCCTGCAATCCGTTGTGTGCATGTAATTGGAAAGCAATGTCCTGCTTACTGCATGCAGGACTAGATGCCAGGAGCACCCAATTACTAATCCCAGCTTTACCAGCGATTCCTTCTGTTGCTTTGGATGTCGCTGGAATAAATCCTGTTCACTTTGAATTGAATGGCAAAACTCCACTGGGCTCTGAAGGCATCAGAGCTGCTTTGTTATGATCTTTTTGTTATGCTCAGAAAATAGAAAGCCAAGTTTTTTGTTTTATTTTAAATATCATTTTCATGTTCTTGCAGCTTGATATTTTCGTTTACAATGCGCTATTTTTTGTTGTATTTTTTGTTGTTTTTTTTTTCCTGGATTTTGCTTTTTGAAAAAACATAAAGCCTGCAGCATCCACACCATCAACAAAGGCTGCAGCAACGAAAGCCAGGCCTCTGTCCGCTACCAGCCCCAAGCGGCCAGCCTCAGCCACACCTGGCCAAAACAAAAAGCCCACGAGCCCTACTGCAGGTCCTACTTCAGCCACTACTCCTAAACGCCCAGCCACCAGTACTACACGTCCCTCCACCTTAACTCCAAAAGAGACTAAACCAAAGGTAAGAAACGATTTGCTTTTGTGTGGGAGCTCCGAGAACTTAGTTACATGTTAACTTACCAGCTGTTTTACCCAGAAGTCAAACATAATTCCAGTGCTAATCATAGGAAGATAAGATAATGAACATGATTCACTGCGAGACATGCACAGTTATTGGTATCAGCTTCCATTAACCCACAGCATCAGGTTTCAGGCGTTTAATTGTGTCATCACAGAGAAGAAAATGAAACTTGATTGTATTACCATGATTTTCCTTGTGGATTGTCAAAGTACACAAGATAGTTCTTTATTTCTTACCATTACTAAAGGAGTGGTTTTTAAAATACAGATACACTGCCAACCCAGGAAAACTTTTAAATCCAGACAAGAGCATGAGAAAACTGAGTGGAGAGCTTCAATATTGATATTGAGGGGGAAAAAAATCAGTTTGAACACTTAGGTGTTTCCCACTGATTGTCTCTTTGTGATGTCTGGCCATTGTAAAAACTGTACAAAGGTAACTGATAATATATTTACATGCTTCGGAAATGTTGGAGATTTGTAGTTCTCCAGTAAGAGATTTGTGGACAATTCTTAGTGTTCCGTCTTAAAGTTCGAGTAGGGTATCCACATGCAATATTAAGAACGGGAAGCGTCCCTTGAATTTTCTCTGCACTGACTTCTGTGATCTTTCCGCATTGTGCAGGTCTGGAGCTAGATACTGGACATGTGGAGCATCCCTCCCCTGCCCCTTCAAATTTAAACACTGTAGAAATGTAGTCAGCTTTTGCCTGGAATCATACTGATGTTAAGATGAACTTTAAGATCTAGTGAATTTTCTGTTCTCTTTGAGCTTGACACATGAAATTATTTCACCTCTTCTTATGTCTGCTTGAGATGCATTTGGCTGAGGTCTTATCTGTGTCTTTATATAACTCTAGTTAGAAGACATTTTGGTTCGTGATTCTTTACATACAAGTTATTATATAGCAGAAGAATTGAAATTTGGAAGGGAATATTAAAGACTATTTCAAAAGATTTCAGCTGATGCTTAAATGCTAATGTTCTTGCTACACATTTAAGCTTAAATAACTGCATTTGAGTGTCTTGTAAAAACTAACTAAATAAAAATAACAAAGAAGAATGTGGAAGCACAGGCATAAATCTATACTTACTGGAGCAAAGGCAATATATCTCTTGGTGGAAATGCCGGCACCTGGGCAGATAATACTAAACAACTTGACCTGAGCTAAACTCCTAGCAGGCAGAACGCGCTGACTGTAGTATTTTAAGGTAAACCAAATCGGCACAAATAAGATGACTTTTTTCTGCTAATCAGTGTCTTCAGTTTTATTTAAGTTCTTGCATGATTCTAAATTCCTGTTTGATGTAATCAGTCTCATTTCATTTGTTTTCATGTATTAACTCAGGATCTTAAGAGATCTTGATAAGACTCGATACTTACGAGATTGGTCAGCTTCCAAACAAGTGATTTACCAGGGACAGACATGAAATAGTTTTCTGAGTGAGGAAGGAACCATGGACATGTAATTCATATGTCTCTGATGTTTTAATAAATGCCTTCTTAGCTTAGAAAGCATTTCTGCTCATGAAGGAAAGAAATCTCTTCCAGCAATATTGCTAGTGGACTCATGTTTTCCATTTTGTTCAGAAATCACTACCTCATTCACATCTGTAAAGGGACTCCAAGCAGTAATGCTGGAACAGGTCTGGATGAATTCTAATATTCAGCAAGGTCTGTGCTCCCTGTCCTGCACTGGATATAGTCAGCCACTTCTGAATACCTTAATTTATTTTTTAATTTTCTGCTTTATAATGTTTCAACAGTGCCCAGCTTGTGTGTTCAAGAATTTACACAATTGTACATCCTATATTAGAAAAGAATTTCAATTTATTTCATGTTTTTGTAAGCGAACACTTTGAAGAAACTGTCAGTGAAATACTAGGTTTAATGTAGTCTATCCATTTTCAGGTTACAGATGCAAAGAGCCCAGATAAGCGGACCTCACTTTCAAAGCCGCCATCCTCTGTCACTCCTAGAACTACTGTCAGGAGCACCCCTGCTACTCCTAGGACAACAGCAGCATCTCCAGTCACTGCAGCTACTGGGGCAAAAAGTACTGCTACTTCTCCACCGAAGAGGCCAACATGTAAGTATTTTGTTGTTTGTCTTCAGGAGCTCTCTCTAACCAGCTGCAGGCTTTTGTTTGAGTAGCACCGTTGGTTCACACAAAGGTATGTGTCCGTCATGTATTCCAGTAATGCAGACAACTTTTTCCTGTGTTTAGGAGTCACCATGTTATCATCAACCTGTGACCCCAATTTTATTAAAATTAGCCTCTTAGTAAACAAGCTTTACATCTTCAGGTTTAAAAGAGGAAAAGAAAAAAAAAAAAAACAACCACCTTGAAGTCTAGCCACTTATGAGAAGCTGTAGCTGCTGTGAACCAGTACTTCTGCAAGGTGTAAAACTGGCCTAGCTGTCAGAAGTAGACTGGCGGCTTAATGACAGCTGAAATACCAACCAGCTTAATACAGCGTAGCACAGGATCCTGTGCCAAGGCACGGAGATGGTAGGTTCGACTTTTTCTCTCCAGAGCTTCCTCTTCCAAAACCAAATCTGAATGACCTTCAAGGCCAACTTGAATCCTCTCTGTGTAATTCAGGGTTAATAGGATTACTGAACATGTTTGATTTAAGAGTAAGGATGCTATTACCTCTGTATTTTGTCGCAATAACAGCTAAAATAGTCACTGAAAACAATTTAAAACTTAGGGAAGGCAAATCTTCAGGATGGGACTTTAAGATCTCAAACTGGTGCACCTTCAAAGAAAAAAAACAAGATTGAATGGAAGTGGAGAAAAGTGCATGACTTCCCCTTACAGCAGACAGGTGTGTTGAGATAAAGGGCTGGAAGGTGATGAAGGCAGAACTTTAAGTGAGGGTGGTTATCCATTGCTGCAGGTTACTTGGGAATATGGCAAATCTTGTTTGTTCGTTTTGGTGTATTTCTAGCTGGACGTTTTATAACCATGTCAGTGTGCCAGCTGACCTGTACTGTGTTCTTCATACTGGAATTATAAGATGAGGTGCTATCATTTTAGGCCTCAAAATAACTGAACTTTCTGTTTCTTTGTTAACAATTTCAAAGTCTAGACGTGGAATGTTGGAAGAATTGAAAAAAAAAAAGGCAAGAAGATACTGGCTTATCTTTCAGATATCCTAGGTTGTTTATGGGATCAAGCTATACCTTTAGTTTCTGTCAGCTGGTGTGACCAATGTCATTGTTCAGAAAGTGTTTGTAGTTCATGAACAGCTCGGAGCAGAACCGGAGGATTCAGCTGTTGGACTGGCAGAAGTCTGACTTCCCATTTCGTTGTGAAATGGGTGTCTTCTGAGTGGGCTTGGATGCTGTGCTTGCTTGCTTGGTTACCTCTTAGCCACACAAAGATGAACGTCTATGAGGAAAGAGCTTCACCTTCTTTCTCTAGGTGAAGTCTGTTGTTTTTTCCTCCTGACTAGTGCCAGAAGAATTCGGAGCAGAAATCACATCAGCTTTATCTGAAAACTGTATCCCATCCAGGGCACTGCTGCCAAGTGGGAATTTCCCACAAGTTTAACAGTCAGAATGAAACATGAGCAGAGTATTAGCCTCTTGAAAACACTATTTTCACTCATCTCAATAGTTTGTGAGATTTAACTTCAGATGAAAATATAGTGAAATGTTCTCAAGTCTTTTCAAGTGACTGGACCTCATTAGTCACTTATCAAAATTTGCCAATAAACATGTAAAAACTAATGCATGCATATTAGTTGCTTTGCTCTGAGTCCCACAGCATGAATTCATAACCCATCTTTCCCAGGAGAATAATAATGTTTTAACTGTTGAAATATATTAGACTAGATGTACGTACATACACTTTTTGCTCTGGGGTAAAACATAATTAATCCTGTGCAGAGGAAGTATTGCATTTTCCAAGAGCCATGTGTCTTAACTAATCCTGTGGACATTCTTGTAAAATTCATTTTGTGTGGTCTTTTATGCAAACTGTAGCACAGAATGCTTAATACATTTTAATGAGTTTAGCTGAGTTAATTTCTCCTTCCAAAATTGAGAGACAACAAAGGAGAAGTGTTTTTTGATGACATCTGAAAGGAGATGGAGTCAGTGATGCAGAGACACAGAAAAGTTGTTCCAAGTGGCAAGATGTGCGGTGGAAGAGGCTTCTGCACCAGAGAGGGTGGTGGGACACTGCCAGCGTTCAGTGAGAGACCTGGGTGGGCGATGGACAGTTGAGGACAGCTGGAGAAGCTCCATCAGGAGTTAAAGCTGTTTTGTCTGGATCTGGGAATTCAAGGGAGAGTCACGGATGGTAAAAGAGGGGAGTCTTCCTTTGGCAGAGGAGAAAGCAAGGGTGTGATAGAGGATGAGTAGTGTTGTGAAGCCACAACCAAGATGAGCCGAACAGTAACCATTCAGATTAGGCAGAGCAGATGCAACTTTGTCGAGATGCATAGATGTAGGTGATGGAGAACTGGATCTCTTCTGATCACAGTTTAGTTTCTCACAACCTAGCGTTAAGCCAGATAATAAATTTCTTGCTGAAGGCGGTATTTCAGAAGGCAATATGCTCCAGCTTTTCAAGTGTCAAAAGATACTCTGTCACTTCCTTGTGGTTTGCTCAAATGTTTAGTCATTCTCACCGTATAAAAATGTGTCTACAGTGGCTTGTTTTGAAGTTACGTGGTTTCACTTTTTAAGGTACTAAATGTCAGTCACTTTAGTAAACAAGAAGCATAGGTTATGTGTGGTGCTTGGTTTATCTATTTATCTATATTTAGGCTTTTCCCCTCACTGTGAAAATGATTTTTGTTTGTGTAAGACCACCTCTCTATCTTCAGGAACAGATGAAAGTCTTTGGCTGTCGTTATAGGCTCTTTGCAGCAGCTTTATCAGGTTTTCAACATCACATGCTAATAACATAGATAGCGTTCCAGCATTTGGCTGCCCACTGACTCGAGTAGAAATAATCACACCTCTTTATGTATCAAAGTAACATGTTAGTCCTCTTGCCTTCATACAAAACTAAATATGTTCTGTCCATATAGGCAGTTTTCTCAGCTAAAGTTGAGGTCTCAAGGAGTGAGATTAGGTTGGTTTGACAGGGCCTTTTTGAAGTGATTGGTATTAATTATCTATCTGTCTATCCTTAAGGCCTTATTAAATGATTCCAATGTGTTTCATCTCATTAGCTAGTTTCTTATCTGTGGTGTTTAACTGAATGCTTTTAGCAAAGTCTGGATGGAATAATCCAGACTAATTTGGCCTATAGTTATCTGTCTCTTTTGCTTGTTCTTTTCTATACTGGCATTTCATAAAATACACTGCCAGCTACTTGAGTTTATCAAAAAATCTAAGACTGTTAATGGAAATAAATATTAGAAGATAGAGGTTCTTCATAATTTCTAACTTAGATTTTTCCATTTGGTATTTATTTTTAATATTGCTTTCCTTTGGCTATTGAAATGAAGCAGATCTTAGCCAAAGTTGTCTGTCATTGATAGCAAAAACTACAATTTCATTATCAAAGAACTCTTTAAAATAAGGTTCTGTTTGTATTTTCCAGTCCATGATTTTTCCTTGATCAATTTTGTGTATGGTTTTATTCTGCTTTGAGAAGTGTAGATGTGTTCCTGGTTCAGACTGTCCTCTATGTGGAATATAATCAGGTCATGATCACTGGTGTTTGCCCAAAGGCACATTTTCAGTTTAGTGATTGATTTTTATTTTTATACAATTAGAATAGGGACCAAAATGTGCAGTAACTTCTGTGCAAGAAAATTGGCATTGGTTAGAACTGATCTAGCAATGATACAAGATTATAGATGCACAAATGTGGTTTTGCTTTTGCTATTTAGTAAAGAAAGGCTTTTTAAGAAATGAAATTGGGGCAGAATTAAAATAATGTTCAAGTGAGTGCTGTCAGATTCTGAAAGTTATTTAAAAAAAACTAAAATTTAAAAAAAAGTGTGAACCTATACCCCAACAGTGTTGCATCATTGAATGATGATCCTTTTGGTCCTTTCGATAAATCGATCCTTTTGCTGGAAAACATGAGTGGCTCTTGCTGTTGTGATGAGGAGGACCTCAGTCAAGTGATCACAGAGAGCAGTTAATTCTTGAGATGCTTTCTTTCAAGCAGCATGTTAGAAACAGGGACTGTGGGTAAAAAGACCATTAGTGTGTGATGACCTCCAGGGGAAGCTGGGCCAGGATCCCAGGCTTCTCATCTGTGCAAACTGGATTTCACTCTCTGAAGTACTGATCAGTGTGTTTTGCATTGGGCAGCTATCAAGACTGATGCAAAACCTGCAGATGCCAAGAAGACCCCTGCAAAGTCACCATCAGGTAATTTTGCTCAGTTTACATCTAATTCATATCCTCTTTGTTTGCGGCTGTGTTCATTAAGCAGACCACTGTACAACCTTAGGACTCTGAGGAAGTTTGTGTAAATGGCACCTGACCCATCTTTTTTCCCCCCCCTCCCTCCAACCATCACTGTGATAATTGTAGCAGACTTGGCCCGCCCTAAGAGTGCTACTGGAAATGCAGTAAAAAGTAGTGCCACCACTCCTTCTACCACCACCTCAAGCGCACCTACTTTACCTGGAGTAGCCACCAGCCGTCCCAAAACCAAGCCTGCTGCAACCAAACCCACCACAACCTCAACTGCAACTGCGGATGCTAAAAAAACAACTGCTAAGGCTCCAACTAAACCCAGCACTGTTTCCAAGCCACCTCGCCCGACCAGCAGTGTTTCTGCTCCAGATCTGAAAAATGTACGTTCCAAAATTGGATCAACAGATAATATTAAACATCAGCCTGGTGGAGGAAAGGTAAGGTTCTTCAAACTTGATAACAATATGCTCTTTGAAACTGTAGCTTTTAAGCATTGTGGGTGCTCTTTGCTAATTTTGGTGGCTGTATCCTCACTGCTCTCCTCGTATTTATACTCTGCAGAGCTCCTCTTTGGATTCTTGGTTTATGCACAAGGCATTAACAAAGCAGTGATAGTAGTGTACAGAAGGAATCCACCTTAAAAGCCTTCCTGGTATTTACTGGCGCGTGTACAGGAATTCAGAACTCTGTGGTTCTATTTTTCTGTTGTACATCCCAACATAGAAATTAGTTGGTATTGAAAGCTCAAACCTTGTCTATATTCCAAAACTTTGCCTTTGATAGAGGAATTGAGTCTGCTGAATGGTACAGAAGGTCGAATTACGCACTGTGATGCAGGAAATCTGGATTCAGGTGCAAGTTCCACAGCACCTTTCCCAGGTCTGGGAACAGGGTCTGTTCAACGTGTCAGACCTAAAGCTGAAATGAAATGGGTCTTATATATACTGCTCTTCTGGTGGCCACAAGAAAAGGAGAGGGTAGTGTTGAATGAGCTGTAGGGAGTAGTGTGTACATAGATAAAACTTGAGGCTCTCAGTCGGTAATGGTCTTAAATTACATTTTCACTGTGAGTATCTACCATGTAAATGATAAAGGTTTGGGGTTATGCCTGTAGCCCTCTTCTGAGGGTTTAAATCATTTTGTGAATATGCATAATCGTAAAATCATTATTGGTTATTATATAACAGGTACAACTATCTTTGCCTGACAAAATACATTAGCAGCTTGCCCATAGTCAGAGGGCTTTAATTTCCACAGCGGAACAAATTTGCCCACTTGCCTTTGCTGCAGGTCTGCTGTAATGGATAACCCAGCGTATAACTTTAGTCTGATGCCAAGAGAGCACATTTCATGCTGGGAGCCTTAATCTCCTCTTAGGCACATTAAAGTCAAGGGCATTCTCGGGCTGTGGTGTTGTATGTCACAGAGGACATCACTACATGCGTGGAATTATTCTTCAGGGTTAAGTATATCTTAGTTGTACAATATCGTAGTACAGTCCTCAGAGCTTGGAGATCTAGAAGACAAACTTTCACTCCACAGAACAGTTTCTGGAAATGACAAAAAATAAATAAAGTCTGCTGAAGAGCTTTGAAGCAGGCAGGATAGTGACACTTTCAAATACTACATATTGCAGTTTGACACCTATTTGAAGTTTATAGATCCTTCTAACATCTGGTCAAAAAGACCACGTAAGACTGTTCTATGATTGTCATGGTTTTGGCTGGGACAGAGTTAAATATATTTTTTTTAATTTTTAAACTGTGCTAGGGTTCTGTAGGACTGCAGAGCTTTGTAGCTTGCAGGGTTGTTGTGTTGGTTTAAAAGGATTTATTTTTACATTCAGTTTTACTGTCCTTTATTTTGTTGTTATTTTCATAGAAGTGGTAAATCCTACTTTTGAAGAAAATTGTCCTTTTTGTAGTCTTATTTATGCTGGGATGTTTTCAGAATATGAGAATGCCTAAGGAGTGCTGAGGCTTTTTGTTTGTTTACTTTTTATTTGTTTTATTAAGTGGATATTCTCAGCTAGTTGCTGAATTTTTCTAAAACCTGTGAATTTGTATTCAATTTTCTGCTTAGTAGGATTAGCTAGGTCCACCTGCATTTGATTAGCTAAAAAACAAATAAATCATCTGTTAATTTCAAAGCTTGAGTCAAACCAGTGCAGGGGTGAGAAATCAGGGATGGAAGCACAGTGCGTCTGTATCCAGCAGAGCTCTTAGAGCTCAAAGGCAAAGGAAATTGGCCAGTGGATATGTCTGCCTCTGAGACCTGGATACTGCCCTCAGCGTGAAGGAGGTGGTCCTGTGCTGCTGTTGGGATTGTAAAAGAGGGGGGTTAATTTTTTCACAGGATGTCATGTGCTGTGTTCACTTGGAGACCCGTCAATGTGACCACTGGGGAAATAATGAGATGCTGATGAAGGGCACCTACGAGCTTTTTCAGAAATGGAGAACTTCTCTTATTTATTGTGCTATGACCCCAGAGTGCCTGTTTCATCCCATGTCTGAGCAACGTTGCTTCCCCTCCTCCCCTAGTGTTATCATTCCTGGATGTGGGATTATAGTTCGCCCGAGAGTTACAGAATGTAAAAAGTTCTCCTGGGTTGGTCGCTCTGCTGACTGTATCTGGGTAGCTTGTGTTCCCGTACCTTCCTGCCCACACGTTTGCTTTTGCTGGTTGAAATCATCCATTTGTCTCCATCTAGGGGAAAGTAGAGAAAAAGCCAGAATCAGCCGCTGCTGCACGAAAGTCTGAACCCAATGCAGTCTCTAAAATGGCTACAACTAAAACAACCGTAACAAAAGAGGGTGCCCCAAAACAGCCCAATGGGAAAGTGAGTTTATTTCAGACTTTTATCTGTGGGAGATGAAGGAAAACATTTCCATTTTGAGTCACTTTCCCTTCTCTTCAGCTCTTCTGCTTTCTCCTGTCAGTGTCACTGTTCCTTGCACAGACACTTTTCCAATTCTTTCTTGTAAAGCCTAAGATGTTCTCAGTTAAACACATTCAGAGATCATTGTGGTGGATAGCTTTTCAATGCCTGCTATAAACATTTTTAGCGTAGCCCTCCATTTTTGCTTTTAGATGGGCTTAATTTTGAGTTGGAAGTTTCCCTTAAGACTGCTTCTTCATACACAACACTAGGGCGTAAGTAGGACGAGAGAGCTTTAGTTCAGGGCTGCTTGTTTTCATGAAGATTGCAGAATATTAAGGACAATATCTTTCCTGCAATATTCCCAGCCTGGCTTTATCAAAGCTCTTTAACTCTGGCCATTAGACAGTCACCGTTTGATGGGTTACTCTGAAGCTGTCGTTACGCCGTAGCACACGAGCAATCCAGGACTGGGTGGGGAGTGAGGCGGGAGTGCCTGTGCTGCTGATTCAATTCAGATACTACCAGGTAGAGCCTGTGAGTGAATGGACAGGATCTGTACCTCTCAGGAAGCCAGTAAGCCAATATAAACTTAATGGCAAAAGTACATTTTCAGAACTTCTGTTACACTGAATCCAGTCTTTCTGAACTGGCTGAGTAGCTTTTGGAAACCTGTTAAAGTGAGAATGTTCTGGTGGTTCCTTTTGTGCTTTGAATTTATCACCTCTTTCTAGCAAGTACTCTAGGATACAGCTTCTGCCACGTTTTGTGCTGTTAAATAACTCCCAGACTAAACACTTGTTGTAACTAACCCTGTGTAAACGTGGACCTGTTACTCAATTACTTTACCTTTGTGAATAAAAGTCAGCTCATTTAGTGTACTCCTTTTGTATTTTGAAAAAAAGTCCTTGTAGTTTAAAGGAGAAACAATGCATCTATTTAATTAACATAAGACTTGTCTGATAAAATTTAACTGAACGTTTGACAGCCTTCATTGGAAAACAGTGTTTCTCGGACTGGGCTTTACTGCTCAGAGCCTTTGAGAGACGTTACCCAAGACTGGAGCCAATCCAGGCAAACAGAAATAGCTTGAAGTGCAGACACTAACCAGTTCTTAGCTCTGTTGGAAGTGGTGACCCCATGGTTTCGCTCTGTGGAGGAAGGAGGCAGCCGAGCTGGTTCTCACTGCTCGGATGCGTGACTCCACATGCCCTGGGGAAGCGCTCACCAGCGAGCTCCAAGGAAGCCACGTGCAGGGCCCACGTGAACCCGGCTCTGGTGGCAGGCAGGCACCCGGTGATGCTAACCCTTAGAGCATACGGAGAAGCAGTCTGTCATGGTAGTGCTTACGCTCTCGCACTAACACTGTCTGTGCAGCCTCTTGTTTCGTTCACTTTTTTTCTCACTCTCCTCCTCAGTTGCTTTCACACCTAATACTAAAGTTGGATTGAGTTTAACACAACTCCTTGTTTATCCACCGTTTAGAGCATCCTCTCCAGCCTGCCATATGACATCTCTAACCAGTCCTCTTCCCTTGTGTTGTTTTCCATTCTGTAACATTCCAGGTCCAGATAGTCTCCAAAAAAGCGAACTACAGCCATGTTCAGTCCAAGTGTGGTTCCAAGGACAATATTAAGCATGTCCCTGGAGGTGGGAATGTAAGTATGGGCTCTGGGCAAGCTGTCTTTCTACTAACTCCTTCTCTTGTACTATGTTTTTATATGTCAGTCTTGAGAATGCTCTATTCCAGGCAGAAAGGTACGGCAGAGTGTCAGGGCTTCTGGAAATAATGTAGGCTGGAGAATTTCTTTTTTTCCCCTTAGGATGCTAGGTTGAATATGTGGGTGTATGTGTTGTTTCATAGTAGCATGAATGCTCCTGACCTATTTCTCACATGGTTTACGTGGTATTAATTGACCAAATGTAGGATGTGCACATTGCTGACCCCAGGAGTTAGTTCACTGTGGATTCCCTCTGTAGTCAGTGGAGGCACCTCATCAGTCCTCTGACCTGCTTTTGATGTCTGATTTTAGATGAAATGAGTTGTGGCCTAGAAGTGCCTATTACTCTTCACTGGCTAGTACAGAAAGTGAGTAAAATTAATCTGACTCAGATTAATTTTACTTCATGTTTCACAAGAAGGGAGATTTCAAAAAAGGAGGAGACTCTGGGACTTAATCTTTGAGCTGTGATTAACTTCTAAGTTTAAAAGCTACTGGTATCTCTGGCAACAGAGTTGAGTTTGTTAAATGGAAGGCTAATCTTGTAATGTCTGTGTACTTGGTTTGACGTATTATAACCTGAAAGTGTCTGGCAAAAAAAAAAAGGGTACTATCTAGATACTAAAGGTTTTGAAAACGTCGTGATAGTTTGGCAGGCGTGTTTCCTTGTGGACACAATCTGTGCTACCTTACCAAATCTGTGCTAGCCTGCTTGTGCTAGTGGTAGTTTGCAGAAATACAAAGGCTGGGTGGTTTCAAAAAGACACTGAAGTACTTAAGCACAAGAGACTTCTTTTCCATTGGTGTTTAAGTATGCCAGGCTCCTGAGAAGAGGTGCCCAGCTGTCACATCTTGCGATGCTTTCTCTGGGCCCAGTACGTGAGAGCCAGTGTCAGTGAAACTCCCTGCATCTTTGCTTTGTGTAGTATTTGCAAATATTCAATTTCTGGGGCCAGACTGACTGCTGCTGTACAGTCAGTGTGTTCTGTTTGACATCAGGGACAGCAGATACAGGTGTTTTGTAGGTCCTGACTGTGGTGCAAACTGTTGTGGCCAGTTTTCCTGGGAAATGTATGTATATATGTCTAGCTGGCTGAATCTTTACATGACCAATTCTTCCTTAAATCTCTGCAAGAGGCTTCCAAATCTGGGGTTTCTAACAAACTTGTTCACTACAGTCGGCTACCCCTCTTTGTCCAAGGTAGCAAAAGACAGACATTGAAGTTGCACACGCAGCGTTCGCTTAACTCGTGTGATGTCCCATTGCAAGTTCTTGGAGACGTCTCTGCCCTCCTTGCTTTCCAGCTCGCTGATTCTCACCACTGGCAGGATTTGCCATTCTTGTTTGATATTTCAGTGACTTACCCATTATTTATAGGAGCACGTACATGTGTGTATGGAGCTTTCCCACAGAAGTGCTTACACAGGAGAATTCTCTGCTTTGCAACACAGGAAGAAAACCTGATGTTGAGACCATCATGTCAATTAGGTGCCCTCATAATAATGTTTTTTAGTTATGCACATTTCTGCTCCTACTGCATATTTCGTCTAGTTTTGTAACCCAGCTTAGGACCAGCCTGTTTATATGCGGTCAGTGTTTTGTGGCAGAAGTCCTTTTAGCTATACTGTTAAAGAGCAGCCATTGTAACTGACCTGTTCGTGCACTCAGAGGAGGTGTATTTTATAAGCCACTCTTCTTTGCTACTTTTACCTTCGCAGTCTTTGAGTGGACAGTAGATCTTATGCACGTTTCCTTTTTTGAGGCCAACAGAAATGTGCTTTAAACATGGAGGATATTTTTCTTGCTGGATAACTACATTGAGGAACTAATCTTTCTTCTAATAAATCACCAGGCCTGTGCTTTCTCTTTTACGTTTTGCTTTTCTGTCCTGGGGATATTTTTGACTCTAGAGGAAAAGTGTGTGCCCACTTTCTTTTTCTCTTCCACACTTTCCTTTTACCACTGCAGTTTTTGTCTTTGCTCAGCTACCTAAGGTTTTTGCTTTGAGAATAAAGTGCTTATTATTTCCAAGTTCCAAATGCCCCAAAGCGAGCTTCAGGTAGTCATTTCCAGCCATCCAACGCCCCCAAACCCAACCCAGGCAGTACCAGTGTGAGCAGAAGAGGCACAGCAGCCAGTCTGTCTTGCTATAAAAGTGTTTCCTTGTATTCATTTTTATATCCACTCGCTCTGGGGCACTGTAATATTAGTGTCCTCTTCCAAGATGTTTTCTTGTTCATATAGTTTTGATGATCACTTCTGATGAAGACTTCTGATGTTTAATTCCTGAATCACACTGCTGATGGGGATGTCTGGAAAGTCCACTGTTCCAGTCTGTGGCTTCAGTAAAAGCTTTTAGGAATCCTGTGGACAAGAGGTGTGGTTAGTAGCAAGTTATGATTCAGCTTTAGGGTTGCTCTGGTAGAAGTGATTGACAGCCTACCTAAGGGAAGTTGTACCTATCTGGTACACTCAGTATGGGTCCCCATTTTGCCTTCTGTACAGAATCCCAGGCTGACTGAGGCTGACAGGGACCTCTGGGTCCCTCTGGCCCAACCCCTGCTCCAGCAGCATCCAGAGCTGGTGTCCAGAATCACGTCCAGGTGGTTTTTGAAGATCTACAAAGAGGGAGACCTCTCAGAGATAACTTCTCCCTTCCAAGATACTCAAGAAAACATGTTCAAAAGCAGTAGATATCCTTCCTATTTCAGATACATTTGACAGAAATACCGTGACACAAAGATAGTTAGATTTCCTGGGCAGAAGCTTTTGTTGTGCTTTAGTATTTTTCCCCTCTCATATTAAAGAATGCAACAGTAAAGACACAAATTTTCCAAAATGCAAGTAGCGTACTTATTGTTGAAGGTTTAACAAGATGATTTGGAATTTACATGTGGTTTCTGTAACCTTTGGCTTTACCTGCTTAGATGGATTGGGAAATGGTCAGAGATACAAAATATAAAAAGTTATGAGGGTCACACCTCCTGTCAGAACCACTGTATAAAGCTTTGAAGTCTAAAATTCTGGCACCAGAGTCTTGAGTATTTGGCTCTAAAAACGCAGGCCCAGTCATTTAAACTCATCTCCCACTGCAAAGCTGAAAACAACTCTTGTTAGAAATCTTACAAGACATACACTTCCATTTAGGTATAATTGTTTGGATCCGCAGGTGAAATCATGAGGAGTCATAAGTGGATATGTCTACCCTTGCTGATGGTAAACATTCCTATTTTAAAAAGCATTTCTGTGAAACAAATGCTAGTTTTAGTCCAGTTCCGAGCAAACAAATATTTGTATTATAAAAGCTTTAGTAACTTCACTAGCAGTCACTAAGAAAATGAAATTCAGTAGCCATGATTTCACCTTTTTGGAGTGTCTGGTGTCTCTGAGTCAGGGTACAAGATACAGGGAACACCATAGCGGGAGGCTGAACTGTGCTGCTCTACTAATTCAGAGCAAACAAGACATCATGGCTTTGACTCATCCCGCTTCACAAGTAATAGAAGGATTCATGCTTCCTGAGAAAAGTGTATTATAAATTATCATGATAGTTTTCAAAAAGCTTTTAGGGTAGTTTGCAAGTGAACAAAGTCTTGTCACATTCAAAAAGAAAGATTTCTCAGTTTCTCTGCAAAACAATTTGTGGCAGAACTTTTTGTGCACATAGGTGCCAGCTGGTGGTTGTTGACATGGATGGACAGGAGATCCTCTTAACGTTACTACAAAAAAACAAAATCACAAAATCACATTTTAAAAAAAAAAAACAAAACACTACAGATTTTTCCTGCAGGAAGTTTGGTGATAGGCATTTCCACCTGGCATTTCACAAACTGGCAAATGACAAAGAAAAATACACTCTTATGTTTCTGAAACTCATCATAATATGACTGGATGAGGCCCTGAGCAACCTGATGTAAAGTCAGCTTAGCATTGCTTTGAGTGGGGGATTGGACCAGATGAGCTCCAGAAGTTCCTTCCAGCATAAATTATCCTATGGTTGTATGAAATAAGAGACCTACAAGTAGTTACAGAGAGGTTAATTCCAGAATAGAGGCATCTTTCATCCACCTGGAGCTGCAGGAGAAATTTTATAGATGTCAGAAATGGGGCTCTATACAATGCACTTAGTCCAGGTGTCAGAGATGAAATATTTTTAGAGCAAAAAGACATAAAATCTATGACATTTTTTCACCTTTGTCCTACCCCAGAGAAGACACTTCTCCCCAAATTCAAACCAATGTCCGGAAGCACTGTGCTAGAACATTTGGCTCATTACTGACTTGGAAGAAGATCATTTACTGAGTCATGAACATGTCATGATTTCACGATCGCATCACCCTGTATTTTTTTCATGGGAGGTTTTCTATGCCAGTATCAAGTCACTGGTAGGAGGAGGTTAAAGGAAATAATACTAGAAGACAGGTTCCCCACTCCCGGTGTTTTGTCTTTGAGAAGGACAGCTTGTTCAAGCCATTTCTTCCATCTGGGTATGATGATCCTACCTGGTATCCTGTTCTTGGCAGGGAGGGAGATCCCCTGTGAGGAGGCTGGGAACAGAGACGTGGGGCAGTGCGCGTGTTGAAGATGGTAGAGAAAAAAAGCTGGAGCTGGTGACATGTTGCTGGCCCTACAGCAAGGGTGTCCTAGTAGAAACATGAGATGGCATCTGTCCTGGTGACTCTCTGGAGCTGCCCAGGCCATGGTCTGCGTCTTCAGAGGCAGAGCCAGCACTGAGCAGAAATCTAGGGAACAGGGCAATGAAACTGGCTTTTTTTGGTCCCTCTGCTAGGGCTTGTGTATTCCATGGATGTACCATGACCTCAAGAGTTATGTTGCTGGTTACTGTCCATTTTTTAGCTTTTACCTGGTCCCAGTTTCTGTCTGCTCACATTAACCACTTCTGGCTGGTGCAGGCCTTTAAATAATGCTAAAGCCTACCATAGCATTCGACGTACACTGGCTGGGAAGTCGATAGGAAAAAATAATGCAATGGAAAAGGGGCGCAGATTCACTAAGTGTGCCCTGATTTTTGAGATGGCGCATTGGCTTCCAGATTCACAGGAAATGTTTCTTTGTGTTGAGTCGTTTCTTTTTGTCTCCTTAGGTGCAGATCCAGAACAAGAAAGTTGACCTTTCCAAAGTGTCCTCCAAGTGTGGCTCAAAAGCAAATATCAAGCATAAGCCAGGTAGAAATCTTACCATTTCCTCATGATTTGTCTGCAGAAATAGCACGTCACTTAAATATTGCCCTGGATTGCAACTGAAAGAGTTTAAGGGGTTTGTTGCTTTCAGGGAGTATGTACAGAAGTACTGTCTACGTTCCCAGTGGTTTCATGAGCAGAGGAGGGGATTAGGAGATGTAGGATTTCATCTTGCCTGTGGAGATAATCTACTGCTTTGACTCAGTTCTCTTTCCTCCCCATTTGAAAAAGTGGATACTGACCGTGACTGTTTCAGGAGCGTGAAAACTTCGTTCGTGGTCACAGAGGGCTCGGGGGCTCTGTAGATGAAAGTGCCATGGAAGGATAAAGTAACTTCCCTCCAGTTTTTCAAAGCAGATACAAGGGATGTGTTAGCCTTCAGTTCAGTAGCAGCTCCTGTCTTATATACAGCACTTTGGGTTCTTTAATGACATATTATGGGATGAGTGTGCAGGAATTGTTTGTTCCCCACTGACAACACAGCAGTTAATCTGCATGGATCCCTGCAAATCTCAGGTTTCCTAACCAAGCCATGACCAGCCTACCACTCAGCTGGACTGTAGGCAGGTCTCGAGTTCAAGGTGCTGTGGCTGTTAGCAGACTGTTTGAACTGTGCCTTTGTAGCATCCTGAAGTATGGCCAGCTTCCTGACTTCTGCTGGTTTGTCCATATCTGAGGACAGTTATCTGCACAGGAAGACTCCTGGCAATCAAACATCCGTGTGCGAGGGACAAAGTTCGCTGACCAAAGCTGAAAACAATTACTACAAGCTTGTCTTTTTCCACTCCTGGGAGCTTCCTGCACCCTTTCTGCCAGCCTGTTAGGTTGAAAGCAGTTCAACCTTATACGCAGAGCACCATGGTTCAATGCCTCCAAACTCTCCTGGTTTGAGAACAAGGTGCTACAAACTTTATTCAGAACTCTGTAATAACAAGCTCTGCGCAACAATAACTGCTTTTGTCCGGGGCTGATTGAAGCAGAGTGATCCATCCAGAATTATCTGTTGTCAAATGTTTTAACTGATTTTGTTGGACCAAATCAGTTGGCTTCCATCATCAGCCATGCAGAGCTTCTGAGGTGCTGAGGACTGTGTATTTAATGATGTCACTGAGAAGCAAAGTTGTGCTCAGTAATATTTAAATAGTTTTCTGAGAAACCTACTGGAGTATGGATTGCACATACCCTCTTAATTTATTAATGGGAACTGCAGCAATCTAAATCCAGAGAAGTCTTGTTAGAAAGCTACGGTTGTTCTTCTGACCGTCTGGTTCTCCTGAGCCCGAAGCATCTATCCATTTCCCATGCTTGGCTTCGCCCTGCTGGCACTGCCACCTCCTGAACGCAGGCAAGCAGTGGCACGAGCATCTGTGTGTCAGGAAGGGAGCTGTCAGTCCAAGCAGTCGTGCAGCTGCCAGTGATGGAGTAGGAGTGGGAATGGATAATAAGCAAAGGAACACAGTGAACGAAAAGGGGTAGAACATCTCCCGGCACCAACAGCTACGCAGATGGGCTGAGCTGATGGTGACCTTGGCAAGGGATGCAGATAGGAGTGGGCAGCTGCTATGAGCCACCCGAAATGCTCCAATGAGACATAGAGTGGAACTGGCATTTCATACCTCTGCTGGGGCAGGCAGATTCGTAAGCAGATCTAGTGAGGCAGTAGATCTTAGTGATGCACGTATCTTCCAGCCTGTCTGTCCAGACATGTTGCTGTCCTCACCTGAGGGCACCTCCAGGGCTTGGCTGTGCAGCCCTGCTTGCCTGTGGTGTTGCTTGGCCTGTGCCGGTGGAGATGACCAACTTTGGTCTCAGCAGTTACTAAACTGAACTTTAACTGGAGGGAGACTGAGACACTAAACATATTACTTGGCCATGTTCCTCCTCCAAAGCAGATTGGATCCCCAGTGGTTCCTCTGTGGGGACTGGGAAGGGGACAGATCTCAAGTGGGTCTCTTCTGGAATCATTAATAAATTTGCTCCTACACAATCTTGTTCTAGGGGGAGGAGACGTCAAAATTGAGAATCAGAAGCTGAACTTCAAGGAGAAGGCCCAAGCCAAAGTGGGTTCTCTGGACAATGTGGGACACTTGCCAGCAGGAGGAACAGTGAAGGTGAGTGCAGCAAGCTCTGGTACATCAGGGTAGGGTTTCAGTTTGGTTCTTCTCCTTGTCCTGCTGTTAATGTAGCCCAGCCTCTCCACCCCCAGCATTTTATAGCCATCTGTTTAATTCTGTGGCCTCTGTTGTGAACCCCAGGAGTAAGTGTGAGTTGAAAGGAAGAGAGCTATGAACCCTCTCAGCAGCCTGCCTGAATGGGCTTCCCGCTATGTGTTACTTGCAGGGCTTGTACTGCCCATTTGCATCCTTCCTTTAAGAATCTGAGAGCAGGGATCGCTCTGTAAGCCTGTCAGAGTTGCTGCACGTGGCCTGGTGGGACCTCTTTCCCCCCCCTCCCTTTTTACCCCAAGTAAAGCTGGTGAGATCAAGGTGTTCCGTGCTGGGAAATGGCACCTCACAGCTCTCAGGAGCACTTCTCAGCCAGTAACCTGTAGTGCAGCCCAGCCCAAAGGCCCTTTGTACAAGGGCAAGAAAGGATTGTGCGTTCTTGTCAGTGTGATTCATTGCTTCTCCCCATGAAAATGTAACTCAAACTGCCCCCAGCCTCAGCTCTGCAAATTGTAGGTCTCACTACAGGAAGGAGACATCTGTTCTTTGGGGAGGGAAATTGCCCCCGCTTGAGTGACCGAGTGATGGATGTGTGGGCTTGACCTATCACGCCACGTAGTGATTAGAGCAGTGCTGGGGATTATGTTTAGGTACATTCACTTGTGCTGGGGCTTTTATGTGACACACCACTGCTTCTGAATTGGCTGGTAGCGCTAGAAGCAGAAAAAACAATCCTGTGCTCCGGCATCACAACTGTTCAAATATGACTTAGTCTCTTCCCCCAGCAGGAGAGACAGACGGAGGTGAAGAACCCCGTCTAACCACCGAGTTCCCTCGGTTGTCCCAGCACTGCTTTGTCTGAGCACTTTTGTGTTGTGGAAGGGCCTCGAGTTCAGCTGGGTTGAGCCATTGTGTTAAATGCTGTGTGAACTTGAAAGGAATAATCCCTGTCCTGAAGGGCAGATCAGGCAGCAGAATTCACAAGTGTATTTAGTACGTGCTTAATCATCCCCGTTAAAACAAGGCAAGACGTGACTGCCAGAATACTTGCTGGGGACACGCTGAGACTCTCCCATCTCCAGTCCTTTATGTAAGCTCCAGCCTGACAAATTGGGCTCAGTGAAAAGCTGAAAGTAGCTATAGAATAACTGGTGTGGTGGTAGGGACAGGGAACTTGCTGTAATGATGCCTGGCTGTTCCAGTTTACTGGAGTCTGTAGTCTGCTATCTGCTGGTAACTAGGGTTTTCATTAAACTTCTAAAATCTCACCGGTTCAGAATTAGTCTGATTTTTCCCTGTCTCCGTGGGTGCAGAGTCTCGGTCCATGGCACTCTCACACATTATTTTCTGTTGGCTCTGGAGTTGAGCCTTGCAATGCAGAGACCAAATCACTTCCCTGTTGCATCCCCCAGATCTCAGCCAGCACTGGCCCCGGGGCAGTGGGGGATCAGCACTTTGGTGTGCCCCGGAGAGGTGCACGCACGTGCGAGGGGGCTGGCTGGTCCTCTCTGCTGCCCTCTGTGGCGTGCGGGTTGTCCAAGCCCACGTGGTTCCTGCAGAAGCACCTAGACACCAGTGTTGCTGTCAGTTGGTGGGTGAGAACTCGCACCCCGAAGGAAGGCCAGGTGGTCGTGCCGCTTGTTGAGTAAGCGGGTGCAGAGTCCGTTGCGGTGCTGCATTGCTTACCCAGGCTGCAAGGAGAGGGCCTGACTTAGCCGGAGAAGAGTGCAGCAGCCTCATCCCCCATGGATGAGACGTTACAGGGCAAGAGCAGAGCTGCTTCGGACTCAGGGTGCAGCCCCCTCCCCGTGCTCGTCCCCGCTGCACGTGGTCGCAAGGGCGCATTCTGGCTGGGTGGGTGCTCCTTCACAGCCAGGGACACGAGTCCTGAGCGGCTGCTTCTCTGCTTGCGCGCTTGCAGCATTGGTGGTGTCCGAGTATCTTTCAGCAACTCTGCACTACCCTCGGCAGGTCCCACCAGCAGATTGGTCTTTTCTCTAGTGGCAGTAGGAGTTGGCTCTGTAAGGCCAGCAGAAGTTGGTGACTCCAGGCAGGATCACCGGCTATGGTAGAACAGACCAGGACGGAGTCTTCTCTGAAGGCTGCGCTCCCAGACCTGGTATTTGTAGTCCAGCATCCTTGTACAAACTTAGCCATCTGGATTTGGGATCCACTACGTATCCTTTGAGTCTGGTGCATAAATGTGTCCAAATAAAGGAGTCTGCTTCGCTGAGATGTCCTCAAACCACCTGCTTGCTGCTGACCCTGTAGCTTACAGCCTCAGTCCTGTTAGCATGAGCTGGTCCGCCTTTGTCTCAGTCCTCTTCCGTCACCAGAGCGTTACAGGCGCTCGCGGGGAGAGGGTGCTGAGCTCCAGACCCCCTAGCGGGGGGCACGGTGCCCGCACTGGGACGAGCTGGCAGGGAGCAGCGCGGTGCCGCTGGTCCGCCAGTGCCGAAGCGCTGGGAAAGCTGGTCAGGACGGCGGCTTTCCAGGGAGCCGAGGGGCCGCTTCTTTCAAATGCCCCCTCATCCCTGCGTGCGTCTCGGCAGCTGGGGAGGGCGGAGGGGGCTCGGGGGAGCCGCATTTCCCCCCCACCGCCGCCCCGTCTCCTATTGACTCCTCCTGTCATCCTCCCCACCCCGTTGTTTCATTGTAGGCTGAGGGGAGCGCGGAGCCAGGGCAGCTCCCGCCAGCCCCTCAGAACGGAGAGGTGCCGGCGGCCCAGGCAGGCAGTGAGATGCGGGAGAATGGCGTAGGGCCGGCCGTGCCCACTGCTGTGAGCGGTGGTGACCAAAGGGAAATTCAGAGCTTCGAGACTCAGATACAAGAAACAAGTAAGTGCCTGTGCCTTCTCTCTACGCACTCTGCCGGGTGGGATGGGGAGAGCACTGCAACAGGGGCAGAGCAGCCGCCCGTGAGCACTGGCCACACCGCTGTAATCTGAAAGTTGAACTGTTTGTATCAATGTCTGTAGGGTTTTTGCCTTTTTTTAATTAAGAAAATTGCCTTTTATTTTCCAGGCATCTAATGATGACATTATGGTATCGTCTTCCGTTCCCCTCCTGTCCCCTCTCTCCTCCTCTTTCCTTCTCCTGCCCTTCCCCTTCTCACCTGCCCTTGTGTCGCTGCAGATTGAATCTCACAAGCTGACGTTCCGTGAGAAGGCCAAGGCTCGAACAGACCACGGAGCGGAAATCGTCGTCTCCAAACCCCCCAACCTTTCCAGCAGCACCTCCCCCTGGCGTAGCACATCCGTCAGCGAGAGCCTGGGCTCAGTCGCCTCCTTGTCACCGCTGCAACAGCCAGCTCCCCTTGCAGCGCTTTCTCAGCAAGGCTTGTGACCCCCCCCAGCCCCAGCCCCACCTCCCACGTGCTCCCCCGAGTAACGCAGCTTGGCTCTCTTAACCCGGCGTCTGGCTTTAGATGGGAAGGGGACAGCGTTTAGCAGGGCTAGCGTCCCTTTCGGCGGCGCTGCCTCTCGGGTCGGCGCTGTCTGGTTGGCTGTAGGCATGGGAGCGTCCTGGCCGCTCACCCCCTGCCCCAGCGGGTCAGGCTTTGGTCCCTGGTTTGGCTGGAAGGGGCTTCCCTCCCTCTCCTCGCCTCATCCCTTTCGCTTCTAGGAGGATACTAGAGTGAGTGGTAGTGTCATGTTTTGGGGACGGCATCCAGTGACTTCCAGCCCGCGTGCCGCTGTCCTGGCACGCAGGGGGCTGGCGAGCGGGCGGTGTGGGGAGAAGCACGCCTACGCTGCTGGTGGCTGAAGCCAGGCCAGAGTTAATAGGGATAAGCTGTGATCTTTCTTTCTTTTTAAGGAAAAAAAAAAAACCCTTTTCCTCCTGGCTGCTTTAGTTTCTGCTGATCCTGTTTGATGATGATATATATTATACACACGCGTTAGGCTGTTTTAACTGTTGACTTTAACCTTTTATTCTTTGTGACAATGTGTTGATGATTTATCGTGCTACAAACCCATGCTAAGTTTCCTTTTCTCTTTCCTTCTTTTCCTAACCGTAGGAGAGTAGAGACATTAACCGCTGCTGCAGTGCTGGCTTCTTATTGACATATCCAGCAATTGTAACTTTTTGTTGTTGTTTTTTTAATATTTTAAAACGACGGAGCTAAGTCATGGGATTAAGCCATGTCTGAAATGAAAGGCACGAGAATGTGTTAAAGGAAAACTTCTTGCTGTAACAGATCATTTGAAGCCTGTGTTGACTGCAACAAGACGTGTTGAATTGATGCTCGTAAAACCTCCGGTAGGGCCGAGCCGCCAGCCCTAGAGGATGCCGCAGGACCTCCTGCGGATTAGCAAGGCAAAGACGGTTTATTTATTAAGTTGCGTAGCCAAAGCCCTGGGGGTTTTTCCAGCCAGGGCCTGAGGTGTGGAGGAAGGGCAGGAGGCTGCTTTCGCGGTGGAGTTGCAGGTTAGCGCAGGCCGTGAGTTCTGAGGCAAGCAGGTGTGTGGTGCGTGTGGTGTTTTAACCAAGGCCGATGTATGGGGAACCATACGGTCAGGCTGGACGCGGCTGGTGGGGGGCCGGGGGGGAAGGAATGGCCGCTTCTCACCCAGGGCGCGAGACGGGGATGGCAGGAAGTCTGCGGAGGGCTGGGAGGGAGGCAGAGCCCCCGGCTGGGGCAGGGCAGGCAGGTTGGTAGTGCCAGGGAGCTGCAGCTCTGACTCGGGAGGAGATTACGTACTATTTGAGGCTTTTGGGCTCCTCGTTTGATGTTGCAAATGACACTAAAGGAATGAAATGTAAATTAAAAAAAAAAAGTGTTCTTGGGTCGTCAAACTAATTTAAAGCAAAAAAAAAAAAAGAAAAAAGGCGGAATAACAAAACACTGGGATCAAAGTCAACTGAACCAGGCGTGTGCTAAGGGGGGGCTGTTCAAAGGAGGGGACAGAGGGAAGCCTGCAGCTTCTCATGCTTGTGGGAATATTTCTTTGGGAAGCCGACAATGACACGATAACCCGGAATCTGTATTTACACACAAAGATTCTTATTGCACTTGTATTTTTTATATTAAAGTTTGCATGATTTCTAATAAAATGGCATTAAAATGTACTAGTTTGCATCAAAGTCGTCTGCTAGTTTCATAAGTGCTTTTTCCTCTGAATACAAATTTAAATAAGCAATGCAGATTTGCACCTGAAAGGGGCGGTTATATATACCCCAGAAAACTCCCACTGCTTCCCTTCCTCCCTCCCTCCTCCTCCTCCTCATCACCACCACCTCTCCTCTCCGCTCCATGCCCCAACCCTCTAATCCTAAGCCCGGGGAAAGCCGCTGCGCTGGCCCCGTGCCCTGCCCTTGTGCTGTGCAGCGCTCCGTGCTCACCACCGCTTACTCCAGGCCCCTGTCCCGAGGAGCCAGCAGCGATGGCCTCGGGGCCCTCCCGCTCTCCTGCCGTGTGGATGGCTCCGCGGAGAGAAGAGCTGGGGGTGAGCAGGGAGCAGCGCATCCACCCGCCCGCGGGTTAAAGCAGCGCTCTGCACAGGCGGTCGCAAGTGCTGGCTCCAGGTCCAGGGCTGGGATGGGAAACCTCCTTCCTGGCGGGCATTTCCCAAGGGAGCGGAGCTGTGTCGTGCTGCTTGCAACCCTCCGGCTGGTCTCGCGGCCTCCGACAGTGCTGCCTCCAACCACCCGGTCACCTGCATGCAGCCCCCGGTATATATCACTGCCCCTTCGCTGATGCTTCCTTCTTTCTCTTAGTGCTAAATTCTAAACACCAGCTAAATCTTTTCAATCTGTTGATGGCTGTTTTTTTTTTGGTTTATTTTCCAACACTTGAAATGAGGGGGAGTTTGGAGTAGAGGGAATCTGAGAGGAGAGCAGGCTCATCCCCTCCGCAGGAAAAGGCATGGACTTTTCTTCCTGAAGCAATAACGGACGCGTGCTCCAGACTAGCGCAGGCAGGGGGCCGGTGCCCGCGCGGCGCGGTGGAGGCAGGCTCAGCGGTCGGGCAGAGCAGCTGGGGCCCTCGTGTTTGCGGCAGCGGCTGGGGACTGGCACTGGCACCGGGCAGTAGCCAGCCGTGTGCTCGAGATGGGGACGGCAAAGCCCGGTGGTGGGCTCAGTTAACCAAAGACGAGGTGGAAGCTGAAGCGTCGCGGTCCCCTGCTGCCCTGGGTGAGCAGGGGTGAAGCCCGGGTGGCTCCCAGCTGCCTGCGGCCCCGTCCTGGTCTGGTTTCAGGTGCTGCGGTTGGAAGGCGAGTGGCAACATTGCACTTTATCTTCTGAGATTGCAAAAAAAAAAAAAAAAGCGAAACCCCCAACACCCTGCAGAGAGACAGTAATGCCACCCTCTCCCCTCTGCATTGCTTTTGTAGGACTTATTTACTGGTTGGCAGGCTCGGATAAGGCTTTCATGTCTGCATACGGGTGCAGCGGCGTTCAGGCCCGACACCGAACATGCGCAACCCTTCCCAGCCTCGCCACGGTTCAGCTGAGTACTAACCGACCTGTGCTTCTGTGCCACTTTCTCTAACACTTGTTGTGCCTGTGTTTAGCTGACAAACTAAATCCAGATACACTAGTTTGGTGTGGTTTTTCTAGGACAGCTTCAGTTTTAATATGGGTTTTTTTTTAATTGTTTTGTTTTAAGGAAATGGCTGTACATATTGCTAGCCTGGGAAGAGATCTGTGTGTGGTCAAAATGACTTTAGTTTCCTATCTGGAGAGCTGGGAGTGAGCTGGTTATTGCTGAGACCTGACATGAAGACTGCAGAGAAGTGCTGGCTGGGCACAGCAGGGAAGGAGCTGTGTTTGCCGTCAGCTTGATCAAGGGCTAGAGGTAGCAAATTCAAGCTGTGCTCTGACTTCTGCACAGCTTGGCTGCACACGGCCGTGGCCTGAGCTGCCGCGTGTGGGGCCTGGCTTTCTCTGCAGCTGCACGCGGTGTGGTTTCTGCTCTCGGGGAAGGCAGAGCAGGGGGAGCAGGGAGGGCTCGGGGTGCAGAGCAGCCACTTGGCTTTGGTGAGCGCAGATGGGAGAAGCTGGGCTCGGCCACTGCAGGATGGGGCACAGAAGCAGAGTGCGAGGGGTGCGTGGGCAGCGCGCAAGCCCTGCAGTGGTTTGCTGGAGCCTGCTCCTGCCTTGGGCTGGGGCAAGCTGCTCAGCAGAGACTTTTCCTAAGCTCTTGGTCAGGGTGCGAGTTGGCTTGGAGGCGTCTGCACTGCAGAAGAGCTGAGCAGCCGATGCAGGCTGTGGTGGGGCTGAGGGCAGGGGCTGCTCTCGCAGGCAGGGCTGCTTGGCTGCTGGTGCCTGGGGTCTCCCTGTGTATCAGTGGCATATACAGTTACTTTGGGGCTTTTTATACTGTAAAACTAAAGTACACTCAAGTAACCAAGCGTGCAGGCTTGAGGCCACAGGAGCAGGAGGATGGGAGCTGCAGCCACTTTGCTGCTGCACCCAGAGCGTGCCTCCCCTCGCAGGTCGGAGTCCTGACCGCGATCTGAATGTAGTTTTTCTATGCTGACCCCGCTGTTGTCCCCCACGTTGGTGTATGAGTGGGCTCTGGGACCCTCGTGTGTTCATGGTGTTTCGGCAGAACTTCTTGGCAGCAGCTCAGTGTTTTCAGCCTCCAGGCCTGGGCACGAGGGGTGGGGAAGACCCCGAGGCAGCTGGAGGAGCAGGAGCTGTGCTGGAGGCAGCAGTGGAAGGCGGGCTCCGTCGCTTCATCCACCCCACCTGAACTCCTGCTAGAGTAAGCGGTCGCCTTTGAAACCCCACCTCTCACACGAGTCTCGCTGGCCACCAGCTGTGTCTAGAGAATGATCAGACCCGAGACTCCTCCTTGCACCTTTGTGATCGTCCCACTCCAGCATTCAGCACTGCCTGCAGCTTCAGCTACCCCGTAACATAGGTACAGCGCGTATGGGTGTAGTGGGGAAATGACCGTGTGGCAGGAGAGCGGGGTGGACTGAGAGGGCAGTGGAGTTGGAGAGGAGCTCAGAGCACAGAACCCAGGAGGCCTGATCCTGGCTCTTGGCACCTCTGTGGTCTGGGGAAGTCATGTAACCGCTCTGCCTCAGTTTCCCCATCTGCAAGGTGGGAGCGATAATTACTTACCTCACCAGGCTGTTGTGAGGAGTGAGCAGTGTGCAAAGTGTTTGCTAAATGTGACGTATTCTTATTATTTTGTGTCATAGGCTTATCCTGCAGAGGCACCGTCTCCTCTGGGCTGCCCGAGGAGGGGTGCANAGCGGCGCTTTGGGAAGGAGGGGGCAGAGTCCCTCCTGCCATGGCCTGAATTCAGACCGGGTTGCTTCTGCCTTTCTGTTTCACCGTCCTCCGGGGGCTGTACGACTGTCTCCTTGGCAACATTTCCTATTCGATGTTGTGATTCTTACTATTGTAAAGGGTTGAAATAAAGCTTCTAGATGTTCCTCCTCAGCATGGCTGTGTGTTTGTGGGGGATTGGGGACCCCAGAGGAAGGTGTAAAGAATGGGCTGGGGCGGGGGGAAGCCTGGGAGCAGAGCAGCACAGCCCTGCTGTGCTGCTGGGAGTTTCTGCTTCTGCCCAGCCCCTCTGGCTCTGGTTTGAGCAATGGCCAAGCCTGGATCCAGGGCCCCAGCCCCAGCTGTGAATAGAGGAGGGCCCTCAAGAGCTGCTCTCCCCAGACCCCCAGGTAAAAGCTTTTCTGACTTGGCTCACAGGGATGCCCAGGCAAGCTCCATGTGCAGGGCCCTGATGGCTGGATGCCCGGGGAGGCTTCACCCATGTCCTTCACCCAAGGGCCTGGGCCAGCCCCTGTCCTGCCACCACCACCACTTTTCAGAACCATCACACAGCCAGCAGCCAAGGCCACAGCACCACTGAACCCTGGCTGCGTCCTGGGCCCCATAGCTGCTGTAAGCCTGGCTGGAGGAGGGGGCACAACCACGTTTTTGTGACATCTCTCCCCCGCCCCCCCCAAACACTTCAGCTCTCAGGCTTCAGTTTTCCAGGAAGGCAGGGTTTGGAGTGCTTTTCATAGAACTGTAGAACAGTTCGGGTGGGAGGGGAGCTCCAGCCCCCAGCCCTGCCATGGGCACGACCCCTCCGCCAGCCCAGGCTGCCCACAGCCCCACCCAGCCCGGCCCTGGGCACTGCCAGGGATGGGGCACCCGCAGCTCCTCTGGGCAGCCTGCTCCAGGGCCTCACCGCCCTCAGCGGGAAGAATTGCTTCCCCGTACCGAACCCAAACCTGCCCTCTTTCGGCTTACAGCCGTCGCCCCGCGTCCGTCACCACACCCCTGACACAGAGCAAGCTGCAGCAGCAGTTGCTCCCACGTAACACACACGCGAAGGCGGCTGGGGCTGCACCTTCCCTCTCTGCAGGGCCCAGACCCAGGCAGCGTCCCACCCTCAGGCTGCCCCTTGCTGCTCGGCCCCGGGGAGAGCAGCCCTCCAGGCTTCAGCCTTCGCACAAACCATTTAAAATGAATAAATGAAAAAAGGAAGGAAGAGGGCAGAGGCAGTTACTACTCTATCCCTTTTTATTGTCTTTAATCTATGTTGTAAAAAGATCCAGTATCACATAACAGCCACTGAAGTATCCCAATATCACACTAGTTCTGAACCATTTAGACAATAGCTTAGTCTTTTTTTTTTTTAAACCTGCTGGAAGGGAAAAACCATACTGCCCATTATACAGGCCAAAAGAAACAAACACTGGTCAAATAATAGTGACAACCTCAAGCAAGTGAAATGAAGATGAAAAGTTTCGAGTGAACACAGGCTGCAGGACTCCGACCGCCCGCGCTGGCTCTGCCGCCCCATTGCCGGGGGAAGCCGGGCGGCTCCTGGAGGGCAGAGGTGCCCCTGGCCCCAGCTCCCGCTGCCAGAGGCAGCCACGAGCCCCGGCCACCCCCTGCCCTTGTGCTTTTTGCCCACAGCCGCTGGAGCCAGGACACTCCCGCCCCCCCCCGCTACAGTACATCAGTTCAGATGGCAGAGGCCACAGCTCCGTTAATTAAAGCCCATGACAAGTAAATTAAATCTTAGTAGAGAACAACTGGCAGAACCAAAAGGTGGCCCCAGAGGGAGGCAGCTCCTGGCCCGGGGTGGGTGCTGCCGGGGCAGGAACCCACTTTGCCATCGCTCACGTGTGCGGGAACAGCCTCGGCCTGGCACCCGCGCTCAGCTCACAGCGTTCAGCCCCTTCCCTTGCCCAGCAGAGCACAGCAGCGCGCCCCGGCTGGTGCAGTCGACCTTGCATTGATTTCAGATACAAACAGCATAAGAAATGGTGAATAAAAACAAATAATCCCAAGCCCTGTGACTGCCTTTTCCTCAGCTGCTGGGCACAGCAGCAGCAGCTCCCTCCAGCACCATTCCGGGCCCTGCAGCGTGCCCACCCCCACAGGGCACAACCCACCGGCCCCCCCAGCGCCTGCACACCGAGCGTGAGCACTGGTTCTTCCACAGCACTGTCCCGCCCAAGGTCTCACGTGCGTTACAAACATTAACGAAGCCTCACAACAGCCCTGTGAGGTAGGTCACTGTCTTCATTTGACAGGGAATCCAAGGCAAAGCTGGGATTAAACTCCAGACCTCTCATTTAATGCTGTGCCTGTCGCAATCCTCCTTCCACAGAAATATGGTCCCTGTTCATAGAAAACAAAGAATTTTGTGCCTATGCTCCTGGCCTCCTGCAGGAGAAAGCGCTCACAGGCAGACTGGCATCTACAATCACGTCCTGTGTTGCACAAGTTACAGGGATCCGGCCTCCTCGACATAGGGAGAACAAGAAATAAAAAAGAAAAATAATAACGCAAGAAGACAAAGTACAGGCAGATTAGGGACGACGAGTCACATCTCACACTCATAACGCCACGACTGCGCTCGCGCTGTGGGGTGGCAGGGCCCCGCTGCGAGGCTCGGATCCCGCGTGGAACATCGCCTCTGGCACCTTCGGGGCTCCCTCCCCTCCAACGTCCTCGGGGCACTCAGCGCGCGGAGAGTTAAGACGACAAAAATCTCCACCCTGTGCCAGAGCTGCTGGATCCACGCTCTGCCCGGCCCCGGCCCCCGGCGCAGCACAGCCGCAAGCCAAGATATGCGTCCTCCTCTTGAGCCCGGAGTAGCTCTCGTACCAGAGCTGCTCCAGCCCGGCCCTGTGGGGATGGGGCGGAGGACAGCACGCAGCAGCTGTGTCCTTGCTTTCCAGTTCAGGGCCTGACGCTGTCAGAGCGGAGGAGGTGGGTGTCCACAAAGCTCACGTCAGGGTCCGTCGGCACTTCCAGTCCATTCCAGGCGGTACTACGCTGGTTCTTCCTACGCGGTGACCATGCACGGAGCCGACAGCAGGAGATTCAGACAACATTAATCTTCTAGGATGGAGAGAGATGACTTCACAAGGGATAAATAGAACTTTATTTAAATAAACATTTGTGAACATCTTTATACAAATTACAAGTCCCCACACAATCCTCCAGCTCTGCCTAAGCGCCAAAGCTGCCAGGAGGGCCTTTGAGCAGATCCACCAGGATGTCGAGCAGCTGGCTGTGCTGGTGGTGCAGGTCCCCAGGGATGGCTGCCATCTCATAGCACAGGCACGTCTCCACCATCTTGGAGAGCGATACACGGAAATCACGCAGGAGGCGGATGGTGTAGGAGTCCCCCTCCAGCACCAGGAGATCACTGTCTGTCAGGGAGACTGTTGCTCTCCAGCCATCATCTTAATGGGGAGAAGAGAGCAGGTGAGAAGCAGGAACGGTGCTGAGCTCTTCTGGCACTGTCCGCTCAGCCCCCTCCACCACCAGCTCCAGGGGCAGTGCAGGCCCACCCCACGCTCACTTTAGCCCAGTCTGGGGGCTCTCTCGGGCCAAAGCATTCCCCCAAAAGCCTCGCAGTGCTCTGACCCACCACACTGGGAACCTCCCACTGTTTCCCACAGCTGACAACCGCTTGCACAGCCGCTCTGCGCTCTAGGGCCAGAGCCCACCTGCAGCACTGCCCAAACCCCAGGGGCTGAAGCAACACATCTGTGGCAGGAAGGGCTCGCTCCCCCCCACATGCCAGTCTCCTTCCCAGCCATGGCAGAGGACCAGCCTGACGGCTCGTTCCCACAAGGGCGAGCCTCCAGGCAAAGCCTGCTTGTTGAGCCTGCCTGTGGCTCCTCTCCCTGGAGAGGTACTGCTAAGAGCAGCTCACAAGTCGCTGTGCTTGTGGTCCCACTACAGCAACACCCAGTCCGAAGCAAGACGCTCAGAAGGCAGGGTGAGGCAGCTGGCCAAGGACAAGGCAGAGCTGCTGCACAGCGGAGACCAGGGGTAGGCAGCGTGCAGCCCCTTGGGCTGTGGTACTTCTGGAGGAAATACTTCTGCCCGGGGTGTCAGCAGCAGCAGCAACCGCAGCAGCGCATGAGGAGGTGCAGGTGGACATGTTAGCCCCGCAGCTGCTGTAGCACTCACCTCGGACATGGATATCTGTGTCAGTCATGAGCAGCACAGCCAGCGGGTGGACCTGGGAGGAGTCCCGCACAAACACCCCACCGTTGGATTTCACCGCCATGAAGTACGTTAGCCAGCGGCTGTACAGCTTGGATGCCTCCCTGCACAGGGGAACAGCCTCGTCAAGCAGACGGAAACGTGCTGTACTCTAGTACCGGCACACGCGTCCGAGGCGGCGCCAGGGCCCTCAGCACAGTCTGCTGGTGCTGCGAAGCCAAGTACACGGTGTGGAGTCGCCACCCTCCCACGTTCACAAACACACACGGATCGCTCACCTGTTGATCGTTGACTTGTGGAGCAGAACAGTGCCAGCCTTTGTCCGATAGGCATAGCTGTTGGGTTTGAACTTCCCTTGACGGGTCACTTTGCCTTGCCTCACCTGAAATGAGAAGAATATCTCAGACGCCTGGCAGGCAGTGCCCACAAGCAGCCAGCCCACGTTTCACCACTGCTGTCTCCTGTGTGCGTGCAGGGGCAAGCACAACCCCCCACTTCCAGCAGCACCGCTGTCTTAGTGGAGAACACGCATGGCGGTGATCAGACCTGCAAGTCTGCAAGCACCGTGTAGGGGGCAGCAAACAGGAGGAGAAAGATACCACCTGGACGGCTCCCAACCAACGAGAACCAAAGCATGGACCTGTGCAGGCTGGCTTGGCCGCTCCTCACAAGGCGGGATCCAGGGACAGCAGGGGATCAGCAGGCAGAAGCGCAAGCAGGCAGCCTGCCTAGGGGACACGCTCCCAGGAGAGCACGAGACTCCAGTCACTGGCACCTCCACGCTTCCCTGTGCTACCCACTGTGACCAGCAAGCCAGGACAGCGACGGCAGAGGGGGGAGCCAGTACCTGGATGAGGTTGGGGTAGAGCCCAGCCATGAGGACTCCCTTGACCAGTTCCTCCTCTTCACTGTACTGGTTACAGACGGACGAGGGCATGGTACAGTCAGATGGGGATGACACCAGGAAGGCTTCGTAGAGGTTCTCAGAGAACTGCTTGACAAGGCCTGTGGGGAGGAGATGGCACCAGCGAATCACCCTCTCCTTCGCCCCACCATGAATGAAGTGACCTCAGCAGGGCAGCACCAGCTCCAGCCTTGGAGGCTCAGCCTCTGCACGAGGACAGGAGACCCTTCCTCCCTGGCAGCCAGGACTACATCTGCACTCATGAGTGCCAAAGCCAGAACGCGCACCCACTCCAGGACTCGCCTGCCCAGTCTACCCCATTTCTGCACCGTGCTTTTCACCAACGATTCTGCCTCTTCAGGGGACAGAAGGGAGAAGTGGGCCTCTGAGACTCACCATTGATGAAGCGAAGGCTGGGGCCATACAGGTAGTAGTCCTGCAGGTAGTTGTCCCTGGCACGACTGTCTCTACGCCTCAACACCTCCTCCCAGCCTGCCACAGCTCTGACAAAGGCGAGGTGATCGCTCCCGCTCTCCCGGCTCAGAACAGCCTTGGCCTGGGAGACAGACACACGCTAGTCAAGCGGCAACCCCTTCCCTACCTGCTTTCTACCTTCCTCTAGGAGGGCTCCTCACCTTGTCCACCTCCGCACGGTTTTGCAGGCTGCTGCTGAAGGGGTCCCGGGTGAGGCAGGAAACAATGACGAGCAGAGGGTGGAGGCAACGGTAGATGGATGCCAACACGATAGCCTTTGCCAGCCGAGGATCTGTGGAGATCTGGGCAAGGCGTTTGCCCAAAGTGGTGAGGGCTTCTCGCTGGTCCAGCACTCCTGCAACAGAGCCACCCACGAGGGCACATCCATCAGCTCCAAGCGGGGCCAAAGCGGCAGCCAGTCACTCCTGGGAGCTGCCAGGAGAACCCTCCTACTGGGCTCGGAAGATCTCGTGTAACCTCCGGAAGAGGCATACAGCACAGGGGCCTGCAACAAGCACCCAGAACCTCTCAGGGCTAAGTGACCTGACACCAGACAAAAGGCTGCAGCAGCCGCCAAATGATGATCAACATGACCCCCGGTCGGTTTTCCCTTTTTTTTTTTTTTTTAAATTGGAAAGTTCTCCCCACTCCTTGAGCAAAGCAGTATGGGAAATAAAACAGCACTACAACGTGTGCAGTTCAAGAAGCCCCTATCAACTACCATCCCTATCTAGGGACAATCCTGGCCACTCTGTCCCACAGGATCCTGTGCCAACTCTCACTTCCCACATTCAGACAGCAAACATGTTTCCATCACGCCCACACCAGGACACAGCGTTAGCTCACCAATCTCCTGCAGTAAGATCACTGCTTCATCCACAGCTTTGATGTCAGGACTGTCCAGAGCCTTGGAGAGAAATTCAACTGCCTGCAACACACAGTGAAGAAGGGGAAAAAAAACAAGGCATGTTTCCCATACCGGAGCATGGGAGAGCACCCAGGAGCCCACTACTCTGCCCCAGGGCCACAAGTTCCCCTCCTTGTTTGCCTACAGGGATACGAGCTCAGTCCTCTCTATTCTTGCACAGTGTCTTTTAGATGTACTCTGTAACCTAGATAATCTATGTATTTCCTGGTCTTAACTTCCCTAGATAGCAGTGCATTTAGGAAAGTGAGAACTAGAGTCATCAGCATCTTGGATTTTTCCTACTCGTGTTTGTGGTCAAATCTCATCTCTGGAACCGGCACCAGGCAGACTGCATCCTGCTGGTTCAGTCAGATGCAGGCAGGTATCGTGCTTACTGTTTTCTCTGGCATGTGGATCTTGGCCTGAACCACCAGGTTCTCCAGTGGGGTGCGTAGGATCTCTGGAACCTGATAAGTTGGCATCTTGTCCAGGCGGCTGCGAGGGAAGAGGTGATAGGCAAATCCTGACTGACAGCGGCCAGCACGCCCTCGCCTCTGCACAACATTCGACTTGGACACCCACACTGTTTCCAGGCAAGACACCTAGAAGAAGAAGGATTAGGCACAAATGCTCTCATTGCTATCTGTCCTGTTTAAACGGAGCCTTCCATCTGGTCCACAGACCTTGGAAACCTCTCACGACCAATCAGCCACCGAGCTAAAGGGTAATAGAAACCCTTGTCCTTCTCCTGCATCCTGCAGCGTCACTCTAGCAAGCAGCCGTGTGGAGGCCTGAGCCACTCAGCACACGGACAAGACCCAGATGCCATCTGCTGGACACCGGCCTTCTCTCCACAACACAGCGCTCGCCAGAGGCTCACCACACCGCCCTGCTGGGAGCTGCCAGAGGGCACGGTCCCAGCCTCCCTGCACCAATCCTGCCGCACGCCAGCACAGACACTGCAGGGTCTGCTGGGAACTGCACTGTGAGATGAACTGGGTTAAAACTGGGCAAATATAAAGAGGCTGGTTTAAAACTAGATCTGTTCCAAGGTATGAATCATCACCTGGACCCAGAAGATGTTCTAACACAGGGAGGAGAAGGGGCAGCAATATATAGCCAGGATCCCTTCCTCCAAGAGGAGCAGTGGCACAGCTGCCTTCAGGCTGTTAGGAAAGCACACTCACAAGGGCCGTCGTAAGGCCCAACACCACCAGAAACATAACCTGAGCGCTGCAACACCCCTCCTTACAGCCAACTAAAAAGCTAAGGCAGTGGGGTCAAGATGGCTTCAAATGAGCAGCGCTCAGCGGGTCAGAGCTGCCCTGCTTTGGCTAGAAAGAGGCTTATGATGAAACCACAGAAAAAGGCAGAGAGTAAATGTAAAACTACAGATGTTAATGGTGCAGGAGAGGTGGGAAGGGAGCAGGATTTGCCTTAAATTTCTTTGAAGATACTAGACTTCTGCTTGTTCAGCAGAAGCTGATGAGAAGCCTGGCAGGGAACTTGCTGAAGGCAAATGCTCTCCGAGTGATGATTCACAAACTCAGTCCCCAAGCAGGGACACAGCGCCAGTGCCCCAGGGGCCAAAAGGGAAGCGGCTCTATCACGCCTTTAATGGCTTCTCAACCATTGCTCTGATAACACCCATTAGCTCCGCAATGTCCCAAATGCACTCAGCAGAGGCAAGAAGGCATCAATACCTTGGTCTTTAGATCATAGCGTTCCTCCTTGTGCGTGCCACTGTCCACCACGTGGACAATATCATTGATGGTGATGGAGGTCTCGGCGATGTTGGTGGCCAGGACGATCTTCCTGACGCCAGGTGGAGGCCGCTGGAAGATATTTTGCTGGTCCATCATGGGGATGTTAGAGTGCACTAGCAGATAAAAAACAGAGTCAGTCCTGCCCTGCTGAGCTGCTTCATCGTACAAGGCAAAGGTGAGCAGAGATTCTCAGCCCTCCTGTACCATCACCTCCCACTTCCAAAAATGGGGGACAGGGACACCACTTGTAATACTGATGGTCACTGTCAGCAGTTTCGTGCCAGCCACACCCAAGGGAAAACAAAACAAAACAAAACTTCCATATATCATCTCTGATCACCTCCCATCCTACAGAGGTGAATGGCACCACCAGAAAGCACCATGTCCCACTCCCTTCCACAGTCCAGTTCTGCAGCTTCCCCCTTTCAAAAGGCCTGTGGGGCAGGGGAAGGGGGTATCCTCACTGGTATCTGGTTTAACTTGGTCAAAAGCAGTTATTCACAAGGGCCTGTAACTCTTTTATATCACATTTTCCACATTACAGATCAGTGATGCAGAGAAATTCCCAGCAACTGCACAGAACAGCAGGGGAGCACAAGAACGTGCAGTTTTCACAAAGAACACCTGCATTTATTAGCAACTGAGCTGTTCAAAGTTGCACCCCTTCTGACCTTGTTTGACATTATATATTATATATTATATTGATATTCAAGGAGGACAGTTAAAAAACAAACAAACAAAAAATCCAAAACAAAACCAAGAAAATATTAGTAGCCTCCCAGGATAACACTGGCTTTTGTTTTATGTTTCCCTCCTGGGATACAGAACATTAAGTCCACTAATAGACGATGAGCTATGGAGTACACCTCCATCCCACAGAACAGGTCCCGAAGAGCTTTTCCATTTAGGCTCAGCATGCAGCTACAGCAACGCAGAATTCAGCAGTTTCCTCCTTGCCTAATTCTGAATTGCTGGAGGCAGACAGGAAGCCAGTTTCTTGGATCACACACTGGTTTGGGTAGCCTCTGCTAGGAGTTATTTGTGCTTTACATGCACATTTACATACATCAGAGCACACAGACTTGCTCTGTAGCTGCATGCAAGAGCGGAAGAGGTTCATCAAGTCAATTGGCTTCTCCTCCTGAATGCAGGGGAGAAGCCTGGCCCTGCCATCCCACCTGGTAAGACGAGGTACCGGCTGTTCTGAGACCCAAGCATCTCTAACAGGCGCTGCTGCACTCCTTTGATTTCCTGCCAACCAGGGAGGAAGCAGAGGATCCCACCTGTAACAGGGCAAGAACATGTGATCAAGGAATCCAAGCACTCTCCCCCAGCTGGAGACACAAACTGCTTCTGCTGCACAGATGGGATGCCCATTATTTCCCCACGTCTGCAGCAACCCTTAGCCCAAGAAACCCAAAGAAAAGCAGGGCCCAGGGCTGCGACGCCCCCTGCCAGCTGACTGCTAAGGAAACATGCATCATACTTATCATGAACAAGTAACAGATGCAGCCGTTATGGGAAGCCAGAGCCAGGGAAACGTTCCTCTAGATTGCATACCTGCTATGCTGGATCTGCTTCTGTGAGCTTGTTAGGGCAAGAATTTAAAGTCGGAAAGACACAAAGCTAGCTGCATTCTGGGGGTGAATACCTTCTACCACTTTTGAAACACTTAAAGCTCTTAGAAGCCACCCGAGAATCCTGCCTTCTTCACAGAAATATCACCTCCACGGGAAAGATATTTAGAGGGGATGGGTCTCCAGTACAGGAAAATACCTGGATCGTGCAGCACAAGACTGCAAATGCTGGTGCACAGACAAGTCTAGCTCTTCAGCCCCAGAACAGCTGAATCTCAGGACACTATGACGCTGAGACACACCAGCCCAGGAATCAGCAACCATCCCAGTTTCCAGACATCTTTCCAAACTCCAGAAAATAAAGGTTTGCGTAACTGCTTTGAGCACTATTCACCTTAGCCTCTGGCTAAGGCATGAGGACCCAGACGCTGTCTTAGCCAAAGACTCAGAATTAGGTCGTCACACTGCTTGAGACCGCTTAGTTCAACAGGAGTTCAAGGTGGCCTTACAGAACTCAGCACAATGTTTTCTCTGCAAAGGGTCTGGGCTCTGCAGATACCACTTTTTTCCCAGAAAAAGGGGAAGGGGGCAAAGCAGAACCTACCTGGCTCTCCATGGGCATCAATCTGGAGTACAAGGTCGGTGATCAGATCAAGATCAAGGACACATTCATCATCTGATTGCTGGATAAAACAGGAAGCACATTGAAGATAATTTTTTGATACAGGTACTGAGGGAGCTGACTAGGAAAGGTGCCCTCTTAGCTCTGTTGTTTGTAACTAAAGATGGTCTCATGGGTAAAGCAAAGACTGCTGCCTGTCTTGGCCACAGTGATCATGCAATGGTTGAGTTTAAAATCTATGGTGATACGAGGAAAAACTGGGAGTGGAGCTACCACCCTGGATTCTGGGAGAATAGTCTTTAGGCTGCTCAAGGAACTAGTTAGTAAGGTCCCCCGGGAAACTGCTTTCAAGGCTATTGGGGTCCATCAGCGCTGGTCACTTTTTGAGAGCCATCTTTTAAGAGCGCAGAAGCAGGCAATTCCAACGTGTTGGAAGCCAAGCAAGCAGGCAGAAGGCCAGCTTGGCTGAACAGCAATCTCCTCTTGGAACTTAGGTGGAAAAACAAAGTATATGGATTTTGGCAGCAAGATCAGGCTACACAAGATGACTACAGAGACACTACTCACCATCATAGGGAGAAATTCATATAGCCAAAGCTCAGCTGGAGTTGAAGCTGGCCAGTAGTGGAGAATAACAAAAAAGGCTTTTTTTTTTTTGAAATATGTTAACAGCAAAAGAAGGACTGAAGAAAACATTGGCCCATTACTTGACGAGGTTGGTCACCTCACAAACAGCGATGAAGATAAAGCAGACACACTGAATGCCTTCTTCACCTCTGCCTTTAACACCAACGATGGGTTGGAGGACCACATCTTGGGGACTGATAAGCTCCCAGTTGACTTCGAACTTGTACGGGATTTGCAGCTGCGACTGAATGCATACAAGTCTATGGGGCTCGACACGATTCATCCCAGGGTACTGAAAGAGCTGGCTGATTTTATTGCAAGATCTCTCAGTTATTTGTTTACTGTCCTGGGAATCTGGAGAGGTCCCAGTTGACCAGAAACTTGCTCATGTTTTTCCAATTTTCCAGAAGGGCAAGAAAGAAGACCCTGGTGATTACAGACCTGCCAGTCTCACTTCAGTGCCTGGCAGAATTATGGAAAAGACTATTCCAGGAGTTATTGAAAAACACTTCAAAGACAACATCAGTCAATACCAACATGGGTTCATGAAGGGCAAGTCATGCCTTACTAGCTTGATATCCTTTTATGAAAAGGTTACCTGCCTCGTGGATGAAGAGAAGGCAGTGGAAGTGGGGTTTTTTGGATTTTGGCAAAGCTTTTGATACTCTCTCTCACAGTATCCTTCTGGATGAAGGGTCCAGCATACAGCTGGACATGTACAAAACATGATAGCTGACTGGTCGGGCTCAAGGAGTTCTAGTAAGTGGTTACATCACTAAGTGGTCTAGTAGTGGTTACATCAGGCTGGCAGCCAGCCACTGCTGGGGTTCCCCAGGGCTCCATTTTAGGAGCAGTTCTCTTCAATGTTTTCATAAATGACCTGGACACAGGAGCCGCGTGCACACTAACTACATTTGTGGATGACACTAAATCAGGAGGAGACACTGATTCGCTTGACAGTAGAGAGGCCTTAACAGGGCGATCTTGAAAGATTAGAAGGCTGGGCAGTCACCAACCACATGAAATTTAATAAGAGGATTCTGCAACAGGGATGGTGTAATCCTGGCTGTACGTACAGGCTGGGGGACGAGCGGCTGGAGTGCAGCCCCACCAAAAGGGATCTGGGGGTTTTGGTTGATGGCAAGCTCAGTATGAGTCAACAGCGTGCCCAAGCATCCAAAAGGGCCAAGCATATTCTGGGGCGCATTCAGCACAGTCTAGCTAACTGGATGAAAGAAGTGATGGTCCCACTATACTCAGCATTGGTGCGGCCTCACCTCAAGTACAGCGTGCAGTTAGGGGCTCTATGATATAAAGGATATGAAAATATTAGAATGTGTCCAAAGAAGGGCAACAAAGAGAATGAAGGGGCTAGGGGGCATGACTTATAAGGAACAGCTGAAGACCCTTGGTTTGCTCAGCTTAGAGAAAAGGAGACTGAGGGGTGACCTCACTGCTGTCTACAACTTCGTTATGAGAGGGAGCGGAGAAGGAGGTGTCAATCTCTTCTCTCTGGTGGTTGGATACAAGGGAATGGCTTAGAGCTGCATCAGGGGAAGTTCAAGTTGGATATTATGAAAAAATTCTTCACTGAGAGGGTGGTCAGGCACTGGAACAGGCTCCCCAGGGAAGCGGTCACAGCCCCAAGCCTGTTAGATGTTCAAGAAGCACGTGGACAACGCTCTTAAGAGATATGGTTTAACTCTTAGGTTGCCCTGTGTGGAGACAGGAGTTGGACTGAACGATCGACATGGGTTCTTCCAACTCAGGATATTCTATGATTCTAGGAGGACACATGCAGATAAAAAAACAGCATTCTAGCAGACAGCAGAAAGGTGCACAGACTCCCAGAGCATCTTCTGGAGAGAGCAGATGCCTATACTTGGATGGCCTGCCCAGGACTAGGAGCCAGAAACCTCAGGAGCCTGGGTTTGGCTCCATCTGGCACCTGCTCCGGTCACAACTGCTGCCAGTTTCCTCTGCTGTGGAGCAAGAATATGCAGTCCCTTTCCTGTTCTCCAGACTTGGAAGCTAGCTGACATTTGCGTACCTCTACTGAACAGCACTTCACAAGGAGCAAGAGTTAAAATGAAATTTTGGGGGGCAAAACTGTGCCACATATACCCAGGCCTTCAAATCCACCAGGCACAGAGCAGCAACTTTTGTCCCTCTCAGTAATTTGGAACTAAAATGTTAGGCCAGCTTAAAGAGAGCAGGAGAAAAACAAAAAGAACAAAAAAAACCAGCCACAACAGAGACAGAGAGCTACTGGATAGAATCCAGTGAAGGGCCGCAAAGATGAGGAAGGGTCTGGAGCACGTCTCCTATGAGGAAAGGCTGAGAGAGCTGGGACTGTTCAGCCTGGAGAAAAGGAGACTCAGGAGGATCTTATTAACCTGCATAAATATCCAAGGGGAGGGAATGAAGAAGAGGGAGCCAGGTTCTTCCAGGCTGCGCCCACTGACAGGGCAAGAGGCAACGGGCAAAAATACGATGCAGAAAATTCTGTTTAAGCATAGGAAAAACCTTTACTGTGAGGGCGATCGCACATTAGAGAGGCTGTGAAGTCTCTGTCCTTGGAGATACTCAAAACCTCCTCGTGAGCAGTCTGCTCTGGCTGACCCTGCTCTGAGCGGGAGGCTGGCCTGGATGAACCGCAGAGGTCCCTGCCAACCTCAATGACTCTGTGATTCCATGACCCACAACTGAAGTAAGACTAGCCACAGCAACCAGCACACATCTGGAGGGCATCTTCCAGAAGAACAGACTGGAGCAGTAAGACTAGTTGCAAAAAGTGGACATCAAGGAATTCAGCCATGCAAGACAATGAGCGCTTGGGTAACAGACTGCTCCAAGTCACAGCCATCCTAATCTGGGGCTAGACTTGCACGTTCGCATACACACAAGTACAGTGAGCTGTTAGCTTACTCAAGCACAAACAAGCTTCACATTAGAAGGGGACAAAAGTAACTTAAATCTGAAGTCATCTTCATCCATAATTTAATTAAAATACAAGGGATTCTGCTAAGCTGATCTTAGCTTGCAAGGATTGACTTGGAATTAAAGCTAAGCAAACACTGCCCAAGAACCACAGGAAAGAGGGACTAGTTCCAGACCCAAACTCTCCCCTGCTGATACGCCCGAAGCCAGTCCCTCATCCATGGGGAACAGCTCAAACACCACGCTGCATACCCACCTTTATCTCATAGTGCCGGTGTCGGTGCCTACCCAGCTTGGCCAGGATCTCCTCAAGATAGTACTCCTTCACTGGGTACATGAAACCCGGCACCTTGACCACAGGGCAATCCCCAAAGTAATGCGAGAAACGCTGATTGTCTCCTGTGGCGCTCATCAAGACCAGGCGCAGGTCAGGGTTGAGCTTCTGGATGCCCTTCAGCAGGATGAGCAGGAAATCTGTGTTGACGTCTCGCTCGTGGACCTCATCGACCACGACGTGGCTGACACCCTCCAGACTGGGGTTCCCCTGCAGCTTCCGCAGCAGGATGCCCACGGTACAGAAGAGCAGGGCTCCTCCCCTGGCGGGGGGCTTGCTCTCCAGTCGCACCTGGTAGCCCACGTTCTTCCTCATGTTGGGACCCAGCTCTTGTGCCACACGCTGGGCGACCGAGATGGCGCTGATCCTCCTCGGCTGGGTGATCACTACATTGCAGCGGGCACCACGTCCCTCCAGGATGTAGTGTTCCAGCAGGAGCTGAGGGATCCTCGTGGTTTTCCCACAGCCCGTGTCTCCTGCTATTACAACCACAGGGTTCTGCTCAATGGCTGAAAGGATGGTGTCCTTGTGAGGATCGACTGGCAGCGGGTGGCTCTCCTGCCACGAGGATCCTCTCCTTTTCCAGAGGGCCAGGAGATTCTGACTAAGGCGCACTTCCTCTGCTTCCAACATAGGTATATACGTCTTCCCCGTGATCGCATCACTTATCGCACCAGATTCCTTGCTCAGGTTCATCATGTCATCGGCAATCCGGGGCCTGGATTCCCTGATGTCCACTGGATACTGGGACAGACAGAGAAAGTTGTGAGGGACAAAAAGTTTAGTAATAGTCCTCAGAAGGACAGGAAGAAACGAGTGCCTGGAACAGACTCAGCCAGACTGGCTTCGCAGTGACCACAAAGCTTTATCAAAGTCTCTTCAGATTTTAGGTAACTCAGCCTCTTAATTCTCACTTTAAATAACCTCAACTCAGAATGCAATCTGAGCAGCTCCCTGCATTTTCCTCATCGTGTCCCCTAGAGTTTGCAATCTGTCTAACAGACATACTAGTGCCGATGCCTGAACTGACAGGCACAAACCAGCCTCTTACGCTCTCCGAGCCCGTGCTACACTGTATGCAAGTGACGCAACAGCCCCTGGAAGTCAACTTTCTGAAACTATCCAGTTGCACCACCACCCTCCTCTCCCTCAGGAAGCCTAGATACTTAACTCGCACAAAACCAAGTGTTCAGCTAAGCCAGAAATATCCAATCTTGGCAAAAGAAAAGAAGCCCAAGATCCTACGGGGATAACTAAAAGGAGCAACAGTAGGTCAGGAACTGACTAGAACACAAATCAAAGCATTGGCCCAGATGTTGACAGGATTAAAAGTTCAGCAACAAAACAGTAGTTTTGGATTCAGCCTCATTCAGAGTCACAAAGGCAAGCCTTCCACACACCGCGTGACAGCTCATGTTCACATACGCATGGGAGGCAGACCAAGCTCCTTCAAGATGCTGCTGGTTTGCTAACTTTTCTAGCCCTTAATTCAGCCACTTACAACAGGTCATTCAGAACCTCCCCAACACCCCAAAGGCCAAATAACACAGACAAACATCACAAATACATCCAGAGAAGGCCCACTGCCCAGAAAGGGTCTCCCTTCCCCAAAGGTCAACAAAGACTGATCAGTTTGGTGGCAAATCATCGAGCCATGAATTCTCTCAACGTTTTGGCATGAAGCTCTCAACCCACATGCAATTTCTGACGTTAAATGTGATCAACCAAAGGAGGTTCTGAGACACCCAAGCAAACCTTACATGATTCAGATAGTTCTCAATCTTGCGTAGGGTCGCTTCGGGGACTTTGATGTGGCATGGTTTCCTCTGGTTCTCACCAAGCTCCCGGAGTGAAGTCATGTTGTACATAGCATGGCTGAGTGGGTTGTTGTTCTTGTCCACCAAGCCAAGGCTCTGCAAAGGAGAGAGGCAAACAAGACACATCAGACACGCTGCAGCACGCAATGCGCTGGCATATGCAGGTCCTACAGGTTCTGATGGGCTAACTCCCTACGCTGTAGCCCAAATACATCACTTCTTGCCTTTACCAGGGCGAAAAAACAAGACATGCTCCTATCAGAGCTCTGGTGAAATTGTCACATTGAAGTGAACTGCTAGCAGCCCCCAACACAGTGCTCAGGAGATCTCAAACAGACCCATCAAAGAAACAGCAGCCACGTTTGTATGTGACAAAACCCTCTTGTCATAGGGCTGTTAACTCTCTTGCTATGGTTCTGGTATGTCGTGACAATTCATTAATAAGTCCTACGCTATTTTCTTGGACTTCCCCTCTGCTGACTCTAGAGTCTGCAGCAAAACCTAATACAGCAATGCAGCTGGATTAGCTCACCTACAGGAACAGGAAGATTGTCTTAGCAGACAGCACTGAGGTGTCCAAGAGAGAAAGCTAACACTGCAAGAGTAATCCCTGCACACCACTTTGCCGAGGGCTCAAAACAAGCACAACAGCCTTCAAAGGGGTCACCACAGGTTAGATACCAGAGGGGTACAACAGCAATTTGGACTGAATCCTAAGGTTTGAAAATACATGTTTATTGAGCACGAAGTCAGAGATCAGAAAATGTCAGGCTACTGAATCACAGGCTAACTGGAACCACATCAGGTTCACATACGGTAAGTCAGGTGCAAGGAGCATCTATGTATGACAGATTAGACGTGGGATGGGGGAACCACATGTGCTTACCTTAAGCTTCTGACAGGCCAATGCCGCTGCTTTGTTTTCTGCCTCCACCTTGCGACGGCCCTTGGCAGCAAAAGTCATTGGACAGGGCCAGCGGAGCGTGAGCTTGCAGATCTTGGTCTTGGTACCTACTGTACGGAACTGCATGTATTCCTAAAAGGCACACAACCAACATCAGGCCAGGGGTGGTGGCAAGAGCCTACATGAGCAGAGATTTCCAAATACACCCCAGTATTTTTACACAGAGCTTAAACTGGTATTAGTTTCAAACAGTGCACTAGAACAGGTTTATTGCACTAAATTCCACCCCGAGCTCACAAGTTCAAGTGGAAGTGAGAGCAGACAGCTGTGTGCAGAACATCACTGACAGGGTACGGCACGGAGCACAGCAAGTGTTTGCTAAAGCGCATGAAGTCTGGAAAGGAGGTGGGTGACACATACCGAGGAGCAGAATCACCAGATACTGGTGCAGAAAGATTCCATCAGCACAGGAATTACACACTTCTCCAAGTAACACCAACTTCTACTTGGTGCAGACATCAGGGGAAACGCAAACTTACCACCTCAAAGAATATACAGCTTCATTCACACAACAGCTCCTCTATTGCCCTGACCTCAAGTAATATTATTCCTGGTGCTTCTATTAGGGCATTTCCTTAACTCCCACCACTAAGACTTTTCTTGCTCTTCAGGCTGATTTTTCTAGGCCTAGTCAGCCTCCGTTCTCTCCGCATTTCTCAGCTGCCCAAAGAAGCATCCAAAGAGTTTGCAGCTGGAGTCTTTGAGCTTCATCCCCTGCAGGCCCCTGGCAGGGACCAGTCAAACAGCACCTTACCTTGACTGTGGAGGAAGAGGTTGCTATCTGAATCACTTGAGCCAGGAGATTTTTGGGAAGTGGGAACTGTGTCAGAGCACGGATGGCAGTGTTGTCGTCTGTCATTTCAATGGAACTCCCTCCTCGGCTAGATAGAAGAGGAGAACAGTTTGATATGCAACTGAGGTCTGAAACTGAGTAAAGGCACAGATAGCCTTGATCATCTGAAAAGTCATGCTGTATCTTGCTACTAAAATCTGTCAGTCACAGAATAATCACCCAGTGCGGTACAGTCACCTACTAAAAAGCAATGAAGCCTTTACACTAGTACTACAAGCCAGATAGCATCAACCAATTTTAACTGATAAAAAAACACACACAAAACAAAACAAGGTTAAATTATTTCTGAATCCAAAGACCATCCCTAAAAACAACCACCAGGTCCTTACTGATTCTTCTCCTGTTGACTATTAAAAATCTAAAATTTGTGCTCATAAAATACGAAGTCAAGAAAGCAACTATGCTGATGAAAAGGAGCAGACTTAATACTGCCCCCAAAACTGAAGGGAAATCAAAACAGGAACTCCTAACTGCACATGCATGTCTTCTGGAAATAGAAATCTCTTTAGGTGCAGAAGAATAAGAAAGGGAGCAAAGGAGTAGGCAGCACTCCACCCAAAGGACAAGACTCCAGAGATGACACCTCCGCATCCTCTTGTGATAACAGCCAGGTACAAAATCAGGCTGCCCCACCACCTCTCACATAGAAAATGGCACAACAGTTAGCGTTTGGCCCATCCACAGGTCACACCAGCGATGTGGGAAGCTGCAGCTCAACTCGGAGGAACTACAGGGGTGCATCAGCTACAAAGAAAAACCTCTCTTCTTTATTGCCCTGCACTAGCAGCTATCACGGCAGACTTACCTTGCATCTCTGCCCGGGGTTCGAGCATCTTGATGTGCCATAGGTAAATAATCAGAAACATCGATTGCTTCTTCTTCCAGCTCTCCTTCCTCCAGTTCCCCTTCCTCTAGCTCCCCTTCCTCCAGCTCTTCTCTCCTCATTGCTTTAGGCATCCGGCCCTGTTCCATGGGCTGGATGGAATCGTCCGGCTCCATCCGTCGCCAGCAGGTTGACAAGTCGGCGAGAGAAGGTCCAGACTTGGAGCGCCACTTGCCCTCCGAACACCACCTCTCATCTGGACAGCCAAGCTGGTCAGCGAGAAGCCGGTACTTTGCAGCATCAAACAGCTCATTTCTGGGCCCCAGCAAACCCCAGCCCTACAAGAGAAAAATGCACTGTTAGACAGCTGCAGTAAAGAGACAGAAATGGGTAACTGCAGGAGAGACATCTGGTAAAGGAGAGAAATGCAGGAGCAATTTCTTCATATTACATAGAAAAGGAGAAGGAAAAGGGACTTTCAGAAACTTAAAGCTTTCCTCCAGCCAGTACTTCTTAAGAAAAGAAATCTGTTCACTAGTCTCACTTCCCAGAGCACAGTTGCTTGGTATCCTGTCGCTTGTTAGAAAGGTCGGGCCAACTTCTATTGGTATTTTACAAAGTTTTAACCATATTTAGTATTTTGAAGTTCTGAAACCCTCCTCAGAGCATGAAATGCATCTTTTTGGCAAGGCTAAACCTAAACAGACATAACCTGGGATAACACAAGATGAGAATTCAGTGAATGGTTCACTTCCTTTCTTTTCACCACCTTTTCTTTTCAGTTTGCATAAGCAGTATCAAGATCTCCCTCGCCTATCAGTTTTTGAAACGATTCTGAAATTTTGAAAAACAGTTTCCTATTACTGGCCTACCACCTACATTTAGGACTGAACCTTACATGAAGCTCTAGGTATACCTAGATTGGACCACACACCGTATCTTACCAGACCACTGCAATAAATTAAAAGTTACATCTTTAGGCCTCTCTGTGGTCCCATATCTGTTACAGCTGTATTATTTTGTGCTGTAGGAGTGCCTAAGACAGCAAGAATTCACTTTGCTAGCTGCTATACTCAAAGTCACTACATTCAAACAGTCTCCACCCCAACTAACAGAATCACAGAATCACAAGGTTGGAAAGGACCTTCAAGATCATCTAGTCCAACCGTCATCCTATCACCAATACTACCCACTAAGCTACTAAACCATATCTTGTAGCACCTTGTCCAGGCGCCTCTTAAAAACCGCAAGGGTCGGTGACTCCACCACCTCCCTGGTCAGGCCGTTCCAGTGCCTGACCACTCTCTGAGAGAAAAAGTTTTTCCTGAGATCTAATCTAAATCTCCCCAGGCGCAACTTGCGGCCGTTACCTCGAGTCCTATCATTAGTTATCTGGAAGAAGAGGCCGACCCCCTCCTCATCACAACCTCCCTTCAGGAGGTTGTAGAGTGCAATGAGGTCTCCCCTGAGCCTCCTCTTCTCCAGACTAAACAATCCCAGCTCCCTCAGCCGCTCCTCATAAGGGTTGTGTCCCATACCCCTCACCAGTTTCGTTGCCCTTCTCTGGACACGTTCCAGGGCGTCGATGTCTGTCTTGTAGTGAGGGGCCCAAAACTGAACACAGTACTCGAGGTGCGGCCTCACCAACCTCTTTTCTTGAATTGATGACTCTTTACTTACAGCACCATTTGTAGCTATTTCTACAGCTAAGACTGCCTCCCGTTATGATGGTTTTCTGTTGGTTAGAAGTTTAGCTGGCAAAGCATGTGAGTTAAAATTTTGTATGCTTAATCTACAATTCCAGGATTGTTTTTGTTGTTTTCTGGTTCTGAACTGAAAGCACAGTTTAACCATTTCCCAAAATTTAGGGAAAAAATATTATTACAAGTGTAGGTAGGATTTTTTTTCCCTTGAAAAATTCCAGGCTTTCAAAGAAAGCCAGAAACAATGCTTGTATTGAATGGTGAATACTGAGGATAAAACAAAAATATATTTCCAGTGAATGTCAATTCAATGAGCACCATGCTTCAGGTAAAGTCAGTCAGTGGAGCAAGTTTTGCTTATCGCAGGACTAAAGAAACTAGCCTGATCAGAGGCCAGCTGAAGAAACTGCTAGTTTTAAGGCTGCAATCCTTAACTTCTGAAGGCTTAACTTAAAAACTAGGTAGTTATTTCTTAATGTAGATTTCTTGATCTACAAGCAAATCAAAAAGCTCTTACTGTCAGAGCACCCGCAGCATCTTTTCTAGGCTCCTTAGTAGGAAGCATTGTTCCTACTCCACAGATGAAAGGGAAACTCCAAAAGCAAACTCATTTGCCCGAGGTTACAGACAGAGTTAGTGGCAGAGCCGAGGACAAAGCTGTGTCTTGCCCTCAGGCAGTTGCTATGTACCACCACATCTCAGACGGTGCCCTTGATAACCCTACTGTACTTGCTTGATATTGGCTGCGCACACATCGACCATTTCCAGCCACAAACAAGAGGCAGATTAGCATAACTTTAAAACAGTAATAGTAAAACAGAACACATAATTGTCACTCCATGGTTTAAGTGAAGAGGAAATGAAAGTCTCGAACTACTATGCCTGCAAATAAACATAGGTAGACTTACAAGTGTGAGTTAGTGAACAGAAACAGCAAACATACTGGAGGAAAGGTCTACTTCTTGCCATAAATGTACAGCCTACGACAGAAGCTGATTAAGGTCTAGGACATAAAGAATAAAGATGAGAACTCAAAGAACGTAGTGAACTCAGGCCTGGCTGCGGGCTTTTAAGCTCCAACAGATTCAGATAGGTCAAGACTTTGCCCTCTATTCCTGGTTAACAGACAGGCCAACTAAGAAAGTGAACAGGCAAAGAGAGGTATAAAAAGTCAGAAACCAGAACACCAAAACAAGCAAGGCCTGCACACTCAAAGGCTTGTTTCATCAAGCTAAGGAGGAAGAGCAAAAGCTCACCTTGAAGAGCTGGCAGGCAGCAGCTGCTGCCTGCCTCTCAGCATCAATCTTCTTGGTCCCATAGCCTTCCACTTCCACATTCTTAGGCCACTTTATATGCAGAGTGACTTTCTGAAAAGCAAAGATAACCAGTAAAGTGAGACAGTACAGAGCAATCTCTCCCCTCCACCAGGAACATAGTTACTTCAAACTTTTCTGAACTCCAGGTAAAGAAGATAAATACAAATGAAAATCCCAAACAAACTGCTTGTTCAGTCATTTTACGGGATGCTCCATGCCGGTAACACAGAAACGAAAGCCTGCAAACAGGTACAAGGTGCCCACAGTCACACAGAAGCTGCACGACTGAGCCCAGGCCCAGAAACCAGGCTGCCTTCCAGCACAGTGCCACGTACTCCGGGCCGGAGCTTCACACTGCAGTGTGTCAGCTCGAAGGAATCAAATGCCAAGAACTCATTACAAGAACAATTCAGTTTTAAAGTAACTGTTCCTACGGACACTGCAGCATACCACACCATGCCTGAGAAGTAACATGCACTCTCCAACACATTTCTAGTTGCAATGGCAAGCAAATCTTCCTGTTTCCTTACTGTAATTTTAATTAGCAGCATACTACACTATAGTTACACAGGCAGGTACCATACTCATTGGGCAGATGAGAACCCAGCCTTCAGTTTATGCTGCCCAGCACAAGCTGTTACGAGAACTAACAGTACCACCAGAGCTCCTCCTGTACTAGTACAGTTCGTTCAAAGTAGCTGGAAAACCTGCAGAGGCAAAGAACACAGAGCTGAACCCTGCCCTTTTTTAAAAATTACTCCAAATCGAGAACTCGTTCTACTCCTGGCCCTGCAGATGCTGTAGCTGAGTTTCTGTAAGGCTCAAGCGAGGGAAATGCCTAAGGAATTCTCTCCTGTTTCTGCAGCAAAGATGAAAGGTGGCATTTAGGTCCGCTGGGAAAACCCCACCTATAAGGCTAGAGAAAAGGCTCCTGACTTTTCAACAGTCTCCATCTGGCTGCCTGCCTGCCTGCCATCTGAATCTCATCTTACTGTAGAAAATTGCTACGTATTTTGCCTAGGGGCTCTGCATGAAAAGGCACAGACCTGCTGAGAGAAAAGCTCTCTCACAACGGCCAAGTTACTTGGCGCTCACAAAAAAGTCTTGTCCATTTGCAACAAGACTTCCCCAGTTTGTCTCACCTGTCCTTCTATCCCTATACGCTTCTTCCTGTTGAGGTTTTCTTGCCACCAACCCTCATTTTCTCCAAGAGCTGCTCTATTGCTTTTGTTTGTTTTCTTTAAGATTTTTTTTTTAATTTCTTTATTTTTAAAAGAAATCTGAAGTTATGGTCAACAGCAATCTATGTAAGTGCTAGCAAGGATTTGAACTGATTATGCAAACTAAAATAACGAGGCACTGATAATGGCATTCCAAAATGTAAGTTAGGAAACTGCGCAACTGCTTGAGGAAAAGCAAGCAACACAGAAACACAAATAATAAAGGAATTCTAAAGTAAGCATTAGTAATGCATTGCCTAAAACACAGGGATGCTCAAAAAGGATGAGGTAATGAAAACTGTCTGGGAAATTTGAAGACAGAATGTTATTGGAAAACGTTAATCCATCAGAACTGAATCTTTTCCTGGAATGTATGTATGTTACAGTTAAACTTCAGCTGGGAAGGGCTTTCTGCTCTAGAATGAGAGGTCTGGAGCAGGAGAGGCTGTATGATAAAAGGAGGCAAACCCTTGAACACACAGCACCCATCAGTTAAGATTATCTGCTCAATTCACAGCACAGACTGGGATGCGAGAGTCTTAGATCCAAGTAAGCGCTCAAACTACTTGGCAAAACGTTTGCCTGGAATTCCTCTGGTTCACTTAACAACAACAACAACAGGTCTATATTTCATTTTGCCCTTTTTTTCAATTTGTACTAGAAGCCTCCCTCCATTCCAAACAAATTCTTCTTTTCTGATTGTAATTGAACATTTTTGGCTTTCTTAGGCATTTACTCTATTAGAATATAGAAACAATAAAATCTAGCCCTAGTAAGGTCTAAAATACAGCACTTCAATTTCCTTTTCTAAGGTAGTAGGTTACATAGCCCAACACATTTGAGAATAAACTACACGTCCTCCTGCTGAGAAAAGCCAGTTACAGGAAGCTACTTAAAAGAACAGAAACTCATCCTTCCACAAACAAAAGGAGAGGGACAGGTCCTATTAAAGCATGTGAAAATAGAGAAACAGGAAGAAGTGAGAAAATCTTTTGTTTGAAAGATTATCATACAGCTTTGATGTGGAATTAAAACAGTGCTATAATTTTCTCTATTAAAGGGTTGCTTCCAGGTTTAGCAGTGTTTCTGGCTCGTTTTCCACTCTGCACCATACTTACCCACCACCCATCTGCAGCACAACAGAATTACCTTTTTTCTTGGCCCATTAGTATGGATGTATACCAGTTTGTCCCTTGCATGAGAAATGCCCAGGGCTCGTCCAATCACGCTGTTGAGCAAGTTTTTAGGCTGTGGAAATTCCTTTAACAAATCTCTGGAATCTGAAAAAAACAACAGAAGAACTAAATGCCTTACAATTCTTGTGCAGTCCTGTTCAAAGACATGTTATAACACCTGCTTCACTGCAGCTCTGGGAGCACAAATGTCTCTAAGGTTACAGATAGAGAAGCAAGCAGAAGCGTTAAGTGGTTCACCTGCAATGTCTCCAGGCATCAGCAAAATGGTACAGAGGAGTGCCAAGTCTCCTGAGCGTCAAACGCAAGACAATACCGCATTTCCAAAATCATAGAATCATAGAATGTTCCGAGTTGGAAGAGACCCACAAAGATCATCGAGTCCAACTCCTGCCTCCACACAAGTCTACCCAAAAATTCAGACCATGTGACTGAGAGCACGGTCTAAACACTTCTTAAACTCCAACAGGCTGGCCAACAATACTGTATCTCCAACACTTTTCCTGAAATGTAGAGATTGTTTCCCCCTCTTTCAAAGTATGAATATCCTCTAGTTAGGACTGCAGCACCAACAGCCTAACTCCGTGATTCAGTGACACTAAGAAGTCTTTCCAAACTTCTGTGATTGTTTTCCCCCCCAAAAAAATACAGTATCAACAGAAAAACTGACAGACTAAATACATCCGACTGAATCTGAATACAAATATCCCAGCACAGAACTCAAAGCCCAGATTAACGCGTGGAGTCGGAGCCATTTCCTCACTATGAATGCAAAAGTAGCTCTGTTTGTCATCCTTTGATATCAAAAACAAACTGAGCAGTAACTATCTTGAACGGACTCTGATATTTGCATCCGCCTCCTCAACCACGCATATCACCTTGGGGTTAAATCAAGGGTCTCGACAACACACAAAGTTCCTCACTAGATCCAGTCATCGCGAACGTGAAATGTAAGAGAACACTTTGGGTCTTCCCACTTCATCTCTTAATCCCTTCCTGAATTTATTAGGAGGGCTTGGTTAGAAGTTGGGAACATGATTTTGCACTAAACTGCTCAGAGATCCCCCAAAGATGAGTCTGCCAGCGCAGCCTTTGGAGACGAACCGGCCCCACCAGAAAGCAGCACCCGAGCAGGCACCCAGGGCAGGCGGGACGGGCCAGCTGCGCACAGCTCCCCTGCCAGGTTCTGATGCTTGCAGGAAGGGGGCGTTAACAATCAGCTCGAACCGCTCGTTTAAAATCACAAAAATCACACTGCCCCCAAACAGAGCAGCGTTCCCCCCACCTCACGTTCCAGCCTCCTCCCCGGTGCCAAGAGGAGCAGTTTTAGCCGGCAGGAAGCCGCTCTAACTCACCACTCACATGCATCACCTCTGTATCTGGCAGAGCAGGGGAGAGCCCTTGTTTTGAGCAGCAGCCCAAGCGAGATCAGATTAAGTTGAATGTGGTAACAGCTCCGGACGGAGTCACGCTACACAATCAGGCAGGTGCCACTTCTCCCAGGCTCAGCCACAAACCCAGTCTTACAAAGAGAAGAGTTATAGCCCTGATCTGATGGAAAACTAAACCCGAAAAACGCAGTATGCTGTTTTTTGCTGGGTGCAGAAGTAAAGCAGCCAACTGCACGGCCCTACGGATACCCCAAACCAGCGCAAGGGAACAGGAGAGAGGAATGGGATCTCCCATTTTGGCAGCAGCAAGCACAGCTACGCCAGCCTGACCCCACATAAAGTCACCTTCAGCAATGAATGTTCCCCTGGCAGTCAGAACTTCATTAACCACCTTCTTTTTGACCATCACTAGGTTTGGAGACCACTATTTAGAAGACTTCTGGTTCTCTAGAGGTATTCAGGGCAAGTATCAGCAACGAGTGAGAAGTCAGCACAACACAACCATCTGTACTGCTAGAATCCGGAATTTCAGACTGAGCTACCAAATTCCGGAATGAGAAGTGACCCACCCAAGGCACTCAGACCATCACCAAGACCTGCCACCACGCACTCCTGACAACTCTGATTGCACAGTTGCTATATTGAAGATACACAGTAACTGGTCCAAAGAAGGAAGCAAGTATTTAAGAGAAAAGCTCTGTAATACAGGCATATGCAAGACATTCTCATAGAAGCTGGGCAGCAGGAGAAAACTGAGGTTATCAGGATGTAGTGCAAGTGCTCACCTGAAAGGTGACCAACGCAGACATCACAGGGGTTTTAGCGCAGGTGAAGGAGTTACATTGCACCTCGGCAGACCCAGCGCTTCTCAGAATGCAGCTACATGGGTAAGGTAGAGCAGAAAACCACGTTGCATCACGCTCTCCAACAGGGACAACAAAAACGAGCGTGCTGATCCAGGGTTCAGAAAAAGAAAATTACTATTGTCGGGTTTGAAAGTTCTTCCTCCAAATCATAGAAGAACCAGCTCAATCTCAGAGAAACGGTTCCCAGAAGCCAAATCATAGAATCACAGAATCACAAGGTTGGAAAGGACCTTCAAGATCATCTAGTCCAACCGTCATCCTATCACCAAGACTACCCACTAAGCTACTAAACCATATCTTGTAGCACCTTGTCCAGGCACCTCTCAAAAACCGCGAGGGTCGGTGACTCCACCACGTCCCTGGTCAGGCCGTTCCAGTGCCTGACCACTCTCTGAGAGAAAAAGTTTTTCCTGAGATCTAATCTAAATCTCCCCAGGCGCAACTTGCGGCCGTTACCTCGAGTCCTATCATTAGTTATCTGGAAGAAGAGGCCGACCCCCTCCTCATCACAACCTCCCTTCAGGAAGTTGTAGAGTGCAATGAGGTCTCCCCTGAGCCTCCTCTTCTCCAGACTAAACAACCGCAGCTCCCTCAGCCGCTCCTCATAAGGCTTGTGTTCCATACCCCTCACCAGTTTCGTTGCCCTTCTCTGGACACGTTCCAGGGCGTCGATGTCTTTCTTGTAGTGAGGGGCCCAAATGGACCAGATACTGCAGGAATGTGGATTCCTTAACCTATACAGGGAGATACTGAAACACAACCTCCGTGGCTTGAGGTGGGCATCACCTGAAGACCGGTCGCAGTGTAATTCGACAATCGGCTGACGCGGACCAGCAGCTGGAACCGGCTCAGTTTAGTGTTACTCTTCAACCTGCTGTTAGAGGACAGCATCAAAACGAACGCATCCTACCTGCTACCTGCTCTGCCTCCTTGACTGTGCCAAAGTGGAAAACAGCACGCAACACCCAATGGGGTTCCCACCACTCACGTATGCCTGATGGTCAGCTACAGCATCACCATTATAAAGAATAATAAAAGACCCCTCAGGCTGCTGTTTCTCACAAATACCTGGGCAAAACTCCTGGACCACACACAGGGGTGTACAGCAGGAAGTGCTCTGCTTTAGGAACTCTACTTGTCCACGAACTACCTTCAAGTACTGGCCGGGACAGCGTGAAAACGGTCTCAGTCTAAAAGAACCACAAGCCAATTTCCTGCAACTATACAGCAAACCCAGTCATACAGCCAGCACACTACATTCAGACTTTCACCTGCTCAAGAAAACTGGAAAAGTGACTAAAATTTTAGCCCTCTACATTTCTATTCCAACCCACATCGCTGGGACGCACGGAGGGAGGAGGAGTAGCACAGTTCCCAAGTGTACTATTAAATTCACTTAATAAATGAGAAATAAATAAAAACCTCTAGCAGCAGCCTGTATTATTTGGCCTCTAGTTGCTTCCCCTTTCAAAACAATACCCTGAGGAATTTTGTGGTACCTAACAGATGGAGGCAAGAAGCACATTATTTTTAAATGCCTGAAAAAAACATGCATTTACCTAAGGACAGAGCCAATTCCTCAGATTCTGAGGTGACTCCTCAGTCAGGACTAAATATTTAATCCATTCTTGAGCAAAGAAGAATAGGATCTCTGAATAACAAAGCCTAGATCTGGCTTGCAGATCAGACTCTGAATTGCCAGCTGAGACACAATGTCTTCTTCACAGCTGACAATGCCATATTCAGCAGTACCATCTGACGTATCAACAGCAACTCTAAGGCTTGATGGATTACCCTCAGTCCATTCTTATCCCGAAATCAAGAGCTGAAAGGATCTTATTTTGCACGAAGCCATGCCTTACTCACAGTTTTTAAAGAAACAACCCTAAACCACAGCACTGGATTTGCAGAATGTTTCCTTCCCTGACAGATTGGATTTCTTGGCACCTTCATCCAAAGAGCGTCTTAGTTGTCTGGCTACTGAGAATGGATATTTGGGTAGGAACACTACCAATGGCAGTCACGGCCCTGCAGAGGGGAGGAGTACAGCCTAATACTCCCAGAACAAAATAAAGGTAATTTTCATACCAAATCCCAATCAAGCGAGAACCATACATGATGCCTACACCTCAGCTCTGAGACCGTAAAGGAATATTAAAAGCCTGTCTCGGACAATGGACAATTTAGAGTGGGTTTGTCAAAAGAAGCCAATTAACTAATTTCTGTTCCTCAAAGCCAGAGAGTGCTTTAGCTTAACTCGATTGCGGAAGTCAATGATAATTCCAAGCAACTCTGAAAGAAAGAGGAAAAAACCTCCTATCTGTGGTGGCTAAGCCTTCTATTAACCTCAACAGATCTGACAAGTGCAGACACCATCAGATACAGCAAGAGCACAAATAAAATGGCCTATAGTCTTGTTCAAGGAAGACAGAGGAGCATTAGATCGATTTCAATTGTTTCTATCTTCCCTCAAATTCTCTTCCCTGGAGAAGCAACAAACAAGCATCCCTGGAGAAGTAACAAATGAGCAGCAAGGACAAACTATTAAACGCAATACTCATCAAGATGTAAGCCCCTGCAGTAATATATTCATCTCAGTGAAGAATGCTCCTAAGAGATCAAAAATTCACTGGGTAGAAGAAAGCCTTGTGGCTCCATAATATCCACTTCATAAGGAATTAGTCCAGGCACGCTTCACTAGGGAGAGATGGAGAGAGAGAAGGTTCCACCCGGCAGTTTAGTCATGAGTACACCAAAATAATATTACCTTTTTTTTTTTTTTTAAAATCATCATCTAGCGACCCCAACCAAGGCTCCTTTCAAGTACACACAGTAATAAAAACCACACATGCGGTTCTTGCCTAAACAAGAACAGATTTAAAACCTGTTAAAACTGATCATGACAGCAGGGAACTGGAAGGACTGGTGGCCAGCCTCCACCCTTGGAGACACAGAACTCGGCTGCACGCAGCCACGGTCAAGTGCTCCAGGCTGGCCCTGCTGTGAGCAAGTGATCAGGCCACGCAGCACCCAGAGGTTCACTCCAACCTAAGTTCTTCCATGACACTACGAGATGGCAAGTTTAATTAGCTGCACAGAAAGATTCCTTCTTAGAGCAAAAAGAGAGGTCAAGACCGCGTAAGTCTCAGTAATGAGCACGAAGTGCCGCAGACCTGACCGAGCAGGCAGAGAAGCTCTCTTCATCGCAGATCCTGCTCCCAAATCCCACCGTTTGGGCCGATGAAGTGAAGCCTTGGATACGAATACCAACATAACACTGCAATTTTTAAAGCTGGCCTCAGATCGGAGTTTATTTTTCCATACTGGTAATGGTATCCGAGGCTAGTAACAAAAGCAGTCAAACGCAGATAGCGAACAAGACATCAACTTAAAGTTGAAGGCACAGCATTTGCCCTCATGAATAGCTTTATAAAAGAACTTTTACGATCTCTGCGTGTTCAAGTTGCAGCTCTACAGGCAGGGCTGACTCGCAGCGAGACCCTGGGTACATTTCAGTTGCTTCTCTGAAATGAACCTCCTGTCATCACCAAACTCTCACCAGAAGAGCTGTGCATGGTCGATCCACCACATAACGCGGCGGGACGAGGCCAACCCCAGCAAGCTCTGCCCTCGCGTGCTGCCGGGCATCCCCTGCTGCCCGGAGCCGTCCCCACGGGCACCCCTGGGTTCCAGGTGACCTCACAGAATGCGTCAGCCTGGGGGAGCCGCGGCGTGGAACTGCACCGGCACGGCATGGAAGTGAACTGAAGCCCAAAGATGAAGTACTTAAGCACCCTCTGAAAATGCATCTCAGCAAGAGTGCTGAGGAACGAAGCATGAAAGAGGGAAAAAAAATTGGTTTACTACTTTTCTCAGGCAACACCAGAATCAGCCCATTAAACAATGACTTGTGGCACTTTAGCTTTACTTCAGAAGTTAATTTGCTTTACCAAACAGCTTGAATGCAACACTTGAAGATCATTCAACTCTCAACTACAAGATAAAACTCAGCAAAGCTTCTGAAAGAAAAAATGGAACTAAGAACCCAAAGAACTTGGAAACCTGAGAGTAAGTTAAAAATAAATAAGTAAATGCTGAGGGGTGGGAGGGAAGCACAGAACACAGAGAGAAAGGGGAAAAAAAAAAAATAAGCAGCAGCCTCAATGTATAATAAACCAAATTTCCCAAGTGGAAGATTACAGCCTGGGAAATAGAGCTCAGTCCAAAGCAGTGATTTTTAAAAAGAACATGTAGTAAAGTTGCATCCCGGAAGCAGTATGCCCCGGCACAAAACTACACGCGTCTTTCTAAACCAGAAGCGTTCTTCGCACTCTGTAACCTAACAAAAAGCAAGCGGCAACACACAACAACAAAGCACATCTGCAGACACTCTTTTAAAAAAGGAACGAGGGTTCCTTCTGAAGAGCGGGAAAGCATTTTCCCTTCAAGTGCCCGGACCCCATGCCCTCTTCACATGCAACTCCGTTGCTGCTGAAGGACCGACATCCAAGAGAAAAGAAATCCTCCAAGCTTTAGGCAGAGACGTCATCCTTGACCACGCTTACGGACAGCGCAAGCGGCGGGATTTACGTTCACAGCAGCTCTTCCCGTCTCGGCCGGCGTTTCACCGAGCCCCGGCGGCGGGACTTCCAGGCGGCAGGCCGGGGCGAAGCCCTTTGTACGCGGAGCGCGGACGAAGCGGCGCTGCCGGGCGCCCG